>JAJSOF020000019.1:115217953-115527953 GCA_025594305.2 Periplaneta americana | reverse complement strand
AAGTATAGGGGACGAAATTTAGACCGCTTCATTGAAATGTAAAAAATAGCATAATTTCATTCTTCATGTTTTATATTCAATTTGATTCCAAATTTATGAATTTCGAATTCTGTGTCTTGTAGTTAAATGTTGAAAGTTCTTAACTAGATTAGTTTCAAGTCTTCAACTTTAATGGTATATGAATGGTGAGACAAAACTAAATGGGGGACGATAAATGGGCACCCTACCTTATTAAATAAATAAAAAATAAAATAAAATACTTGCCTTTCTATGTATATAATATATGTCTTCGTGCGAATAAGTAGGTCTACCTGTTCATAGATTGTAATATGTATTTTTTCACTTACATTGTCCCCCTATATTTTGGTGTGTCCACCCCAACGCCTTTCACCCAATTTAAAATTGTTACTGCTTGTGTCCTTTACTGTAGCGGACACTGGACGGACAAGAGGACGGACACTAGAAAGTTATCTTTTCTCAATCGTACTATCAGGGACTGGAATGCTTTACCTGCAGACTTACTAAAGGCTTTACCAATAACCAAAAGTGTATTTAAAAATAGGCTTAAGTACTTTACTAATAGCCATACCAATACATAAGACATCATCGTATTCATCATCATACAATATCTCGCTCTCGCGCTTGTGAAATACCCTACCCAGTGACATCAGAGACTGTCGGAATTTAGTAGCGTTCAAAAGCAAACTGATTAAGCATTTTTCTTACTGCGTAGAGTAGGTTTAATTTTTACTTAATTAATAAAAAATTGTTTCTCTCTTCTTAACTTCTACAATAAACTGTCTAGCTTTTATTAATCAGTTAATCTTTTAGTACTTCGATTTTTATTGTATTTGTAAATTTAATATTAATTGTAATTATAATTGTAATTGTATTCTTAATATTGTTGTTGTAATCCCTGGTAGAGGAGAAGAGAAGGCCTGATGGCCTTATCTCTACCAGGTTAAATAAATAAATAATAGACGGTAGTATATTATATATACTATTTAAAGGGTGTAATTTTTGTTTTGTTATTTGAAATGTTGTATCAGTGAAGAAGTATGTTGTGTCAGTGAAGTGTGAAGTGTGTTGTATCAGTGAAGTGTATTGTGTCAGTGAAGTGTGTTTCTTTCAGTGAAGCTTTATAGTTTATAGTGGCAGTGCAAAGTATTTGAACAGTGAAATGTTTTTGAAGTGTTAGTGAAATCAGGATAGAATCAGTGAAATGTGTTGTAGTTCCAGTACAGTGAGTGAGTTGTCAGCGAAATGAGTGTAGTGCTGAAAGGTACTTATGCAGATATGAACACATCATACTCGTGGGTTTTAGTTCGAACTTAGGGTTAAGATAGAAATTAGAATTACTTTAAATTTTATTTTAAGTGATCTTGCTTCATTTAATTTAGGATGCTCCCTTTTATTATTATTATTATTATTATTATTATTATTATTATTAGTATTATTATTAATTTATTATTAATTGTATTTTTTATTAATTGTGTTTATTATTGTAATTATTGAGTGTAATTAGTTACCACTGCCACCGGGTATATACCCATTTGCAGTGTGAATACATACATACATACATGATATTATATGATATTTATTATATTATAGATCACAAAGTACATACAAGTAATCAATTGAACCCTTACATTACACACTTTATAATAATGTTTTACACAAAGATATAGTATTATTTAAATACAATTTTTTACAATTTACATATTTAATAAACAATTTTTTTTATTTTATCTTGCACTTGCTTTTAGTTTTGTGCAAGACTCAACTCATTCTAGTATGTAGGCCTAGTTACAATCAGTATTTGTTCACCTTCCTATTTATTTATTTATTTATTTATTTTCCTTTTTTATTCAATTCTATTTCATTTAATCTTTCCATTCTATTTTTTTCAGTCAAAAAAAGATATAAACCTAATTGCTTATGAAATTTTGTGTTATTATTATTCATCAGTTTTTTTATAGCTACTGTATTTCTTTATTTATTGTAGGAACTTTTCATTTATAAATTTCACCCGTATATCTTTTGTATTTTGACATTCAAGAACGATGTGAATGTCATCTTCTCTCTGTCCACATAATGGGCATACATACATACATACATACATACATACATACACGCACGCATGCATGCATGCATGCATACATACATACATAGCCAATATTGTAGATAGAAGGTTCACATACGTATAAGAAATATTGTGTAAACATCATGCAGCAAACAACTGGTGCAAAGATGGGACTTACGAATTTCGTCCTCCGCACGCATCCTCAGTAGTGCCCGTTCATTCCGAAGAAGGCAGCAAGCTATAATTGCATTTATTACTCTGCAGTGGACTAAAACGTCGGGACCTTCAGGCTTCCGCTGGACGCGCTAACCTCTGTGCGCGAACTCATTACTACGCTGTGGGCTACCTTAAAACCCCTAATGTGGGAGCTTACTGCACTTTTACCGATCCGGTTACGGCCGACAGGGGAGGCATAAACAGCTACAAGGCCTGCAGAGATCTTCGCGACACTTGAGGGTGTGGCTACTGTAATTCTTGACACCACACCACACCACAGTTACTAATTCGTCTTGAAGATGTTGCCTGAGTTCTCAGGTTTACCTCAATATAGCCTATTTTTAGTACTTGAGTTCGGATATCGGAAAGACTAAGTTTAGTGACATTTTTTTTTGTAATATTCCAACATTTATTTATTTATTTATTTATGCCTATAACAGGGCAAGCCCCAATTATAATAGACAGTACAGATATTCGTTTACAAAAATAAAAAAACATAGATAACATGGAAAAACAAAAGAGATGAAACAGATACAAGTGTAAATACAAATTAAAATGGAAAATGAGAAAAGGAAAGAAAAAAAAAGAACAGACAAATAGATACTACCTAAATAAGAGATACAGATATAGATACAAAATGAAAAATACAAAATAAAATACATGAAAAATAGTTAAATATAGATATCATAGCCAAAAATGTAAAATGTAGTTATAAATGGTAAATTACAGAGTAACAATAGCAATATTATATAAAATCAACAACCTTCAGTATATTAATAAGAAAATGTTTGTATTCCATGTAAGAAATGCAGAAATCTAGATCCCATGTTTTACATATTTAATTGAAATTTGAACACATTTTTAACACTGGTGAATTTTTATGTGCTGAAGTGTTTGGTTTTTTATAATATAACAATTGACGATTTCTTAAATGTGATGTTCTAGGGTTAATCTGGATTTGTGATAATATTTCGCTATTATCCAGTAGACCGTTGAATATTTTGTATAATAAAAGTTGCTCAGCAAGCGATCTACGACTTCCAAGAGACATTAAATTAAATTCAGCAAGTAGATTGTTGTACGAAATTTTGTTATGGAAGGCTGAACAATGATATCTTCTAAAATACAGATATCTAGAGAATTGTTTTTGAATTTTTTCAATTTGATTACGATGTGATTTGCAAGTGGGTGACCAAATTACAGAGGCATATTCCAATTTAGCGCGAACATGACAATTAAGAAAGGAGTGTCAAAGTCGAAGTGTTCTGTAAAGTTTTTGAATTTCTAATAATAAAACCCAGATTTTTGAAAGCATTATTTGTTATATTAAATATGTGATTATGAAAAGTCAAATTATAATTAATAGTTAAGCCGAGATCTTTTACATAATATATTCGTTGTAATGGTTATAATTAATAAAGTACATTACACAGTATATATTTATATCGAGCTTACATTTCATAACTTCCAAGTCTAAATACTTACTATTTATTTCAATTTCAATTAAATGCATTAAAAAAAGAAAGAGCACAGCAATTTAGATACTAAGGGGGAAGTTTAAAATCAGTGTTAATTGCAATTTAGTTTTCACCACACCCTTTTAAATTTCAAATATCACCACTCCGTCTAATCCAGAGCTGGATACCATGAGCGGATTCTACTCTCTCACGGGGAGCCATATGACTTCTCTTCAACCCCTTTCTTCCCCGCCTAACACCGCGCAGCGTTGATGCCGCACGGATGAATATTAAACGTCCCCGTTTAGAGTTTGGATTCGCTCCCGGTGCCCAGCCCTTGTCTAATCAATCAATCATCCACTCCTCAATCAGAAAATCTGATTATTCAATTACAATTCATCCACAAAACCACCAATCCATCCCTAACAGCGTATTCCGAATTTTGCAAAATTTTCGTACTCCCATCTCGTTCAAAGAAAAGATAGCATAAACAATTTATTTCTTGAACCGGTAGTAATAACTGGTCCGTTGACATGTTCGCTCATAAGCCATTAACATATTGTTTTTACGTTGTGCTCATTACAAACAATACAGCAGAACTAAAGCAGAACACACCGCCATGACACAACAGTGCATGATGTCATTCGTCTGCTAATTCCAGCCCTATACAAGAACCAATCAGATTCACTGATGGCGGCTGATGGAGACTGCCACCACCTCTGCAAGTTGATGGCACCGGTGCGACACCGGTGGAGCATCAATGACGTCATCGGTGAAATTCGGAACACAGTGATGCCATCGGATTGCTCACCGGTGAGATTCGGAATACGCTCTTAAAGTCTTCGTCTTTCAATTCATCCATAAATAATATCCATTCGCGCATTCATTTTTTTTTTTTTCGATTTTTCTTCATTCATTCAATTTTATTTCTTAATCAGTACATTCCTGAAAATTTTTTTCCATTAATTAAACTATCGATATATTCATTCATCTATATATTCATCGATATATTCAGTTTACGTAAGTCACGAATAAGCTTCCCTTTCTGCTCCATCTTCTTTTTCTTACCCTTCGTACTGCTAGGCATTTTTGTGTAAGGTTTTACTATCGCCATTGTACAAAACTGAAAGATAAACATCTAATAGATTCAACTGAAAACCAACACCAAGATATATGTGAAATATGTGTGCAAAGAGATTTGTACAGTATAATGTTCCTGTCAATATGTGTAATTTGTAACAGAAGAGATACACGCACATTACTGTTGGTATTTATCATATTTCTATGTGCCTTTTATAGAGCAATAAAGCATATTTCTTGCCTGGCAGGTAAATATCTGAAATAAATAACTAATCCATTATTTTGCAATCTTTTCAAATACTATCCCCTGTGTCTTTTCCTCTTGTAATCTTTGATATGACAATATACGGCTCAATAAAATAGACGCATTATCGTAATAATGACTATAATGATAATAATAATACTAATACTAATAATATTTTTATTTAGAAAAACACCCTTTCAGCTTTCCCAATAACGGGATTGCCTCATTTGGCAAAGCTTAACACACAGAGTGAAAACAAAATTTAATTAGACAGGAAAGATGACAAAACAGAAATGATGATGATAATAATAATAATAATAATAATAGTAGTAATAATAATAATAATAATACATAATTGTCTGAGTTCGTCTCACAAGGAACTTCCTCCTGGAAACAACACGACCAATATCTCAAGTATTTCACTTGTAGGTTATCATTCTATAGATCAGGCCTGGGCGGTATAAGACTAGTCGACCGGCAATTAACCCCTTAAATTTACAAAGTATTCTATAGGATACAACAGGTTAATAGGCTATATGCTATAATTTTAATAGAAAAATAGAAAAGAAATTGGCAGGAAAATAAAAATTTCACAATACTATAATGACTGCACACGTATCTTCCGGTCTTCCGTACGTTCCCTTCCGGGCAGGACTCGGGACAACATCCTCTGTCGACGATGCCACAGGGAGTCAGAAACACTTGCACATGTCCTGGGCTCTTGTCCGCACGGTGAAGTACTCCGTAACTCACGACTCCATAGAATTCGTTCGATGATCGCCAAGCAGTTTAGATCAATAAATTTTCAAGAGTTCGAAGAAGTTCACGGACTGGCAGACAATGACAGTACAAGAAGAATAGACATGATTGCCATCCCGCCAAATAACAACAATGGTTACATCATCGATCCCACCGTTAGATTTGAAAAACAAAAGAGCCAACTGAAGATGTAAATAGGGAAAAAAACGACATCTTTGTACGTACTGTTCCATATTTCATGGACAAATACGGTCTACAACAAATTGAAGTAATAGGCCTTATGGTTGGAGCGCACGGAACTATTCCCGGTTTCTTCTTCCAGACCTGGCAACGTTTCGGCCTACAGAGGAAGGCAATTGATGACATCGTTCTTGCAGCTCTGAGAGGATCAATATTTATACTCCGCAACCATCTCTACGGTCAACAATGATCTTCAACTAATTAATTAGTAGCTACTTATTTATTCAGTCATTTCTTGTCGTTGTTGCAAGACTCCCTTCAACTTAAACATATGTATATTATTTATACTTCCAACTGCTTATTGCTAAATATGCTCTGTCTCTGTGGCAGCCTGTTAATACAGGGAGCTGTTATCGTTTAGATCAATAAAATATGTATATTGCGATAGTTGTTTTCTATACAGTCCGACAAGGTTTAATAAATTAGTGTGAGAAATGAAGTTTTGCCAATTTAAGGGTTAAGCACTGCTCAGTGACGGATTGCATTATAGCTTTTACCAACTTTCGCTCTCGCTGATCACCTGAAACCCATCACTGACGCACATTGGCTACTGTGTATTTGTTCATAAGACAGTGTAGGCCTAAGCGAAAAGGACATAGGAAAGGGATTTCAGAGTTCCGTTCCACTTCCCCGTTGTGCCCGGGGCTGCTATAGATCATTATTGCTCTATTCACATAAGCCTGCATAATATACTGATAGCAATTAGGTTAACATATTGTTCTCTTCATCTCTCTGGGTGTATCCAGGAATATATCTGTGTTTACATTGTTTATTTATTTATTTATTTACTCCGTTGGAGTTAAGGTCATCAGGACTTCTATTTCACATTAACAGAAATGTACTAAAACTACAAGAAAAGTGTACATCATCATCATTACCATCACCATCACCACCACCACCACCACCATCACCATGTCAATTAATCTAATATAATAACGTGTGACAAAATTAAAATAATACAAAAACAACTACAAATACAAATATAAAGAAATGATATAATGAAAATAAAACATATATAACAGATACAGAGCAAAAAAATAACGGCGACACTCAGCTTCAGAATAATCCTAGATCATATATGTAACAGATAGGTCATCGCTATGTTAAAATGGTTTGCACTTTGAAGAGAACAACCACCAGGATCGCCACCCGTCCGCCGTAAACGAACACGAGATGGCAGTACAGTCGCTAATGTAATTCAAATGGGAATTATGACGTGACTCCTTACTTAACAACTAGATGGCAGAGTAGTAAATCTGACAAAAGTTGTTAACGTCAAAGCCTATAAGGCCGACCTATCTGGGGTATATATAATCTAGGGAATAATGAATCAAAGGAAGATAGGCTATTCTAGTATCGTGGCAAAAAGACAAAAAAAGGGAAATTGTTACTAATATACAAAGTGATTCAAACCTCTGCGACAAACTCTGAGGAGTTATAGATCTAACAACAAGGAACCCTTTTTGTTAAACAACCTATGTCTTTTGACGCGTCGTTTCGAAGTTATCGTTGAAAATGTTTTTGCGAGGGCGTACGTCAATGTATGCGAATGTGTGCACCCCTGTTTGTTTGTTTGTTTGTTTGTTTGTTTGTTTGTTTGTTGAGATGTTTGTAAGAGACGAGAAGGGTTGTTGTTTGTTTACGTTTAATGTTCAATACCTTCTCCTTTCAGTTCAGTCTAATCATCAATTGAGAATGGATGTCTACGCTTTTCCCCGAGTTATGGGAGGCTCGCGGAAACGGAAGAAGATCTCTCCACATGTACCAACAACAGTTTCAAAACAGAAATCACCCTCACCACACAATGTTTGCTCGACTTTATCAGCGCCTTCGAGACGATGGGTCTCTGCGTCCCTGGCGCATTTGTGGAAGACCGCGTAGACATCCATTCTCAATTGATGATTAGACTGAACTGAAAGGAAAAGGTATTGAACATTAAACGTAAACCAACAACAACTCTTATCTTCTCTTACAAACATCTCAACAAACAAACAGGGGTGCACACATTCGCATACATTGACATACGCCCTCGCAAAAACATTTTCAACGATAACTTCGAAACGATGCGTCAAAAGACATAGGTTGTTTAACAAAAAGGGTTCCTTATTGTTAGATCTATCACCCCTCAGAGTTTGTCGCAGAGGTTTTGAATCACCCTGTACTAAAGACAAAAATATTACCAGAATAAATATAGCAACTTCTCAGAAACGGATTTCCTAGGATAAAACATACTTTTCTACATTACGGATATTCCAGAGTCTTTCATGAAGTAAATTCAAAAGTTTCTTTATACCACTCAGTTTTGTCTGATGTATCCATGGACATTTTTTGGGACACTTTCACGAAACGTGGCCGTCATAGCACCACTCTGATTTCGAGCATCCTCAAGCCCCTACTGTAAGCATCTGGGATGCTTGAGCGGTGCTCGTGTCACTAAAGAAGGTAACAAAAAGGATCCATATTACTAGCCTTTGAGAAACTACGATGATGACGATGAAGAAGAATGCTTGATTAACTCCTGTTAACTAATTATGGTTATGAACTATGCAAGACCACCAGATTGCAGAATTTGTACATTGTTCTTGACGTGTTTCTGTATTTTTTGTCCTCTTTAACAAAATGCAATTTTAATAAAGGTAACTTGTTTGCGAGCGATTTATGCCCCTAATACGTCGCTACAATTTTCGAAACGGAATGAATTTGCGGCGTCATACATATTTCTTCCACGCTTTATGTTTATGGCGACAACAGTCGCAGTTTGTGGTGACGTCACTGGACGACCGCTCTGCTTGAAATGCGGTGGACCAGTTTAATTTCCGGTCGGTGAAGTTCCCAGTGTTGACATGTCAAATATTATACTGCAACAACGACACCAGTTCCCGAAGCTATAGCCGCAATTAAAAATCGATGCATAAAAATTGCACAGGTTTTCATTTTTATAATTCATTGCTCCACATGACATTGAAGAGTACCAGAGTTCAGAGCAGTGATGCCTAGTTTACTTGATACAGTTACGTGGATATTATTACGTTGCATTTGCACCTCTTCAGTCTTTGAAGATGTTGCTGCTATAATAGGTGGTCCTACAATCAACCATAGCGATATTTTGACAAACAGGTTAATAAAACTTTTCCTTAATATAGGTGTATTGAATGGAGAACGTGGTTGGATTCCACATTTCGTCGAAAAAACGTTATTTTAGTAGCAATATTATTCTCTAATTTGACAAAATACTCATACAGTCTAAGCAGATTTCACGCACAAGAAATGTTCTTACCGGTTCTCACTCAGACTTGAACACTAGCTTTTGACTGCACATCGCAAACTAATTAACTAACTGGTTAGTTAATGCCATTTCCGGTGGTATTTCAATACTTACAAATGACCTCTAAGGAATCCGCAGGTTCATTGCCCCCCTCACATAAGCCCGCCATCGGTCCCTATCCTGTGCAAGATTAATCCAGTCTCTATCATCATATCCCACCTCCCTCAAATCCATTTTAATATTATCTTCCCATCTATGTCTCGGCTCCCCAAAGATCTTTTTCCCTCCGGTCTCGCAACTAATATTCTATATGATTTCTGGATTCGCCCATGCGTGCTACATGACCTGCCCATCTCAAACGTCTGGATTTAATGTCCCTAATTATGTCAGGTGAAGAATACAATGCATGCAGTTCTGCGATGTGTAACTTTCTCCATTCTCCTGTTTCTTCATCCCTTTTAGCCCCAAATATTGTCCTAAGAACCTTATTCTCAAACATCCTTAATCTCTGTTACTCTCTCAAAGTGAGAGTCCAAGTTTCACAACCATACAGAACAATCAGTAATATAACTGTTTTATAAATTCTAACTTTCAGATTTTTCGACAGCTTCTTAACCGAATAATAACAGGCATTTCCCTTATTTATTTCCTCCCGAGTGTCATTTATATTTGTTACTGTTGCTCCAAGATATTTTTCCACCTCTTCGAAGGATAAATCTCCAATTTTTATATTTCCATTTCGTACAATATTCAGGTCACGAGACATAATCATATACTTTGTCTTTTCGGGATTTACTTCCGAACTTATAGATTTACTCGCTTCAAGTAAAATTTACGTGTTTTCCCTAATGATTTGTGGATTTTCTCCTAACATATTCACGTCATCCGCATAGACAAAAAGCTGATGTAACCCGTTCAATTCCAAACTCTCTCTGTTATCCTGTACTTTCCTAATGGCATACTCTAGAGCAAAGTTAAAAAGTAAAGGTGATAGTCCACAGTGAATTGGAAACGCATCTGACAGAAAGTAAAAGAATCATGCAGATATTTAATTATTTGTATATTTTATTATGTAAAAAAATATGCAAATTTGATATTATTTTTACAGGTAATTAGTAGCTTTTTTAATATTTTGAATAGTGTTTTATAAAATGTAATGTATGTATATTATGCCTGAAAAGGTTTGTTCTTTTAGCTTTTATAGTAGTCGAGATATAAAAAAAAATTAATTTCACTAAATTTTAGCCGGCCAATGATGTACCTCCCCCCTTAAAATGAAATGTTGTGCGGGTTCTTGAGAGCATGCCTATATTAAGACGTCATTACTTTCTTAAGTCAGAGCTTCCTTTATAAAAGGCAAAGAGATTAACTACGTAATGAGAAGGAGTTGTAATTTTATTCTGGAGCGACCTGAAACATCACATGCACGTTAAATGCATGTTTTGGTGTATCTCGGGATACGACCAGTGAAATCAATATACACTGTCGGAATGGTAAATCACGGCCACATACATGAATTAGACTATAATTTCCGGAACAACATTTAATAGGCTTAGAGTGAATAATTTAGCTAATCCGCTATTGAAATAGCATCCTGAGCTGACCACTTGGCCATTGTGTTCTCTATTTTTAAATTAATTCTTTCTCAGGTCAACATGTTCAATTTTCAACAAAAAAATATACTATTCGAGGGTGTTCTTTCAGGCGGATAATTCATAAATGACACAGCACTTCTCACAGCTATGTATAAAAATTAATTTTGCAATAATCGTAAATATACAAAGTGGAGATGACATAACTGTGCTGATTTTAACAACTTATTCCTCGGATTGAGTACAACAAAACATTTTAATACCACTTTAGTTCCTTATCATTAAAGAAACTAATAAGTAGTGACTTATCCCTCTGCGTTTAAAAAATAAAATCAACGGTTTTTATAATTTAGATAAAAAGTTGAATGTATATCTTCATTTCCTGGTATTAGGAAGTCTGGCAACGCTACTGCAGTGACTAAGGGACGGAACACTGCTATTCTGACCTGAGTGTGTGTTTACGTAGGTGAGCCGGCGATGCGCTGCTGCCAAACTACCCAGACTTTCAGACTAGTTTTCTAATTAACCATGCATTTAATTACAAAACGCAGAATAATTGTTTATTCATTTTAATGTATTTTATTGCCCGCTTCAACCTGTATAGTTGTATCACTTCCACCCTGCAGTGAGTTAGAAGGAAAAATCACTGGTTACAGTGCTCAAAATATAAATAAATAAGTAAATAAATAAATAAATAAATAAGTAAATAAATAAATAAATAAATAAATAAATAAGTAAATAAGGAATTAAATAATTAAATAAATAAATAATTAAATACATAATTATTAAATAATTACATCCGTAATTAAATAATAAAATACATAATTGAATAATAAAATAAATAAGTAAATAATTAAATAATTTAATTAAGAAATAATTAAATAAGTTATTAAATAAATATGTGAATAAAGGAATAAATAAATTGATAGTCGAATGAATGAATAAGTGAATAAATGATGTAATGGTTAAGTAAAGTAAGTAAATAAATAAATAAATAAATAAATGGATAGATAAATAAATAAACAAAAATAAATAAATATATGAATAAATTGATCAATAAATAACTGAAAGAATGAATAAATGAATAAATAAATAATTAATTAGAAAAATAAATAAATATATAATAAATAAATATATGATTAAATCAATCAACCAATCAATCAATCAATGGATGATTAAATACGTGAATGACTGAATAAATAAATTAATTAATATAAAAGTAAATGAGTAAATAAATGAATAAATGGATTAATAAATAAGCGAATCTTGAATGAAAAAATGAATAAATAAATAATAAATATATCAATTAATGTGATTAAATGAATAAATAAATGAGTAAGTAAGTAAATAAGTATATAGATCAATGAATAAATAAATAAATATATGAATGAATAAATAAGTGAATGAATGAATGAAGTGCATTTATTCATACACAATAAATTATACAAACTCATGTACACAAGATCCTTCGCACGAGCCTGTATAGCCATTCATGCTATAGCTATGCACACTTTGAAGCTTCAAAGAAAAACAAAAATAATATTACTAATAATAAAATAGTATAACAACATTTATTATTATTATTATTATTATTATTATTATTATTATCATTACTATCGTTATCATTAAATTATCACAATTACAACTAATCTAACTTCATACCAAATTTGACAAAAATAATAAAAATAAAATAAATGTAAGATATGAAGAAAACAAAATGAAATATAAACAATTAAATTCAATTCCTTATTGAAACTGCAATAAATAATCCAAATGATAAATATAAAGGGAATACATTAAAAAATTGGGTGAATAAATGGATGAATAAGTAAGTAAATAAATAAATAGATAGATAAATAAATAAATAAATAAATAAATAAATAAATAAATAAATAAAGAGGTAAAAATAGTTACGTAAATTAATGCATGGTTATATAAATAAGTAAATTAATTAATTAATAAAAGTTTACATATATTATTCCATAGCATGATTAATGGCATTGCATAATTAAACAGAGAACCCCATAGTAATAGCAAATACAATAATAAGTATAATTATCCCAGTTTAACGTGGAACATGTAGTAAGTGTACACTTACTCGGAACAAATGTCCGTTATATTTCTGCAATATTCTACGCGCATTTTACTCGTTAGAGGGATTGCGCCGATGCAACCCGCAACATACCTTTGCACCATAGCGGCAACGGGCCTACGTGTAGCATATAGGATACAAGTAATATAACTCTTAGTATGGAACTTGCATAATTTAATTAGTTTCATATAGTTGATAACGAATAAACATCGAATAAGCAAATGAAACAGTTCGTAATTTAGCTAAGAATACAATTTTATGGAAATGATCTGTGGTCAAGGGGTAAGTGACAACTATAAATTTCATCAGAGAACCACACAGACGTAAAAAGTGGAGAACTTGGCCATTTGTTTTTACTTCGATCATGCAGATTATATTTACGGGGTACAGTGAAATGATGGATGGGGCTCAGGGGTACCGCTCATCACAGCTTCCATTTAGGTCCATCAGAATTCGGATGTGATTTTCTGCGGCGGTAAACAGCTGTCATACAGTCCGAGTAAAATAACTTCATTGGAATTTCAAGCTTGATCAGAGGACAAAGCGAATCAATGTTGCCGATAAATGTGAATCAGTCAAGTGAGCTATCAGAATAAATTGGGAGCCGAACGTAATATATTTTTGTTTAAAAACATTTCAAAAATAGATACTGGATGAAACAGTGTTACCATTGATGTCTTTAGTCCGTAAGAAACGCAATTTTGAGTTAAAGAAACGTGAAATAAGATGTGGAATACTATTTTTAGGCATCAAGATTATAATTTTAGTTGTAAAAACATATAGCCTATACATATATTTTAATATACGCTAATGTCTACCGCTGTGGAGTAACGGTTAGCACGTCTTACCTTGAAACGAGCGGGTCCGGATTCAAATTCTGGTTGCATTTTTTCCTCAACCGATTGAAGCAGAATTACTAGGTAACTTTTGGCGTTGGATCTCGGACTCATTTCGCCATCATTAATTCAGCCCGGATTAAGTTCACTATGCGGAGTGTACTTGTACAAAAGCGTGGCCGTTCGGCTACACAGAACAGGAGTGGTAAGCACAATAAGCCTCAGGCTGCAGTGTAAGCCTTCGGGTCCCTTCTCTGTACAGAAAAAAACTCTAATAATAAAATATCTTTAAATTAAAGGTTGTCCAAAAGGACAACCCTATCCCATTATCTCCTGGCTTACTTGCCTCATGTGTGATGTCTTATTGGTGTCACTTATGAGATCCGAAACTGTCTTCGGACAGTTGACTTAATAACAACTAATAGAATACATCATACTGCAATTAATAAACACAGTAATTCAGAGAAATATTACAGGCATTTATTAGTTAAATTTAATTTACTTTAAGGTGAAGGGAAAAATTTATTAAAATATTCACATTTACGACTACTTAAAACTTACCACTTAACAACATATAACAAGTGCGATCAGTATTTGAGGCGGTTAGTTGCAAAATAAGATACATCACTAAAACATAATTTTTCGGTATGAAGGAAAAATGTTACCAAGGAACCAAGAATTTGCAACCTATACTACTTTTCATCATATAAATCCATGTGAAAAATCTGACTTTGGAGCATAACAGTGCTGTGGCAGTTGTAGAATCATATGAAATATACCATTAACTCATTAAAAAAAAGATTTATCTGATTTTGCAATTTATCCTAAATTTATCCTAAATGATTCCTCAGTATATTAACAGAAAATTTAATAATAGCTAAGAAATTTCTTCTTTAAGTTTTTTTTTATAGTTTTCATCCCGAGTATGACATAAATAGGCCTACGGTTGACGTCGTACAAGTTCCATAAGTTTCTCACTACAATTATGATCAACCATCTTTCCTCACAGTCAATGTCAATAAAAACAATACAATACATCCAATGTCACCTGTGATATTACGTCATCTTTTTTCTATATTCAATCGTCAAAGAGTATAAATGTAAAACATCTTTGATAAATGTGTCAAGAAAATTCGTTGAGCTACAGATTCCAGCGAGAAACTCGCTCGAGGTTTTCGCCTCGAACGAGAATCTCTACCAGGGTGTGAACGTCCGTTTGAATTAGGGCGTCGCTATGTTAAAATCGTTTGCACTTTGAAGAGAACAACCGCCAGGATCGCCACTCGTCTGCCTAAATGAACACGAGATGGCAGTACAATCGCTAATGCAATTCAAATGGGAATTATGACGTGACTCCTTATGTAACAACTACTGGGTGTTCAGTTCAAAATGTGTCATGGCTCGCTGTATGCCGTTATGTGGCTAGCCGATGAGCCTAGAGAATTCAATCTTCCTGCACTTCCGCAGAGGTGTATAACCTATGAGGTAGAGAAGTTGCCTAGCAAGTACGGCGTTCATTCTGAAGAGTACTTACCGATACGTACGGTAACGCCGGTAGTGGCAGGAATGTGAACTGTTTGGAAATACGTACTGTCGGGATATGGGGAGAGGGTTAAGACGACTACTTACGTATTTGTTAACATTAATTTCGACGGTCAACATGGACACGGAGCATTTGATTTGTGTTGTGGAATGTTACCGTACGCAACCGATGATAACAAATACTCTGCGTACGACTTGCCGGCGCAAAACGCAGACCGTACAATCTGTTGCTACGACGTTCAAGTTATACCGTACACGTTCTCAAGTTCAGATTGAAGAACGCCTTAAATAATAGGCAACTTCTCTAACATATAAGCTGAAACTCGCTTCAACTCGGTGTCCCAACAACATTGACGTCATGACACACTTTGAAATGAACAACCAGTAGATGGCAGCGTAGTAAACCTGACAAAAGTTGTTAACGTCAAAGCCTATAAAGCCGACTTATCTGGGGTATATATGATCTAGGGCTTGAATCCATGTTATCAATCTTTGACTTTTCTCGCTACACATTTCTCGCTAGCGAGATCTCTTGAAGTGTGTGACGAGCCTTAAATACAGGTCTCGTAATTGCTATTTTGCAGTCTTAGATGTTTGTAATGCGGTGCAACATATATTTAAAATATCTATTGCAATGTCTCCGAAGTAAATCATCGTAAAGAGCCTGCGTGTTTCAAGATTCACTGTAAATAATGTCTGAATGAAATTAAACATTACAATCGAAATAGCTGCAATATGATGGACTACGGTATTTACAACAACCGCTCTACAGCCAGTCTGCTTTTAGGAACAAGACAAATGGGCGAAGGAGTCCCTCATACTGCAGTCTGAAGAATTGTACGTAAGAAATTACCTTCCTGGAGCAAGAAACTCGGCTGCTGAGAGATTTATGATATGAACCACATGACACATGCGCTCCCAAGTTTGAAGTTGGGAAGGCAAGACAGAGAACGAGATAAAATACAGCTGCTGATACTTTCAATGTTTCAGTGATATTGTAGAGCAAGAATGAATTGCATTTAGAGTCAGAAGTTATGCCACGACCAGGTCTTTCTCTGCCAGTTGACAGTTTTACTGTGAAGGATAACCGATAAGTTTCATGTGAATACTGTATATTGAATTTTTAACTAGTCAAATGGGACTACTTCATACACTGAATAATTTCGAGGGAAAAATTGTTCCGGGGCCGGGCATCGAACCCGGGACCTTTGGTTTAACGTACCAACGCTCTACCAACTGAGCTACCCGGGAACTCTACCCGACACCGGTCCAATTTTCCCTCTATATCCACAGACCTCAAAGTGGGCTGACAACCGTCAAGCAACCAACTTCGAGTGCACACTAACTCCGTGTGACTTAAATTGTGGTTTTCTGTTAACGAACAGTGACGTGTATTATGCAAATCAAGATTTCAGGTATAACTCCCTGTAAAGTTGATTTGAATAATTTCGAGGGAAAAATTGTTCCGGGGCCGGGCATCGAACCCGGGACCTTTGGTTAACGTACCAACGCTCTACCAACTGAGCTACCCGGGAACTCTACCCGACACCGATCCAATAATGCATTAATTAGAGCTTACTCTGAGCTAAGTACACTTAACACACATAGATTTAAGAAACAAATCAGATTAATTATTTAATTGTTTAAGCTAATTGAGTTAAAAATTGATACTCTAATATTTACTTTATACAATATCGGGTTATTCTTTAATACATTTTTATAAAACAGATTTATACACACAGACTTTTCCTATATTAATGTTCTTGGTTAATATGACAAAGTATCAAAGGTTATTGATTGCGAAAATTCACTATTGTCCTTCAAATCCACAGTCCTTGATCGGTGTTAAATTTGAGTACCTCCTACCCATTGGACTGCTATTGGAATAAACGAAGGAAATTCGTACTCCCAAATGCCACACAACTGCTGGATTAAAACATAGCAGAAATTTTGAACCCAAAATATATAATGCATTAATTAGAGCTTACCCTGAGCTAAGTACACTTAACACACATAGATTTAAGAAACAAATCAGGTTAATTATTTAATTGTTTAAGCTAATTGAGTTAAAAAATTATACTCTAAAATTTATGTACTTTTGTATTTTCTATTTGTATATAGACCCTATTATTACATGCTGTTTGTATTTTACCATTTATTAATGTTATTGTGCTCAATGAACTCTCGTAATTTTGTGATATATTTTGTATAACCGATCTGAACTGCGCCAGAGCACGAGCTTCTGCTCTTTCGGGCTGCAATGCCTAATGTAGCTCAAGTGTAAAGCATTAAATAAATAAATAAAATAAAATAAAATTAAATAAAATTAAAGAATTTCAATTGTCTGTATGAAATATTCAGGCAATAAAAGCTTTGAGTAAGTTGAAGTGAAGACTATACAGGGTGATTCAAAACCTCTGCGACAAACTCTGAGGGGTGATAGATCTAACAATAAGGAACCTTTTTGTTAAACAACCTACAGTATGTGTTTTGACGCGTCGTTTCGAAGTTACCGTTGAAAATGTATTTGCGCGGGCGTACGCAATGTATGCGAATGTGTGCACCCTGTTTATTTGTTGAGATGTTTGTAAGAGACGAGAAGGGTTGTTGTTTGTTTACGTTTAATGTGCAATACCTTTTCCTTTCAGTTCAGTATAGTCATCAATTGAGAAGTCCACGCCTGTGGAGTAACGGTTAGCACGTCTAGCCGCGAAAACAGGTGGCCCGGGTTCGATTCCCGGTCGGGACAAGTTACCTGGTTGAGGTTTTTTCCGGGGTTTTCCCTCGACCCAATATGAGCAAATGCTGGGTAACTTACGGTGTTGGACCCCGGACTCATTTCACCGGCATTATCACCATCTCATTCAGACGCTAAATAACCAAAGCTGTTGATAAAGCGTCGTAAAATAACCTACTAAAATAAAAAAAAATTCAATTGAGAATGGATGTCTACGCGGTCTTCCACCAATGCGCCGGGGACGAAGAGACCCATCGTCTCGAAGGCGCTGATAAAGTCCAGCAAACATTGTGTGGTGAGGATGATTTCTGTTTTCATACTGTTGGTACTTGTGGAGAGCTCTTCTTCCGTTTCCGCGAGCCTCCCCATAACACATTATCATGTCGGCTAACTCGGGAAAAGTGTAGACGTCCATTCTCAATTGATGATTAGACTGAACTGAAAGGAACAGGTATTGAACATTAAACGTAAACAAACAACAACAACCTTCTCGTCTCTTACAAACATCTCAACAAACAAACAGGGGTGCACACATTCGCTTACATACGCCAGCGCAAAAACATTTTCAATGGTAACTTCGAAATAACGCGTCAAAAGACATAGGTTGTTTAATAAAAAGGGTTCTTTATTGTTAGATCTATCACCCCTCAGAGTTTGTCGCAGAGGTTTTGAATCACCACGGAATGCGCCAATTTGCCTAAGCTCCAGTCACATACTGATAGAGCGCCCATATCGGGGATTGATTCCGAGTCCTCAGAGTATTAGCCAGATACTAACCAAACGGCAAAAACAGCTCTGCCAAAACGATTCAACTTCACAATTTTTCTGGTGGAAAATATAATTACTGAAACATCGGCATGACTTTAAATTTGTTACCTTGCTATCAGAGCTCTCATTTGAAACGGCTTAATATTTCAGAATCCTCTAGAGAGCGTTCAATCATTAAAAAAATGTACATAACTTTTTGTGTTTAGCTATCGGTAACATGCGAGTACGTACCAAATGGCGTGGTAACAACAATGCCTGTCAGTGAGATCTGTGCAATCAGTAGTAATTTCACAGCAAACGCCAAAAATGTGCATAATCCTGCGAAATTAGCTTCGTAAACAAAATGTGATCCATGTGTTTTAATCAACATAAATTCACGAAGTAATCACTTCACATAATTTTTCATCTACGGTATGACTAATTCGTGGATGTCACAAACTCGAAAAAAGCATCCATTTTTTGTGCACCACATATTTTATATAATTCGTCATGCTCGATTATTCTGAAGGCTTTAACATAATTTGCTAACAATCTATGGGGATAAGAGGGAATTTAATACTGTTTACCTTATTCTGTAAATATATTTCATTTCAATGGAATAAGACGGAAAATAATATTACTATATGCATAAAATTGGCTTGTATGAATTGCACGTTATTCTGTTTAACCGAAACTCTTAATTTAAAGAATTACATCGATTTAAGATCCTCTTCCAACCACCTATTCTTTGCACCTTAACTAGTGAGATTACGTGTGGAGTGACTGAACTTATTCGAGAGAATGTTTTAAAAGTTTCATTTTGTGGTAGTTATGAATAATATTTCCATTGTATTGACTGTATATAAATTACATTTGTGCGAGATCGTGCGTATTTGCTTGGTTTCCGCATAAAACCAATCCGCGGAAAGTATAAAATTCCACATTCAGTATTCCCAACCTAACACACATAACAATATCCCTCTTCTTACCGCTTAAGTGACATATTGATTTTACCGCTTTAGGCTTTTAACATATTATTTTTAGAGACGTTCAATATAGTAATAACTATAAATTGGAAACTTACCACTGCAATTTCACCTAAATTGCAAAGTTAATTATTGTTTTTAAATATTTTCAAAAATTAAGTAAACTCTAAAACTCCACTAAAGTTACTGCATTCGTGATGCAAGTAACATTAAGGAAGCCGTGAAAAAATCAACAAGATTCCAGACACATCATAGACTGGGGGAAAAAAAAGACAGACGTATATCACGGCCTGCTGGAATATAGTAAACACAGAAAACATTTTAAAGCAACAATGTTGAAGATAGATATTTTTGTTTTGCAAATTTGCCGTCATTGAACAGAAACCAAGATGGAGATTTCATTGCAACTAATTAGAAATTCCTCTTTCAGGTATGTAATAAACGATCTTCGCACAAAATAATGTACGATACACGAGCGGTATGTTTTCTTTCAATTGTCGGAAATTAAAAAAGCTCAACTACGTTTCGCTTTTTCAAACTTTTTCTCGAACATGAAAACTTCAACATACCGCTCTTGTAACGCATATTACTATTGTATTTAACTTTTTGTCAATTAAGGGTATATATACGTGAACGACCACAAATATTATCAGAAAATGCAGGCTCTAAATTTCTAAAATTGTATAAGAAAATGAACTCACAATTGGACAAAAATTACAATGTTGTACCATAACAAGATTTATTAGAACTTAAATATCTGATAAAAGTATAAAAAAGGTTACTAATAATATTTTTCGAAGTTTTATCGAAGTATGAAAAAAAAATCCGCAGTTACATCTTTTGGTAACCATAACATTGTTATGATCTCTCTGACATCTTTAATATTTTTCCTGCATGTAATGAACACTTATTTCTGAAAAGTAGACACTCTCAGACATGTAGAATTGTTTGTTTTAATACATTAAAATTTACATAATGTTTTGTGACCTAATTTTTCTATTTTTTTTTATAGAAATGGGCATTATTGTAGTCTGCCTTTTGCATAAATGCATGTTATATCAGTGTACAAAATTCCATAATTTTATCTCTAATGGTTGCGGAGTTATGAAATAATATGTGTGAAAATTTTCAAATTTTTAAAAATTTAATTTAAAGTAAAAAGTGAATTCTAAAAAATATTATTAGTAACCTTTTTTATACTTTTATCAGATATTTAAGTTTTAATAAGTCTTGTTGTGGTACCTTGTAATTTTTATCCAATTGTGAGTTCATTTCCTTATAAAATTTTAGAAATTTAGAGCCTTCATTTTCTGATAATATTTGTGGCCGTTTACATACCGTACATATACCCTTCATGATATAATAAGCGATTTTGTGTTTAGTTTACAATTATTACGACACTATGCACTATCTCCCTCAAGTTTCTGTAAGTAAACAAATCCTTATACCCGAAGGAAGTAATTTTTTTACAATATATCACTTCCAAGTTTTTGCTTACACACAACTCAACTGCCACCATAACATGAAATATCTGTAACTGCAGTACAGCTCACAACACTGAAGTAGGTCTGTCCACAGCTCTACATTTAAGGTACACACACAGTAATTTTACGGAAATTAGCTTCAAATTGTTTACATGTGGGTGAGCGGGACGCCTGATGAACTCTGCACTGATACGTGGTGAGTGCAAATATTTACGAGTATTACTCTGGGGAACGACTAATTTTACGTTAATTTTCTAGTAATTAATTTAATATCTTTAAAGCGTAAAGTTTCTATCAGAAGTTATTAACCAAATGTACACACATTTCGAAGTAGAATTACTATCTTCGGACATTAATATGTCTTCAATTATTAATTTAGATCTGTTTATGATGTAATAGATATCAATAAGAAAATATTTAAGCGTCGAAAATGAGAATATTGTAGTTTTTACTATTTCCTAAGAAAATTAAATAAACCTAAAAATCTGATGATTCATGCTTCTAATTTTCATGAGTTATGCGTATCAAGCAGGACGAACCGGAGTTGAAGCAGGACGAACTGGAGAAGAAGCAGGACGATGTAAAGAAGAGGAGAAAGAAGAACTAGATAAGAATGAAGACGAACTAGAGAAAAAAATGGGACTAACTAGGAAAGAAGCAAGACTGATTAGACAAGAAGCTGTATGAACTAGAGATGGAACAGGATGAATTAGAGGAAAAGGACAAACTTGAGAAAATCGGAATGGACTAGAGAAAAAGCAGGAAGAACTAGAATAGAAGCAGGCCAAACAGGAGAAGAAACAGGACGAACTAGATGAAATAGGTCGAACAGGAAAAAACAGGACGAACTAGAGAAGAAACAGTTCGAACAGGAGAAGAAACAGGACTAACATGAGAACAGGTCGAACAGAAAAAAAGCAGGACGAACCAGAAAGAAACAGGACGAACCAGAAAGAAACATGACGAACTAGAAAAGAAGCTAAACGAACTAGAGAAGAAACAGGCCGAAAAAGGAAATAACAGGTCGAACGGGAGAAGAAACAGGACGAACAGGAGAAGAAATAGGACGAACACGAGAAGAAACAGGACACACTAGAGAAATAACAGGTCGAACGGGAGAAGAGACAGAACGAACAGGAGAAGAAACAGGACGAACAGAAGAAACAGGACGCACTAGAGAAATAAGAGGTTGAATGGGAGAAGAAACAGGACGAACTGGAGAAGAAACATGACGAACGGGAGAAGAAACAGGACGAACAGGAGAAGAAACAGGACGCACTATAGAAATAACAGGTCGAACGGGAGAAGAGACAGAACGAACAGGAGAAGAAATAGGACGAACAGAAGAAACTGGACGCACTAGAGAAATAAGAGGTTGAACGGGAGAAGAAACAGGATGAACGGGAGAAGAAACAGGACGAACGGGAGAAGAAACAGGACGAACAGGAGAAGAAACAGGACGAACATGAGAAGAAACAGGACGCACTATAGAAATAACAGGTCGAACGGGAGAAGACGCAGGACGAACAGGAGAAGAAACAGGACGAACAGGAGAAGAAACAGGACGAATATGAGAAGAAACAGGACGCACTAGAGAAATAACAGGTCGAACGGGAGAAGAAGCAGGACGAACAGGAGAAGAAACAGGACGAACAGAAGAAACAGGATGAACATGAGAAGAAATAGGACGCACTAGAGAAATAACAGGTCGAACGGGAGAAGAAATAGGACGAACAGGAGAAGAAACAGATCGAACAGGAAAAGAAGCTGGACGAACTAGGAAAGAAACAGGACGAACTAGGAAAGAAACAGGACGAACTAGGAAAGAAACAGGACGAACTAGAGAAGAAGCAAAACGATCTAGAGAAGAAACAGTTCGAATAGGAGAAAAGCAAGACAAACTAGAGAAGAAGCAGGTCGAAGAGGAGAAGAATCGGTACGAACTGGAGAAGAAACAGATCGAACTGGAAAAGGATGAAATAGGAAAGTAACAGGACGAACTAGGAAAGAAACCGGATGAACTAAAGAAGAACCAAAACGAACTACAGAAGAAATAGTTCGAACAGGAGAAAAGTAGGACGAATTAGAGAAAAACAGTTCGGACAGGAGCAGAACGAACTAGAGACGAAGGACGAGATTGAGAAGGAGCAGACGAACTAGAGAAAAAACAGGTCCAACGGGAGAAGTATTAGGAGGAAATAGAGGACGAAACTGAGAAGGAGCAGGAAAATCTAGAGAAGACGGATGAAATTGAGGATGAACTAGGCAAGAATCAGAACGAACAGAAGAAGAACCAGAACGAACTAGAGAAAATGCAGGACAAATTGGAAAAGAAGCAAAACAATCTGGTCCAGCGGGACGAACTGGAATATAAGGAAAAATTTGGGGAAGTAGAAGAATTAAGGGAAGAAAAATAAAGAAGTGAAGAAGTAAGACGAATTTGGGAGTTGCAGGAGAAGAAGCAGGAGGTGCCGGAAAAGTATTAACAGAAGTAGATATTGAATGTGTAAGGACAATGAATAATTCTTCGAAGACAGAACAGGAATGAATAAATTCTGAAATGTTAAGAAGAGAAATGAAAATAAGTAGAAGGGAAAGAGAAGAAAGAGATGGGGATGCTGGAGAATGTCTCCTTGGACATGAGCAGTTCCCAAACGTTGGAAAAAAGTTTCACTGACTCCAAACTACACCACAAATCCTGAGTAGCAATTGACGTGTGCGCTCAAGGGCTTCGCTGATCGCCTTGTCATTCCAGTGAGTGGCATGAAGATGAAGAGGTATTGTGCTTAGCTTTTATCTGGGCGGCAAAGTTTCAACCTTACAACTAATCCGTCCTGTACCGTGATCCCTCTCCAAAGCTATCGCGCTATCTTTACGTCGTCAACTTCTAACATCTGTTTCGAAGAAACTTCCTCAAGACGTCAATATCTCTTAATACCCCTCTTCGGATAAAGGGAAACAAACGCGAAAGGAGGGAAATTTTATCTTCAACTTTACTTATTAGTAGTCGTAAAAATATTTCACCTTTTCAACCTCTTATTATCCACGAGGATGGAAAAATTCCTGTAAATCCTCAATTTTGTGTCGAAATATATTTGCATCCAATCTGTTTTCTTTGTGAAACTATCATAAAGAAATTACTACAGTGTGAATTGAGAAATATGTATGGAGTTCTTCAAACGATATTCACCTTATTCTTAAAAAACTCGTTTAAATTTGAATGCTATAAGGAAAACAGGTAAGTCCTCTGTTTTATTACGAGACATCACACTTTACTTTGTAATCTTTTAAGTTTCTTTCTCTCCTTAGTGGGCTATTTTTTAAGCTACTTCGTTTTCGAATTAAGGGACACAAGGACTGAATTTTTGGCCGAAATGGTAAAAATAAATATTTTTATTTTTAGATAAATAATAATTACCTTATACATTTTTTTAACATTCCGTTCTATATTTAGCCCCCGCCTACTACTTTTAAAGGTCCGGCGACCATTTTTAAAATGCTACGCGCAGCTCTTTTAAACCTACCACGACATTAAAACATGCGTTTTCTCAAAACTACGTTTTCAGTCAATAATAAAGTTCACAGCGGCTTCCATTTGCTGCGATTTACATGAAACTTTGCAAAAATAGTCAGCATATCGCAATACACAAAACCGTGCATGGAATCAGCTCTTCACTGAAAACTTTTCTGGATATGAATTTTTAACTTCTAAAAATTAAAGAAAATTATCAAGCAAAAATTATGATTTGTGAGAAACTGTTTACCTCATGAACCAATTTTAAAATTTAAAAATCCATGCCCAGTTTTCTTTATCACGAAATGTAAGTCCTTCAAAGAAAAATTTAAAAAACAAAAACAATTCTGAAGCTGTCAAGAATGATTTGAATGTATGCATAATTTAATATCATTAAAATAAGTGAAAATCAATATCAAAGGAACTAATGAATGAAAGTCGATGTTAATTAATCGTCGGTATAGACACAACAAATCCGCCGAATTTGAAAGAAATTAATCAAGAACTTCAAATGTTTCAAAACTCAGTCCCAGTGTCTCTTAAATTTATACCATGATTTAATATGTACAGTTATCATTTTCTTTGTCTTATTTCTTTCTTAGATTAAACTATCCGTGAAATTGTCTCGGTAATAGTTTGGGAAAATTAAAACTAAAACTTTAATGTTCTTAAAACATAATACGAAGTTTACTTACGTTGTTAGTACGGTATTATTTTTTTTATTTATCTTTATTTTTTATTTATTTATTTTATTATTTTGATGTTCATTATTCTTATGCAGAAGACACAATTTTATTTTTTAGTGGAAAAATCTGGTATGATGCATATAATAATTCAAATAATGGACTTAAATTAATGAAAAATGGTTTGATAAATTATCTTTCTATTAACGAAAGGATAAAAGATTGTCGAAAATTATGCCTAAATATAAGGACTCCTTAATAATCGGACATTTAAACTGTGTAAGGCAACAATTAGAGTTATGTAATTTAATATACTTAATATAGATGTAGGAGATTTGTTACATTTTTCAGATAATGAGAACGGAATAATTATGGTTTGCAATCATTTGACATATTTTGTATTTTAATAAATTAATGTTGGATAAGTTATAGACAGAACTCAAATAGCTATCGTATATCATTTCAAGAACAAATACACAAGAATTGCTTGTTTACAGCTGGCGCCAGCGTTTCTGGCGTGTGTCCTAGAGTATAATATCCAGTTTGTGAACATGTTGCTAGTGCAGCTGAGAATTGTACCACTTTCTATAGACGTCACATCAGCAATTTGCCTAACACAGTTGTCAGACTTACTGCGGCAAAGGTAAAACACCTGTACTTAACGTTCCCATTACTTATTTCACACGCCAAAAACGGTGACGCGGACTGTAATAGTGGGCCTCTAGGATATCCACAATAACATTTCAATTACACGAATATAACAAAATTAGAAAATATATTGTATTAGATATTTTTACTCATACATATAGAATATATAGAATTTTTTACATATAGAATTTACATATAGGATTTCTCACTGAAGTTAAAAGTGTAATTTTTAATTCTTAAAACACCCTAGGTTGAAATATACTGAGAACACTAAAGCTTACACTCAATCTAAATTAGGATATTGGGAACCTGATCTCAAATAGACTTTATACATACATGAAGGTATCGTATGACCAGCTTATTGCAAAATATGAGACAATGATATGGAATTATGGCAGACGACTATTCATTGAAGAGATCTGCTTTCAAAGCGTCGCATCAAATGAATTCACCGTCTCTCATTGCGACATTGAATTACAGTACATTTCAATAACACAAAGAGAGATATACCACTGTCCTTTAATCAATGTTCCCAAGTGGGCAGAGAAATGAACCATCCTTTACGAAGAATAATCTGACTTCCTTCACTTTACGAGAACACCGTCTGCCAAAAAACTCTTAAAAGTTCTAGTCTGTTACACAGGAGACATGATTATTATATTTAGAGGACAGGATGACGAAGGTAAGCTTACTAGTTGCAGTATTAATACTGAAGATGTCAGTGACAACATTGCTGACGATGTTACTGATAATAAGGAAGGCAAAATATAAACGGGTACTTAACGCTTTCAGCTCGAATGAGTCCATTTGGAATCACTAACATTTCTCTAATCTCCGACATACGATTTTCCTGATAATTCTAGAAGTAGTTTCGTTCTTTACCGATAGAGTTCAGCACCCGCCAGTTCCTTGGACAGCTGTTATTAGGAAGAGGATTGTTTTGTTTTTTTGTTTCTCCATGATGTCTCTATGACCTTGTTCACCCATAATTATGGAAAATCATAAAATGTATGTAAAAATTCAGGTCATGACGGGTTAATATTATTTTTCCGTAATCAATTTTATGGTTGAAGAAAATATTTATTAGTTTCATACCACTTAATTATGCATACCGGTACCTTTTTTATCTGCTCAAAATTGTATATAATTTCGTAATCTATTGGTTATCTGAAGAATTAATGTTAATGGGCCTCACGTTAACTTAAAAAAATTAGTGAATTAATTGTGATATCAGAAAAAACAATTAGATACCTATTCATAAACATAATAATTGAGAGGAGAAGTAAAAATGCAAAGAAAAATAATTAAGTCTATAGTCTGTCATTTAAGGGGTTAGGTACAGCTTACAGCAGTAAAATTTTTCGAAATATTCAACATTTTTTTCCTCCATTACTGTATCTTGTACAATAATGAAAATTGATATATGTAAAATACTGTCCTACTATATAAAAAAATATTTTTACAATTTAAAAAAATATTTATATTTTTTCTTCAAAATTCAAAATGGTGGCAGTTTACTGTGCAGCGATGAAGCTTTTCCCTCATAACTCATAAATTTATTAACTTTTTCATGTTCTCTCTCTTTTACTTTAATTCTGAAACTCATGTTTACAATATTATGCTCTTTCAACTACATTCATTAATAAATATGTAATATATTATTTTATTTTGTGTTAGAAGAAAATACTGATACTTGACCACTTTTTTAAATGAATTTATTTTTTATCAATCTGTCAAAGGTAGAGAAGTGATCTAGCATTATATTGTAAATATGGCATGCATAAATACACACAAAAAATTTTATCACAGAATGTTGGATATATTTTGAGCTATGTGGGAAAAGCTTCATCACTACACAGAGAACTGAATTTTGGAAAAAAAAAATGTAAATAATTTTTTAAGTCGTAAAAATATTTGTTTTCATATAGCAGAAGGACAGCGTTTTACGCCTACTGATTTTCATTATTGTACAAGATACAGTAATGGAAGAAAAAATGTTGAATATTTCCAAAATTTTACTGCTGTAAACTGTACCTAACCCCATAAGGAAATATTGTTTTTAGTTACACCCTGTGTACCTGAGAAAATAAGTTCATTCGTAGTATTAAATTATACGTATGCCTAATAGATGTTACATTTAACATTTTAATGTAACTAAAATGCCAGTTATAAGCAATATTGTATATTTTTTTGTTTGCCCTATACCTATATTTTATATACGATCTTGTTTACTGTAGAAGAATTTACGACACTGAGAAACAAAAGCACCGTGGGTCATATTTCAAGCAGAATTTTAATTCCACGACGACCGTAAAGTGATAACGCGTTTGCGATGGAATATGAATTTGATCGCAAATGTACGTCTCGGATGTGAGTTGATGTGGCTCGTCCTTTAATGACGCAGTTGGATATTCATATATTCATCTCATCAAGTTCTGTCGTCGAAGTCCTCTGAATTTAATGCATTAACATGAGTGCTATAGATCCACACCGCCATGTTTCCCTTTACTCCAAAGCCCGCTTTCACATTTTAGAGACGCGGCGAGCTCGTGTCAGCTGGTGAAAATAACAATAATAAACGATGTTATGTAAGCGACATTATTTCCTTTATGAATATTACGTAATAAGTAATGAAACTTCTGCTTTACCTAAAATTGTCAACAATTTTCTTTACTTGGTTATGAAATCCTGGGACTTTAACATTTACAACTATACCATAGTCGTATTATACAGGGTGTACTAAAACATTGGACAATATTTTATAAATACAATACATGCTCGACGAACAGAAAGCTAGAGTTTAGTGTTATGAAGATTTATTTTCATAACAAATTATATAACTCTATTAACATCATGTTACATTGATATTCAAAATGTTCACCAACGGTCCTGAGACAGGACTTTGAATCTCGAACACTTCCGAAAATCCTCCGAATATTGCGTACGGTTTGACAAGCTACCACAATCCATTAATGAAGATTCTATCAATTTTCCATCTCAGACGAATAAACAATAATACATTATACAGAGTGTACTAAGGACGTTGGATATTTTTCATAAATATGGTCACTGTACAGAAAAGTAGACTTTTGATTTATGAAGATTTATTTTCATGACGATTACATAACTCTATTAACAGCACGTTACATTGGTATTCAAAATGAAAGTGAAGCTTTTGTGGAACCGGAAAGGAGAGAAAAATTAAATGAAAAGTTGCAGAAATTAAGATTTAAATGCAATAAATAATTGAAAAATATCAAATAATGTAGAATTAAAAATATGACAAATTAATTGCATTTATATTTTGTTTAATAATATAAAATATTAATACAAAACAATCAGAAATCGCAAAAATCCTGCGTTTCATATTGTCTAACAAGCAAAGTAAGTCTGAAGAGTTCTACCTCCGATCAACTTCAAGATAAGTCTGGAATGTGACCTCTGCCATCGGTTGAGTAGCATTATCTTTCTCCCTTCCTCTGCCGGCAATGTTTACTTTTTCTGTCAGACATTATGGAACGATGTATAGATGTAGAACATAGTAGACTGTCTACAGAAAGTTTTGAACTGTAAACCGGACGAAAGGAAACATAATGGACGTTCGAGAAAAGTAGAAACACGGAAGAGGGAGAGATCTTATTCTAGAATGTATATGATATGTATATTGATATAGGTATTGCAAGCAGAGAATACCGACGGAAGGAATGCGAATGAAACACTGCGATAAGGAAGAGCGGGCGACAGGAAAGGTCACGAGATAGCTTGAATGATATTCTAGAGTGCAGTCGGAAGAGAAATGACATCGATAGAATCAGTTTTGCGTTGTGATAGTTACATTATGATTTTAGTTTGTTCCACTGCATGTGAATACGTGTCTTGTATCGCACGGTATTATTATTTCATTCGTAAACATAGGATGTTGCGCGTTTAAATGGCTTCGAATTTTTCTCTTGCTACGTTCTTTATTTCCACAGGGATGCCCTCATATGTTCATCTTCTTAGAAGAGACAGTACTTTCATCGGCCCGCATCCCTCGCTTCCTCGGCGTGCCTACACACATACGTCAAAACAGACAGCAACGCCACCATTGCTTTTCGGTAATCCTTCCTTGCGCGAGCTATAATAACGAAAATTCATTACGCAAATTTTATTCTGTCAAACATTTCAGAATTATTATGTAGATTTAGTATGTTAGTATATCGCGTAATGAAAAATCATGCTATTAAAGGCTAGCAAAATAAGATAAACTGTGGGAAAGAATCAGTGGTGTTCGCAGAATTTTGTTCAAGGGGTGGTCTTTATGAATTTTTTTTTTTACAATTTAAATTATCGGTATTTTAAGTTCTGTGTATTATTATTATTATTATTATTATTATTATTATAAATTTAATTATTATCTTAATAGCGTCATAATTACTAGGAAATACTGTATTAGAGATCTTGGTGTCTTGATTCTAAACTATATTTCCATGATCATGTGCAATATATTTATACCCATTCATTAAGAATGCACGGTCTAATTAGATTTATAACTTATTCTTTTTCCACTCCTATGTGTCTATTAATTTTATGCTATACGTTGGTCTGATCCAAGCTTGAATATGCGTGTTGCATGGAACTCCATTATTTCCACTGACTCTGCTAAATTGGAGAATATTCAAAGAAAATTTATTTCCTTGTGTTCCTACGGACTTTTACCTGATTCTGATGATTATAAATATGAGATTAACTGCAAATATTTTAATTGCTGTAGTTTATTTGCCAGACGTCAAGATCTTGATTATTTATTTTTTGTAAGGTCATTAAGTGTGATATTGATCGTGATTCCTTCTTAAGCAATATCAGTCTTCGTATTCCTGCTAAGGGTTTAGGATTAAAAAAAATATAATACTATAGAAATTCTAAATCTCTCTCTCTCCGGTTTCTACATGTGTAAAATAATCTAATTTGCATGCATTTAACCTGAATCAATTTAATGTGCAGTATATACTTTTTGGAGTTTTATGCCAATTGTTATTAATTTATGTCTTTTGTTTTCATATGTACTATAATATTATTCTCGTCATCTTTTATATCATTTGTATTATATTCATTTATATGATTCCATTCCTTCATTTTCAATTAGCATTATATTTAATTGTCATTATTTTAAAAATGATTCCCATGCACTTTTATTATAATTTATATCACTGTTAAAGTTTTTGTTAAATTGTCATGTGTTGAACTGTAACTGGCCCCTGTCTGTTGTACAGCACATTAAATATTAGTAAATAAATAAATAATTATTATTTTACGGTACATTTATTAATATTACGCTATGTTCTAATAAAATATATTCATGAATATCCTTATAAACTCTTTGAAGCGCTTTTTTTATCACAGCCATCCAATTTTTAACAAATTTAACTTATGTTTAATTTTGTATAATAAAAAAATGCTTGTTTCATCATTACACTTACATTATAATATAATTATATATATATATATAATTTAGTCAACAGTTATTTCTATATGCTAGGTAAGACGCTTTACTTTACATAAGAGGAAAATCCATAGAAACAATAAAATATATTGAAATATATGTAATTTTTTTAAGCTCAAGGGGAGGGTTCAAACCCAGTAACCCCCCACCCCTTAAGTATGTCCCTGGAAATAACTATCACTTTTGCATGTAAAAAAAAATTAATTTCTCATGCACGAAAACATGAAACACATTATGTGTCTCATATTCTATTACCTCTTGAAAGATTGAGCTGAAAGGGGCAAGCTTTTCATAAAGGGAACTTTCGGAACATGGTCGTCTTTTGTCTCAATAACACTACACTGGTGTGACGTCATTGATCAACACAATATCCTGTTGGTTTGATCCAGAGACTAACAGTTAATTAGTTCTAATAATTACAATGACAGCAGCGATCCTTGTGGGGGACTGGTGTTTGGACTAGCCACGCTACGTCGTGGACAATACGTTTTGCTTGCGGGTTCATGATGGCGTCGGGAGTGGGGGGAGAGTAATTAATGTCTGAACCCCTGATCTCTCGAAATTATTATGCCACTCCATCCCATTCCATCATGTTCGGGTGTTACTAACGATGTCAGTGTTACTATCGCTGTGGGATATCACTAAGTCAAAATATTAGTATTATTACGTTTGGAGAATCCGGATTTCTGATGAGGAAATGCCGCTATTCTCTGCCAATAATTGGAATATAGTCACAGGATATGGAGCGTTCCTCTGCTGTCCGTTTGCGGTTTCCACATAAATTGCGGTTTGACCTATGTCAGACTAAGGATTGCGTGGTTAAAGAGAAGACTGATGTGTTAAAATCTGCAAGCAACATTCTTGATTGTCGAGCAGGGGCAATTCAGACAAGGAGAACATATTTCTTTCTTATGTCAATGGACAAAGGTAATAATAATAATAATAATAATAATAATAATAATAATAATAATAATAATAATAATAATAATAAAAGGCTTTATTTAACCTGGCAGAGTTAAGGCCGTAAGGCCTTCTCTTACACTCAACCAGGATTAAAATTTGCTTACATAGTTGAACATAAAACTGGATCGGAATTAAGTAATTACATACTGGTACAATTTAGATACATAATGAGATCAAAAGAGGTAGTTACATAAAAATTTTACCTCATAAAATAAAAATAAACATAGTGGAATACATATTAATGTTGTTAGAATCAAATACGAATCACATAAAAACAGAAGCCGATAATTCAATAAAAAAAATGTACACAGTAAAAATAAAAATAAACACATTAGTATACATATTAGTATTAGATTACAATTAAGTGGGATTTACATAATTAGATAAACCAGAAACCGACAATTGAATAAAATGTACACAAAAAATAGATTGATAATAAAAAAACAACACATATTGGCGCATGGCGTTAAGTGATAAATGAACACGATTTACATGATTACACAATAAAAATAAGAAACAAAAAAATTAAAAATAAATACAGTGGAACACATTCCATTAAATATTTGCAACGCGTTAGGTCTGGCAACTCATCATAAGATATTTTTTCTAATTTACATTTAAAGGAAATTAAAGTTTGGCAGCCCTTGACTTCAGGCGGCAGACAATTCCAGTGACGAGAAGTAGCAACAGTGAAAGATGAAGAATGAAGAGATGATGTGTGTAGTGGTATTTCTAGCGTGTTGTCATATTGTGACCGAGTATTTAAGTTATGATAGCGAGAAAGACTGTGGAATCGGACAGATAAGTAAGAGGGAGCAGAGGTGTACAAAATTCGGTATAAGAGAGAAAGGGAATGTAACTTTCTCCTCTCATTTAACCTGAGCCACAATAATTTATCGAAAGAAGGCGAAATGTGATAGTAGTAGCGGACATTAAAAATGAAACGAACACACGCATTATGAACACGCTGCAGTTTCTGGGAGAAATCCACCCTGAGATCACTGAATAAAGCGTCACAATAATCAGTAATCAGTCACTAATGAGTGAAATTTATTTCGATGTTATTTAATATATTTCGACTAATATTTTCAACCACTACAGTGGAGTACAAATTTCCTGACGTTTCTCGAGAGCCAATAACGTGCAAGCGCGACGTTGTCAAACCTACAGAGCGGATGATGCGTGCTTCACCGAACTCTTGTGGCGGCAGGCATGGGCGGCCGGTAGAGAAAACAAGTTCCGTTCTCAATAAGAAAACAATGTAATAAAATAATAAATAATGTATTAATTAATTAATTTAATCCATGGCGTTACAGCCCATGAAGGGCCAAGACCGACCAGCCGGGTGCTGGCCTCACGTCCATATGCCGAAGCAGAGGTGGACGATCATCCAACCAGAATGGAGGTATAGTGTGGTTAGCACGATGATCTCCCCAGCCGTTATAGCTGGTTATAATATAATCATACAATAATGAATAATGCGATAAAAATCATACCATTAAAGTGATGTTTGCAATTCCAGGAGAAAAGCGAATGGTATGTTTTCGAAGTCATTTTTTTAAATAAAAATCACTCTAGCACCCCCAGAAGTAGTACATACTCGTACTCAGGGGCATTAAACAAAATTTTAAGATATTTTATTATTTAACACAATAAAAACTAAAAAGAGAAAAAGAATAACACTAATATTGCAGTAATTGAAACTTTATACATTCTCCTTAAACAATAATTGTTAATTTATTTTTTAAATAAGAAGCATTAACAATTTGATGTTCGCTAAACTAGCTGATATCTTGTTATAGAGCCTTGGACCGAAGTTGCTATTGTGATTATAAACTACAGTTGTGATACATTTAGGTTCAGTAAAGCATATGGTATCTGATCGTTAAGTTTTATATTTATGTGAATACAAATTAAATTTATTTCGGTTTTTTGTAGGCATACGAAATTCAATAAGATATTGTTATAAATTGGATGACGTGAGTATTTTAGGAGAAAATCCACAAAAGATTAGGGAAAACACGGAAATTTTACTTGAAGCAAATAAAGCTATAGGTTTGGAAGCAAATAAAGCTATAGGTTTGGAAGCAAACCGCGAAAAGACAAAGTATATGATTATGTCTTGTGACCAGAATATTGTACGAAATGAAAATATAAAAATTGGAGATTCATCCTTCGAAGAGCTGGAAAAATTCAAATATCTTGGAGCAACAGTAACAAATATAAATGGCACTCGGAAGAAAATTAAACGCAGAATAAATATGGGAAATGCGTGTTATTATTCGGTTGAGAAGCTTTTGTCATCTAGTCTGCTGTCAAAAAATCTGAAAGTTAAAATTTATAAAACAATTATATTACCGGTTGTTCTGTATGGTTGTGAAACTTGGACTTTCAATTTGAGAGAGGAACAGAGATTAAGGGTGTTTGAGAATAAGGTTCTTAGGAAAATATTTAGGGCTAAAAGGAATGAAGTTACAGGAGAATGGAGAAAGTTACACAAAACATAAGTACACGCATTGTATTCTTCACCTGACATAATTAGGAACATTAAATCAAGACGTTTGAGATGGGCAGGGCATGTAGTACGTATGGGCGAATCCAGAAATGCATATAGGGTGTTAGTTGGGAGGCCGGAGGGGAAAAGACCTTTGGGGAGGCCGAGACGTAGATGGGAGGATAATATTAAAATGTATTTGAGGGAGGTGGGATATGATGATTGAGACTGGATTAATCTTGCACAGGATAGGGACTGATGGCGGGCTTATGTGAGAGCGGCAATGAACTTGTGGGTTCCTTAAAAGCCATTTGTAAGTAAGTATTGTTATAAATTTGATGGATACCAAATACCTTAAATTCAGAATACAACAGTTCTGAGTGATAATCAAGAGGCTTATTAAGGTATATTTTTTTTATTCTTTGTTGTAGCAGTGCTATTGGCATGATGGAGGTACTGAAAGCACAACCCCATTCTATAATACCATACTGTAATATACTGTAGCCTGCACTAATGCGAGGTAAATCATTCGTGAAGTATGGATAGTAAAATAATCTGAATATTAAATGTTATAAAATTTTACTTTCCCTTGAAACTTTTTTGCCCTACTTGCTTTTCTCTTTCCATCTACTTCCCCGTTCCTATTTTCTTCTTTATTTTCTTCTCGTTTCTTTTCTCTGTCTTAGTCATGATTTTCTCCTATTTTTCATTTATTTATTTATTTATTTATTTACTAGCCGTACCCGTGCGCTCCGCTGCACCTGTTAGAAATAAATATAAAGTAATTACATAATTAAAATAGGACGTTTGATCCAGGGAACATTCGTGTTTGATAGAAGGATAAATCGTTTAATATGTTACTTAATTTAAATTGTATTTAAATAATTAAAATGCGATCATTTTGGCCCAGAAAGCACTCATTTGGTGCAATGACAATTCCTTTAACATGTTTCTTAATTGTTATTACATGCAACCATAGTTTAATGAACATTGACATCGTTTAGATTTAATGTGTATACTTTATTTTACTTGCTATATGTTTCCATTGAATTATGGTAATAACTTAATTTTAACCCTTGTTGTTTTCTACGTATTCAGTAAATGGCGCTTGGCCTACTATGGTTCTGAACCCTTCAAATAACTTAAATTATATTATATTATATTACATTACATTATTATATCAGAAGTTACTGTAATAACATTATAGTATTATGTCTATCTAGAGAAACTACACTTTCCAATGGTGAAATAATAATTAATTATACAAATCGGTTAATTTAGCTTCCGATATTACTTCATACAAACACAGAAACATTCTCTGTAGGCTATATTTTATAGCTTTCGATTGTTGTTGTCCAAGGCCCCTTACAGACCAAGTCACTTGTTTTTTTATTTCGTTACACGGCCTTAGATGGCAGTTATTTTAATTTTAAAACTCATTTATCTCATTAAATATCAGTCCTATCAAAATTTTTCAAAGAATAAAACTTATCGAAAACGTTTATTAAAGAAAAGTTTGTTATGTAACATTTTTCACAAAAATGAATAATACTCGAGATATTTCGATTTATTTAATTCAGGTCCCCTTATAACTCCCCTTTTAAATAATGTGTTTTGAATGCCATATAGCCTAAAATCTAAGTTACAACGAATTAAATTTATATTCCAATTTTCATCGAAATCCGTTCATCCATTATCGCGTGAAAAGGTAACAAACATACAGACAGACAGACATACAAACAAAAATAAAAAAAAGCGATTTTCGGTTTCAGGGTGGTTAATTATATATGTTAGGACCAATTATTTTTGGAAAATCGAAAATTACCATAAACATTTCGGCTACAGATTTATTATTAGTATAGATTTATTTACTTATTTATTTATTTATCTCATTGTACTCTGCAACTACATTTTCTTCTAATCTTTTGTTCTCTTCTAGTTTCATTTTATTCCATATTTTCTTGTACTTGCATTTATTTTTATTACTTCCTCATTTGCTTCATGCTGAATTTCATGTCCTTTTTTCTTTGCTGGTACTATTTTTTTTCCTTCTCCTCTTCTAGCACTTCACTGTCTTATATTTCTACGTCTTTTTATTGTCTCCTTTCCTTTTTTCTTTACTCCTTCCTCCATTCCTACGACCTTCTTGTTGCGAGCAATTTCCATGTTGCTTAACAACAAATTGATATTGTTAGTGAACACTTGCTAGACTTTGACGCAATAATCGTCGAGCGTTCTTGAATTCCCACAGCACGATGCATCATCTCCGCTAACTCCCTAATAGAAGAGTCGCTCTCAAGATTGATGGCGCTCCTTGGTGACCCGATGCTGCGCCCAGGAAACCAGCAGCAATGACGTCAATATAACAGTTGAGAAGCCCACACTATAAAAATTGCAATAGGAAATAATTTATGAAGATGTGAGTTAAAGTTGAAGAGAAAAATAACTTTACTACGTGATGCTTTGTGTTTCTGCTGGGTTTTAGCCTACGTGTAGCATCTCGCACATTTTCCCGTTGTCAACATCTAATGTCATACCTTACAGGCATATAGGGTCGAAGGTTTGCAAGTTATTTACTTTGTAATGAATAATAATAATAATAATAATAATAATAATAATAATAATAATAATAATAATAATAATAATAATAATAATAATATTCTTCTTCAGGCTCTACAACTCTCAGATGAAAGTTTTCGCCTTCTCAACAACTTTCTTCCATTCCTTACGGCTTCCAACTATCTTTGTCCAGTTTCCCACCTTAATCAATTTCAAGTCATTTAGGACATCATCCTCCCATCTATTTTTTTGTCTACCCTGCTCTCTGTTAACTATTGGTTTCCATTTGTATATTATTCTCCATTCTATTTATATGACCAAAGCATCCTAATCTTAGCGATTTTATTTGATTTACTATGTTCCTATTCTTCATCAGCTCATTCAGTTCACTGTTATATTTAATTCTCCATGTACCATCATTCATTTTAGTTGGACCAAAAATTTTCCTTAGTATTGCTCTTTCAAAAATTAGCAGTCTATGTTTTATGGAGTTTTTAAGGACCCATGTTTCGCTGGCATAAGTTACTACAGGTCTTATTGTAGTACAGTATAGCTTAAAAAAATAAAAAAAATAAAAAAAATAATAATAATACTTACAAATGACTTTTAAGGAACTCGCAGGTTCATTGCCGCCCTCACATAAGCCCGCCATTGGTCCCTATCAGGAGCAAGATTAATCCAGTCTCTATAATCATATCCCACCTCCCTCAAATCCATTTCAATATTATCCTCCCATCTACGTCTTGGCCTCACTAAAGGTCTTTTTCCCTCCGGTCTCCCAACTAACACTCTATATGAATTTCTGGATTCGCTCATACGTGCTACATGCCCTGCCCATCTCAAACGTCTGGATTTAATGTTTCTAATTGTGTCAGGTGAAGAATACAATGCGTGCAGTTCTGCGTTGTGTAACTTTCTCCATTCTCCTGTAACTTCATCCCTCTTAGCCCCAAATATTTTCCTAAGCACCTTATTCTCAAACACCCTTAATGTATGTTGATATAATAATAATAATAATAATAACAATATTTTTATTACAAACATTTCATTACAAAATTGTTCTCCTTCACCTGAAACCAATCTGCTGTCGCCAGATGATGATGATGATGATGATGATAATTTTAACCTGACTGAGTTAAGACCATAGGGCCTTCTCTAACATTGAACCAGGAATTTATTATTTATTTTAATATACAATTTCTTTTACCCTATTTTACCCGAAAGAACATTAGGGTTGTAGTTATAGATTGATAGTTTATATTATTACAGTGATAATAATTTGACGTGGGTAACCCAGTCTTGATACTTGAAATTAACACTTATATCTACTACATTAATTTGAATTAATTACAAGTTCTTAAATATATTACATATAAAATTACAAAACTGTTTATAACAGCATGTTTTTCTGAACACATTGATTAGTGGTTTGTCATATATTACATTTCAAAAATTAAATGTCCGACCAAAATAAATCTTCTGTTTTCGAATACTGAACAATGAAACAAAAGGTGATCCACAGTTTGCTGTTCCTCACAGATATATAAGTAGCCATTGTCCTTATGTAATTTAAATCGTTCTAAATAAGATCCAAATTTCCCATTACCCGACATATCGCGTTAGTATAAAATCCGGTATAATTTTGTTGTTATTTAAGCGGGTGTCGACCATGGGGAAAAAAAGATTTCTCTCGTAACTGAACCCTTTGTACTGCAGAGCCACTGATTGTTCCACCTATTCATTGTGTCCTCATTTATTTTTATTTTCACAGACTATAGCTCAAATTTAAGTTCGAAACTGGAGCACTTTTGTTAGTTCATCAGCTCTTTCATTCCCTGCTGTTCCACTGTGTCCTCGAACCAGGAATAAAAACTTACAAATATGCTAAATATAGCATTAAAAAAATTGAAACAGATGATCATAATGCACTATTAAAATTAAAAAAGCAAAAACGAGCAAAATTATATAATACTTTTTTGTTTGAAATATCTCAAAGAGTACTCACCTGAAATTAATAACATTACTTACGGTTCAACCCGTATATATTAATATACGCTAATATTATAAAGATATAAATATTAAATTCTTTATGGTGATTTATAGTAGTTCTTTAATCGGAAGTCTAAATACAAATAAAAAATTAAAATTATAAAGCCACTTCCACCAGACAAGTGCAAAATCAAACAGAATATGCCGTATTCATGCTTCGAGACAGCGGAATAGAGAGAATCATTTCAACCCACATGATAAAATTCCTAAAGCCATCCTCTAAAAGTTCTAAACACATCGATAATATAATACTGCAAAAGTAACTTAACATTGGTAAATTAACAAGAAAAGTTAACTATACCCCTTTTCTTGCGACTTTATTCATGGAGATTGCGGCTTTTTAGACACCCAGAACGACACGAGACATCCTTACTTACTTACAAATGGCTTTTAAGGAACCAGAAGGTTCATTGCCGCCCTCACATAAGCCCGCCAGCGGTCCCTATCCTGTGCAAGATTAATCCAGTCTCTATCATCATACCCCACCTCCCTCAAATCCATTTTAATATTATCCTCCCATCTACGTCTCGGCCTCCCTAAAGGTCTTTTTCCCTCCGGTCTCGCAACTAACACTCTATATGCATTTCTGGATTCGCCCATACGTGCTACATGCCCTGCCCATCTCAAACGTCTGGATTTAATGTTCCTAATTATGTCAGGTGAAGAATACAATGCGTGCAGTTCTGTGTTGTGTAACTTTCTCCATTCTCCTGTAACTTCATCCCGCTTAGCCCCAAATATTTTCCTTAGCACCTTATTCTCAAACACCCTGAACCTATGTTCCTCTCTCAGAGTGAGAGTCCAAGTTTCACAACCATACAGAAGAATCGGTAATATAACTGTTTTATAAATTCTAACTTTCAGATTTTTCGACAGCAGACTGGATGATAAGAGCTTCTCAACCGAATAATAACACGCATTTCCCATATTTATTTTGCGTTTAATTTCCTCCCGAGTGTCATTTATATTTATTACTGTTGCTCCAAGATATTTGAATTTTTCCACCTCTTCGAAAGATAAATCTCCAATTTTTATATTTCCATTTCGTACAATATTCTGGTCACGAGACATAATCATATACTTTGTCTTTTCGGGATTTACTTCCAAACCGATCGCTCTACTTGCTTCGAGTAAAATTTCCGTGCATCCGCATAGACAAGAAGCTGATGTAACCCGTTCAATTCCAAACCCTGCCTGTTATCCTGAACTTTCCTAATGGCATATTCTAGAGCGAAGTTAAAAAGTAAAGGTGATAGTGCATCTCCTTGCTATAGCCCGCAGTGAATTGGAAAAGCATCAGATAGAAACTGGCCTATACGGACTCTGCTGTATGTTTCACTGAGACACATTTTAATTAATCGAACTAGTTTCTTGGGAATACCAAATTCAATAAGAATATCATATAATACTTCCCTCTTAACCGAGTCATAAGCCTTTTTGAAATCTATGAATAACTGATGTACTGTACACGAAATATCCAGCTTAAGCAAAGTTGCCTAATTGCAATATCAAGACTCAGTCGCTGTTAGGTATGGTAAGTTAAATATTACATGCGCTCAGACAAAATTTACTATAACCACGAAGAAGATGAAACATCAGAACTAAGTCGCGTGAAAAAGATTATAGAAAGCATCAGTTACAATATTCTCCACACGTGTAATTGTTTCCTGCAGTAGTGTATGAACGATATCAGGATACCAACGTTACTGTACATTTACTGCTTAAACGAAAACTTTAATCCATTTGGTATAATATAAACTGCCAACCTCACTTCCAACACACAAATGGAGTTCACTTTGAAACTAGCTTTGTCCTAATATACTAATTTGTATGACTTTCTAGAGAGATCATTTTAGTTGTTTCGGTACTGAATCCATTCAAAGTTTGTTAGTAGCCTCCACGATCACCCTGCATGACCGGGTGAGTAAGAGGAAATTATATCCATTAAAGTTTGGGAGGAGTATGCTACACAGTTGTAGTCGCGATATTTTCTCATAACAAGACACACAGAGGAGAGATCTTCCACGATGGTAAGTGTAGTCTGCTGAGATTATAAGTTCCAGTCACATAGGGACCACTCATACTTAGATGCCATAACTACTTTACCAATAACAATGTTGATGACTAAACTAATAATAATAATAATAATAATAATAATAATAATAATAATAATAATAATAATAATAATAATATGTATACAGAGTGGATAGTAACCCCTCCATCAAAATTTAAGAGGTGATTCTACATGTTAAATATAACAAAATTGTTATACACCGTGATTCAAAATGAAAGAGCAGATTTCAATTTTGTGTTACAGAAAAACTATTAAAGACAGAAACACATTGCGTATGTATGTATGTATGTATGTATGTATGTATGTATGTATGTATGTATGTATGTATGTATGTATGTATGTATGTATGTATGTATGTATGTATGTATGTATGCCTATGTATGTATGTATATGTATGTATGTATGCATGCATATATGTATGTATATGTATTTTTTTGATAGATGGATTTAATGAGTAATATTATACATGCAGATGTACTATATTATAATTTTCTTTTAAATCCAATGCACGGATCTTCTGCCCGGTATGTATGTATGTATGTATGTATGTATGTATGTATGTATGTATGTATGTATGTATGTATGTATGTATGTATGTATGTATGTATGTATGTGTGTATGTATGTATGTATGTGTTCCTTTTTTGAGCAGCATGTTCCATTACAAATGGAAAGTAATACTACATGCCTAGGTTTACCTTCAAGTACATAATCCATTTACATTATATATTATTATGTTGTCATTCTAGATTAAATATGGATTAGTGTAGTTCATCTACTATGTGTAACTGCCAAGATAATATTGGTACTTCTTAATCTGACTTATTTTCCTATTCCTAACCTATGAAGTACAAGAATCTATTTACATATTCTAACATTAAAATATTTACAGTATTTACATATTTACTATCTCTTGATCAGCCTATTTTCAGATAAATTATACCCTCTAATATTGTAGCTTATTTACAGAATGTAAGTAACCTATTTTTGACCCTTATCACTTAATTCTGACTTTTAACCTATCTTCCCAAATAACTTATCCTTATATACTAGCCAGCCTACTGTAGTTGTTCAAAGTCTATACTATTTGCAAACTTTATAAAATATTTTACATAACTTTTCACTAATTTTGTCTTGTCCACAGGCCACTTTCCACCACATTTATGTATAGACTGGATTAGTGTTCTTCTTTCCTTTCCTAATTTCGTACAGTCATAAATGATATGATCCACTGTCTGATCCCCATCCCCACAGACACATGTCGCACTATTCTTGATTTTAAATCGATGAAAATATGCGTTGAGTCTTCCATGTCCGGTCAACAGAGTCGTCAAGTTAGGAGTTACTTCTATCTTCAATTTCAGTCTATCTTGGACACTAGGGAAGAACGCCTTGGTTAGAGTACCTTTGGAAGTAGTTGACCATTCACTTTCCCATTTTCCTTTGGATATGACCGCTAGCTGGTTCCTTACTTCACTCATCGGGACCTTGTCGTAACAGATCTGTAGATCGACGTCACTCGCTGCCTGCTTCGCTAGACGATCTGCCAGTTCGTTACCGTAGTTCCCCACATGAGCCTTGACCCATCCGAAGTCCACTAGCCATCTGTCGTTCTCCACCAGCCGTAGATTCGTTCGGATGCCTTCAATTAGGTTGTTGTGGTTGCTTCCATTCCTTAGAGAGTCCAGAGTAATTTTACTATCAGTGTAGATGGCTATTCGTCTTTCGTCTAATGGTCTTTCACCTATTGTTCTTAGTCGTTTTATATTGTCTAACGCTTTCATGATAGCAAGTTGTTCAGCTTGGTTATTTGAACATTTATTGTCTAATCTGAATCTTAGTTGTTGGATTAGTTCATTACTCTGAAATATTGCTACTCCTGCTCCAACTCCACGTTCACTTTTACTGCCATCCGTGTATATTTCATACGTATATTCTGTATTTTGTTCTGTTTCTTTTATGTCGATGAGTTCTGCAGGGTGTGTCCAGTTCTTGTGCTGTATTATGTAGTCAAGATTTAGACCATCGTACTTATGTCTTGTTTTTGCAAAGTACAAGTTTACTATTTCCTCTATCTTGAACAAGATGGGAGTGAGTCCAGTAACAACGCATAATGCTTCATATGAGGTGGTTCGAAATGCCTTTGCAATACGTATGTTTATTAGCCTCTGCACTTGGTTCAGTTTTTTGACGTTGTAATTCCTCTCCAAGGCATCTATCCAAACAGGAGCCCCATACGATAACAAGGGCAGGATTGCACCTTTATATATGGTTCTTAATGCTTTGTGTTTAAGACCCCAATTTATCTTGGCGGTTTTGGAAAGGGCATTAATCAGGCTTGTGCATCTTTCTGTTACATATTTAATATGTTCGTTGAATCTAAATCTCTTGTCAATGATAATTCCAAGATATTTAATCTTGTCGGTTTGTTGTAGTTCCTTGTTGTTGAGAAAGATGTGTATATCTTTTTGTTCCCTTCGTTTCCTTCGTGTTATTAGCATCGTCTTCGACTTCTGCTCATTAAATTTGGTTTTGTTCTTTATAGCCCATGCTGCTATCTTATTCATTTCAAGATTGGCATAATTTTCAGCTTCCAGAATCGTTTTCCCCCTTGTTATCACGATGAGGTCATCTGCGAATGCTATAACCTTTGTGTTTGCGGTGTACTCTAGGCTGAGTAATGAGTCGTACTGTATATTCCAGAATCCCGGTCCGCAGCACGATCCTTGAGGGCAGCCTTTACTTACTTTCTTCTCGAGTTTGATGTTGTTTGCCGCTAATATTGCTGCTCTTTGGCTGAAATAATTATCTGTGAGTTTGTACAAGTTACGTGGACAATGGAATTTCCTCAAAGCTTGCATGATACTCGGCCACCAAGCTGAATCGAAGGCACCCTGGATGTCAAGACTAACAAGCACCAAGTACTGGTTTTGCCTTAGACTTTCTTCTACACAATCTTTTAGTGCCATTGCAGCGTCCACAGTACTTCGTTGTGGGGTGAAGCCAAACTGATTGCCATTCATCAAGTTTTTGGTTTGGATATGATGCATTATTCTGTCTATTAGTAGTTTTTCGAGCACTTTCCCACTTGTATTTAAGAGGCTTATCGGTCTAAATTTTGTGACCTCGATGCTGGCGTCTTTACCTGGCTTTATAATAGGAAGTAATCTTGCTTTCTTCCATTGTTCAGGAAAGTAAGCTTGTCTGAGGCAATTATTGTAAATGGCTGTCACGTATCTCGGTAAAATTTTGGCTACTTGAAGTAAAACCTTGCTAGTTATGCCGTCATCTCCTGGTGATTTATTCGGGTCCATTTTTTCAATAATTCGCCTGATTTCTTGTTGTGAGAAGTCGACATCATCTTGTGTTTTTAATGGTGTGTGTATGTATGTATGTAGGCCTATGTATGTATGTATGTATGTATGTATGTATGTATATGTATGTATGTATGCATATATGTATGTATATGTATTTTTTTGATAGATGGATTTAATGAGTAATATTATACATGCAGATGTACTATATTATAATTTTCTTTTAAATCCAATGCACGGATCTTCTGCCCGGTATGTATGTATGTATGTATGTATGTATGTATGTATGTATGTATGTATGTATGTATGTATGTATGTATGTATGTATGTATGTATGTGTGTATGTATGTATGTATGTATGTATGTATGTATGCATGCATGCATATATGTATGTATATGTATTTTTTTGATAGATGGATTTATTGAGTAATATTGTACATACAGATGTACTATATTATAATTTTCTTTTAAATCCAATGCACGGATCTTCTGCCCGGTATGTATGTATGTATGTATGTATGTATGTATGTATGTATGTATGTATGTATGTATGTATGTATGTATGTATGTATGTATGTATGTATGTATGTATGTATGTATGTATGTATGTATGTATGCATGTGTTTATGTATGTATGTATGTATGTATGTATGTATGTATGTATGTATGTATGTATGTATGTATGCATGCATATATGTATGTATATGTATTTTTTTGATAGATGGATTTATTGAGTAATATTGTACATACAGATGTACTATATTATAATTTTCTTTTAAATCCAATGCACGGATCTTCTGCCCGGTATGTATGTATGTATGTATGTATGTATGTATGTATGTATGTATGTATGTATGTATGCATGTGTTTATGTATGTATGTATGTATGTATGTATGTATGTATGTATGTATGTATGTATGCATGCATATATGTATGTATATGTATTTTTTTGATAGATGGATTTATTGAGTAATATTGTACATACAGATGTACTATATTATAATTTTCTTTTAAATCCAATGCACGGATCTTCTGCCCGGTATGTATGTATGTATGTATGTATGTATGTATGTATGTATGTATGTGTTTATGTATGTATGTATGTATGTATGTATGTATGTATGTATGCATATATGTATGTATATGTATTTTTTTGATAGATGGATTTATTGAGTAATATTGTACATACAGATGCACTATATTATAATTTTCTTTTAAATCCAATGCACGGATCTTCTGCCCGGTATGTATGTATGTATGTTTGTATTTTTTATTATAGTTGATTATTTAACGACTCTGTATCAATTACTAGGTTATTTAGCGTCGATGAGATTGGTGATAGCGAGATAGTATTTGGCGAGATGAGGCCGAGGATTCGCCATAGATTACCTGGCATTCACTTTACGGTTGGGGAAAACCTCGGAAAAAACCCAACCAGGTAATCATCCCAAACGGGTATCGAACCCGCGCCCGAACGCAACTTCAGACCGGCAGGCAAGCGCCTTAACCGACTGAGCCACGCCGGTGGCTGTGTGTGTACGCACGCACGCACGCATCCGCATGTGTATTATGTATATTATTATTATTACTCGCCCTCTGATTCACACCATAACAAAATCGGCCAATATTCGTACCTAATACAAAAAAATGAAAGATTTTCGGCGAACACAGTCATGATCAAAATGTTGATAATTTCAGTAACTGCAGTGGTGTACCGAAACCTCACATCTGGATGCCCTCCAAGTACAGCAATGTTTACTGATAATGCTGAAATCAATAAAACCGAACACCTGTAAAATCCACGATGGGACGGTCATGTTGTTAGCCTTCGGGTCATCTGCCAATGAAATGAACATTTTACTAAATATTTTTGATAATAATAATAATAATAATAATAATAATAATAATAATAATAATAATAATAATAATAATAATAATAAGATACATAGTGAAATACTATTATTGAAATTTATCTAAGTTACCAGTGAAACTGAAGACATTAGAAATGTAAAGATAAGTATTGGAAAGGGTAACACAATTAATAAATTATGGGTTATATACAGTAGGCGTAAATCTTGGGTTGGTGCATAAGTTCGTAGCGTTTTTGTTTCGCGTGTTGGTACTTCGGTTGCTATGTGTTTATTTATTGATTGTCATTTTTATTTGAAGTTCAATTGTTGTGCTTGAGTTTACATATTGAAGTTTTCAGTTTTGCAGATAGTGAGTGGAGCCGTGGACGCTAGCAAATGGAGTGTCAAGTGAAGAAAGTGGAACATTTCCGAAATATTCTTCTTTTTGAGTTCAATAGAGGGACGAAAGCAGCGGAGGCCGGCCAGAAACATTTGCGTCGAGAATGGGGACAATGCTATCGGAGAGAGCACGGCAAGAAAATGGTTTCCTCGTTTTAAAGAGGGTCGTTTTGACATTAGTGACACTTCACGTTCAGGAAGACCTTCAGGGTTTGATGAAGACCGTTTAAACACGTTAATCCACAATGATCCACGTCAGTGTACTAGAGAACTGGCAAATATGATGAACTGTCACCATTCCACCATCGTGCGACATTTGCATTCAATGGGCAAGATTAAAAAATCAGGTGTAAGGGTACCGCATACTCTAAGCCAAAACTACACAAATCAACGGGTGGCCATGCAGTATGTGCATCTTTGCTTGTTCGTCATCGATTGGCTCGTGAACAACATCGAAAAATTCCTATCCAATATCGTTACTGGTGACGAGAAATGGTATCTTTATACTAACATAAGGAAAAGAAAGGAATGGTTGAGCCCGAACAAAAAAGCAACTCCCGGTACAAAGGCCAGCGCGAATCCACAAAAGATGTTATGCATCTGGTGGAATTGCGAGGATGTGCTGTACTACTACGAATTGCTTCCCCGAAGTGTAACCATCACTACCGACATTTATTTCCACCAACTGAGACGTCTTGCACACGCAATCCAAGATAAAGGACCAACAAGACTGCGTGAAGTGATGCTACTCCACGATAACGCCCGTCCGCACTCTGCTAACCTGACACAAAACACTATCCAGGAGTTGGTTGAGAAGTCATTCCGCAACCACCTTATTCATCTGATCTTGCGCCATCAGATTTTCACCTTTTCCGCTCTCTATCGAACACCCTTCAAAGAACTTCCTTTCTGGATGAAAATGCGCTCCGAACATGGCTTGACGACTTAACTCAAAACCACACGATTTCTACAGGCGTGGAATCGAAAACTATTGCAGCGTTGGTACACTGTTGTACATAGTGAAGGAAAATATATTGTTGACGATTAAATTCTCTCTTATGTGTATCTGATGCGTTTAATCTTATGAAAAATCGCTACGGAATTATGCACCAACCTAATATTTGGCAAAACGGTGCCAAGCAATGTCCGTAGAATGTTGAGTAAAGCCTCGAAAAACCCAACCAGGTAGTCAGCAAGCAGGAATCGAATTCAAGCCCGAGCGCAACTCCAGATCAACAGGGGAAAACACAACCATTTACTGCGAGAAAATAAATAATCAAAGACAAAATAATTAAAATCACAAATAAGTTACATTTTATGACGTTTCTCAACATTAACTTTGGAACAGAGATTCTCGGGTTTTTAACATTTAATAAAACAGTTACTGCTTTGAACTGGAGTGACGCTCTTAATCATACCCTTAAAATACCAGAAATAATAACTGTAAATGAGCATATTTCATCCTTACAAAGAGAAACTGAATGGACCTACAATCTCTGTAATGAAAGGGAAAGTGAAGAGCAAGGGTGATTAGCAGCGTCGTTCAGTTTCTTTGACAAATTATCGTTTACGTGAACTCTGTTACGCTCGTGCTACATTTATAATCGCATTACTTGAAGACACGAAGACTAACATCCAGATGTTGAAGTGTCGCATCAGAGTTCACAGAATACATCGCATTACAGCTTGCGTCTTACACAACGCGTTTCAAGATGATTGGATTGGAAGCAATTTGAAAATCATCCGCAGGTAATGTGCACGTCACGTCGTGAACACGTTCTGCTCAACAGTTTGAACGAGAGAACTGAACAGCTGAACATCGAAACCAGATCCGGATTAAATAGTGCCGGAAAGATTCGATGTACAGAGGGAAACTGCGAATGGTATCTTAAGAAATGTGTTACTGTCGTTCCTTGTTTGAGAACCTTATTAACAGGAGTGTCAAAGACCGTTCTCTAGAATTTATAAAACCTCTCCTCTCTTGCGTCCTAGTAATACTTTAGATGCATATTAGGTGGCATTCAGGGCAATGAGCTTACCACTTGTTCCTCTCTTCGTGTCGAAAAATAAGTGTAACCCTAGATTATTTGAGCCGTTCAGAGCAAAAGTGGTGTAAGTCAAAATTGAGTAATGAGGATTAAAGTAAAAATTCTGTAAAATACAGCGCAAAGTTGCAATTAATATGTCCTTCTTGCTACCCACTGACTGCTAATAGTTTAAATAAATTCAATATTTATTGCTACTTTGCGCTGTATTTTACAGAATGTTTACTTTAAACCTCATTACCCATTCTTGACTTACACCACTTCTGCTCTGAACGGCTCATATATCTAACAGGTAGGTCATCGCTGTGTTAAAATCGTTTGCACTTTGAAGAGAAGAAACGCCAGGATCGCCACCCGTCCGCCGTAGACGAATACGAGATGGCAGTACAGTCGCTAATGCAATTCAAATGGGAATTATGACGTGACTCCTTATGTATCTATCTATCTCTATCATTCCATTGTAACTTTCCATTTCAATATTATCATTATTATTGTATGTATGTATGTATGTATGTATGTATGTATGTATGTATGTATGTATGTATGTATGTATGTATGTATGTATGTATGTATGTATGTATGTATGTATGTATGTCAGCGTATGTATGTATGGCAGCGTAGTAAACCTGACAAAAGTTGTTAACGTCAAAGCCTATAAGGCCGACCTATCTGGGGTATATATCTGCAGTGCTCGGGAAAAGTGACATAAGTCAGTTTCCACAAAACTTTCTTGATATTTTATTGACAACGTACACTGGTTTATGTCGATTTGATTTTTTTCTGTATGAATTATTGTAGTGGGAAAAATAGATGTTCCGTAAGTTGTAATAAATTATCAAAAAAGGTTTGTGGAAACTGACTTATGTCACTTTTCCCAGGCACTGCAGATATGATCTAAGGTGTAACTAAATTCCTTCAAGGTATTGAAACCTCCATCATGGATTGCCTATGTTCCAGCATTGGAACGACGGGTTACATACATACATACATTGCATACATGCATGCATAATACATACATACATACCTACATACATACATGGATGAATGAATGAATGTATGAATGAATGAATGAATGAATGAAGTGCATTTATTGATGCATGATAAATTATACAAACTCATGTACACAAGATCCTTCGCACGAGCCCGTACGGCCATTCGTGCTATAACTATGCACAGTTTGAATCTTCAAAGAAAACAAAAATAATACTACTAATAATAAAATAGTAAAACAACAATTATTATTATTACTACCGTTATAATTAATTATCACAATTACAACTAATCTAACTTCATACCAAATTTCACAAAATAATAATAATAATAATAATAATAATAATAATAATAATAATAATAATAATAATAATAAATGTAAGATACGAAAGGAAAAAAACACAGTGAAACATATATACATAAACAATTCAATTCAATTTCTTATTGAAACTGCAGTAAATAATCAAAGTAATAAATATAAAGATAATACATAAAAAACATATACATACGGAATTAAAAAAAACACACACAATAAATGCAAAAAGAACATTATCCCCTAACTACCTTATTCGCTCAGTGTTAATACTACTCATTACAACACTAATAAATAACTCTTCCCGTTATTTCCTCGGGCACCTCCCCCTCGGCCAGTTACATACATACATACATACATACATACATACATACATACATACATACATACATACATACATACACTATCTACCAAAAAGTAATTGGGCACTGTTTTTACCCCTTTAGAACCTCGGGTACCACCGCTTGTTGGTATAACATCAGCCACCATGTTAGGCATGCTGTCCACTAGTTTGTGTTAAGATATCCACTGGAAAGCGTCGCCAATCCTCTTGCAACATGGCAGTCAGTTGGCCAATGGAAGTTGGCCTCATCTCCCGAGACTTCAATCGCCGGTCCAGTTCGTCCCAAAGGTGCTCAATGGGATTGAGATCAGGACTCTGTGCAGGCCAGTCCAATCGGTGAACATTATTGACTGCATATCATTGTATAGTAGCCGCCGAAACATGGGACCAACTTCCATTGTCCAACTGAGTGCCATGTTGCAAGAGGAATGGCGACGCATTCCAGTGGATATCCTATACAAACTAGTGGAGAGCACGCCTGACAGGGTGGCTGCTGTTATAGCAACAAGAGGTGGTACCACGAGGTTCTAAAGGGGCAAAAACAGTGCCCAATTACTTTTTGGTAGATAGTGTACATACATACATACATACATACATACATACATACATACATACATACATACATACATACATACATACATACATACATACATAAAAGGTAAAAGGTAAAGGTATCCCCGTAACATGCCATGAAGGCACTTGGGGGGCATGGAGGTAGAGCCCCATGCTTTCCATGACCTCGGCATTAGAATGAGGTGGTGTGGTCGGCACCACGCTCTGACCGCCTTTTACCCCCGGGAAAGACTCGGCACTCAATTTTATAGGAGGCTGAGTGAACCTCGGGGCCGTTCTGAAAGTTTGGCAACGAGAAAAAATCCTCTCACCACCTGGGATCAAACCCCGGACCTTCCAGCCCGTAGCCAGCTGCTCTACCAACTGAGCTACGCGGCCACCACATACATACATACATACATACATATAATAATAATGATAATATTGAAATGGAAAGTTACAATGGAATGATAGAGATACCCAAGTAATACCATAAGGAATCTCTGTTTTGTTCACTACAGATACAATTCCGTCATTAACAGAATTCAAACTCGGGTCCTCAGCCAACGTAAGCTAGTACTCTGTTAACGGAGCTGCAAAGGTGGTTATCATATCCACTTATAGTCTCCTTAATTTTTGGTCTATTTTAATAAAAATAGTTCATAATTTTATAAACATAAATACATTACTAGTTAACGTTTATTTTAAACTAGGACGTGTATTCAAAAGCGATGAGACGATATTGTGATACTACAACAATGATATAATGATAACTGCAAGGGATATCGAAGTGCTTATAGAAAACCTTCTATGTAAAATACTCTGTCATAAACCTTACAGGGTCTACAGAAAATTAAATCAGACGCCTTTAGTGAGAAGTCATTATATTATGACTTAGATCTGCTTGAACCAAATTTCCTTTAAGATAATCGATATTTTCCATTAAAATAAATGGGAAAGTAACTGGAGATTTCTTAGAGTCGTAAAATTGCCGTCGTTGGAGAATTATTATTCTTTTAAACTAGCATGTTTTAAATCCTTTTCATCAAAGGGTGGAGGTCTTTTTCCACTAGTACGTTTACGTAAAGGACTGGGAATTGAAAATAATGAACTGTGAGACATGAGAAGACGGCTTCTGAATTTTAATACGAAGAAAATTATTCAGAAAATTACACGTTAGAGAAATTCATGAACAGATAATATGAAAATGATGGTGCCATGAATATAAACTTGCTGTGTCATATGTTTTAAGAGTTTAGTAAAATATAGTTCTTCATTACTCAAAGTACACCGTGCACATAAAGTAAAGCAACAAAATAATACAAAAATATCTTATTAGCCAATCAGGATAATTTTCTTGTTTATTGCAAGATTTTAAGAAACGTTTTATGGATTTTTAAGAATTTATGGATTGACAGTAATTAGGCAGTGTTGTCAAATATCTTACTATAATAATACCGGACAGCTGTATACTGGGCGTTCATTTCAAAGTGTGTCATGACGTCACTGTAGATGAGTCAGCGATTTGAAGCGAGTTTCAGCTTTTGTGTCAGAGAAGTTGCCTATTAATCAAGGCGTTCAATCTGAACTTGAGAACGTGTACAGTATAACTTGAACGTCGTAGCAACAGATGGCGATCTGTACGGTCTGTGTGCTACCATAACCTCTTTCGAACTGTGTTTTGCGCGGCCAAGTCGTACGCAGGGTATTTGTTATCATCGGTTGCGTACCACAACATTCCACAACACAAATCAAATGCTCCGTGTCCATGTTGACCGTCCAAGTTAGTGTCAACAAATACGTAAGTAATCGTCTTAACCCTCTCCCCATACCCCGACAGTAAGGAAAAAACTGACCTCAGTACGTGTTTCCAAACAGTTCACATTCCTGCCACTACCGGCGTTACGGTACGTATCGGTAAGTACTCTTCTGAGTGAACGCCGTACCTGCTAGGCAACTTCTCTGGCACATAAGTAATACACCTCTGCGGAAGTGTAGGAAGATTGAATTCTCTAGGCTCATCGACTAGCCACATGACGGCATACAGCGAGCCATGACACATTTTGAACTGAACACCCAGTACTAGTAGCATTGGCGTAAGTGCGAAATATCGCGGGCCTGACATCTAGCGGAGGGGGATGGAATTATGTCCACATGTACAAATATTAACGTAGCGGGATTCGGACTATTGTTTAAAACGTGAGTTACTAATGTGGAATAATATATGAAATACTTAAGAAATGTTGAATAGTATTTAATGTAAAATTGAGAGGGTCAGAAGCAAAGAGGTACAAGTGACATTTCTGAGTACATGAGTTAAGGACATCCAGGGCAAGCTAAAACATTTAAAATTCTAGTGGAAAATATATACATATTTTAACCACACCTCATACTAAAATTGAAATAAAAAAATTCACGGAATTTATAAAATCTTAAATACTTTGAATCGCATTTTCTTACAAATAACTTAATTGCACTTATACCCCTTTGCTTCTAACCCCCTCAATTATTACCTTATATCAGAGCTGCATATTATGAGAATATTGCATACTTCATATTACTTTCTGTAATTATTAATTGTTGCATATTTTTTCTTTGCTTTAGTGAGACAAAATCAGTTCTGACATTAGGAATGAATTTACATTAATGCTTTATATACCCATTGCTGACAATTGCAAAAATAAAAATGGTAGTATTCTGATGCTTGTAATAATTAGTAAAGGCATGTAGATAACAATAAAATTTAATTTGCTAAAACCTTAAAATTTCCAATATATCTTACAGTAACTTCTATTCATTTATTAGGCCTAAATAAAAAAGCTAATTTATATTGTTCTATCAACACAGAGACAAACGCATTAGGCCTAATAACGAATTTTGTTGACTCACGTTTTATGAACTGTCGGAAATCGAAAGTACGATTTGGAGCAAATTGTAATGCTGCAATTGTCACAATTATAAACAGCACACATACACCCTGACATTTTAACACAGCACTAATTAATAAAACTATTAACTAGCCCAGCAACAATATACATTGCAGTTGATTACAGCTTGTTTCGCGAGTATCTCCACACCGGCAGGTAGGTAGCAGCACCAGCGTCGTTCGCACGCAAAACTGCTAGCTGTCTGGTATTATTATAGTAAGGTATTTGGTGTTGTAAAGTGTACGTGTAGATTACATTAAAAAAATGGCGAGTATACAACACACGGCCCCTCGTATAGACTGGCTAATTCTAACAGACTCCTTCACACAGGTTCAACGAAACTTCAGTAGAGTCTACAATACGCGACATGCACCCTCTAGACGTGATATTAAGGGACCCTGGAATCCTATCTTAACCTACATTAAATTAACGGTTTAATGCGCTTTTTTCTATTCGTACGAGTGCTGATAGTATTCCGGTAACTTAAGTGAGCGTATCGAATGTTTGTTGTCATGATAATTATTTCGAGACGGATTTTAAAAAGTGAAATTAAATTACCTGAGCATAACTATTATCACGAATTGTATTCGGCAAGATAATTCCAATGCGAACAACTGTAATTCTGAACAACTAAACATTCGAGGTTATAACACAGTCTAGTATATACAGTCACGAAACTCAATACGTAGGGAATATGCATCCATAGGTAGTTGCTAACCACTAGGTTCGCTATTATCGCCTCATTACAGACAATGCAAAATAGTACCGGCACAGTCTATTGTTCCTAGTACCCTCACAACTCAAGCTTCATGACTGTCTAATAATAGACTGTAGTCGAATCGAAACAGAGATGATAGGAATAAAAGGCTCCTTGAAATAAAAACAAATGAACATTTGAGGTTATAACAACACTTTATCTTGAACTCTTTTATCATTGCTTATCTATAATATTTTGAACTTGTTTAATTTATTGTAAACCAATTTTACTTGTAATAATTAATTGTGCAATTATTGTAATTTATTATTGTTGCATGTTAGGACTGCGATTCTGACGTAATAATCTGATTAAAGATACATCGAAGCAAAGACGATGAACGTAGGAGGAAAACCTATCACTTATTAATTTTGAGCAGCATGCTTTTAAATATCAGTGTAATTCCAATTCTCATTGGTCAATCTATCGTCAATGAGCTCGTTCATTGGCTCAGAAACGTTCGCGTGGGATTATCCCAGTAACTGTTGGCACATTTAGCGTTGAGTTAACAGGGGATTTTGGAAAAAATAATAATTTAATCTTCAAGTAATGAATTCTTCATAAAATGCAAATTTGAATATTATTTTTTGCTGCATTTAACTCCCTATTCGAACCAGGTATACCACCGGTTATAGTAACAGGAATCCCATTACTGATGACGCCGTCACAAATACTAATAGGCCTACAATGTGAAATGTCCGTAAATTTATCTTTCGATAGCGTAAATTTCCTAAAGCGATATACCCTATTAAATCAATATTGTCATAAGTTTTTATCAAAATAGGTTCGTATAATCATGCGTATAATTTTACGACTCAACCGCTGCTGTTACGTAATGACGTGCTGCAATGTTGCCATCTGTTGACTTTTATTAGCATGAAGATTTCAAAAACCGTTCAGGAACTACCACTATGATATTAGACTTTTGTTTTTAACGCCCCTTCCTCATTCATCTCTCAGATGGACACTATTAAGCCCCCTTTCACCCGATATAAGTTAGAGAGATCTTTAGCAAACCATTAATTTTGGTGGACGTTCTGTCAATTCTACATAGATATTTATACCTAGCACATTTAAGAGTTAAAAACCAATATACAGTTCTTATAATTCAGCATAAAACTTGCAATATACAACAGAATAAATAAATAGATAAATAAATAAATAAATAAATTAAATTAATAAATAAGCAAATAAATAAGTAAGTAAATAAATAAAATAAATAAATAAATAAATAAGCAAATAAATAAGTAAATAAATAACTAAATAAAATAAACAAATAAATTAAATAAATAAACATATTAATTAAATAAATAAATAATATTAAATTAATAATACATTAATTAATTAAATTAATTAAATAAAATAAATAAATAAATAAGTAAATAAATAAATGAAATAAAATAAATAAATTAATTTAATTAATAAATTAAATAAATAAAAATAAATAAATAAACAACTAAATAAATACATGTAGAAGAAAATAAATGAATAAATAAATGAATAAATAAACGAATGAATAAATAAATGAATGAATAAATAAATAAATGAATAAATAAACGAATGAATAAATAAATGAATGAATAAATGGATAAATAAGTAAATAAATAAATAAATGAATAAATAAATGAATAAATAAATAAATGAATAAATAAACGAATGAATAAATAAATGAATGAATAAATGGATAAATAAGTAAATAAATAAATAAATGAATAAATAAATGAATAAATAAATAAATGAATAAATAAACGAATGGATAAATAAATGAATGAATAAATGGCTAAATAAGTAAATAAATAAATAAATGAATAAATAAATGAATAAATAAATAAATGAATAAATAAACGAATGAATAAATAAATTAATGAATAAATGGATAAATAAGTAAATAAATAAATAAATGAATAAATAAAGGAATGAATAAATAAATAAATGAATAAATAAGTAAATAAATAAGTAAATAAATAAATGAGGTAGGGTAAAAATAAATAAAATAAATAGACATTTAACAAATAAATAACTAAATAAGTGAGTAAATAAATAAGTAAATATGTAAATGAATAAATAAATAAGGAAATAAAGTGAATAAATAATTAAATAAATAAAAAATAGATAAATAAATAAAAAGTAAATAAAAACAATTGATAAACTAAGACAAAATCGAAACATAAATAGAAGGCAATAGGCCAGGGCGAGTTTATGTACAATTCCGTAATTTTTCAATGATTAATACATGTATCCGCGCAATATTTTTGGAACCAATGTGTCACTGTATATCTCAAGGTATGATTGTTTTTATTTTAATGCATACCCTAACGTTCCCACACACGTTTCCTTACGTTTCTCATTCGTACAAAGTGTTGTAATTCAAGACTCACACAAAGTCAAAACGAAGTGAGTGAATGATTTGACGTAGCTGCTGCTGCCAACTGCATCTGACAGCATATGTAACAGTTGCATTAAATCACTTCAGCTTCTCAGAATGGAGCACGTCAACAAAAAGAAATAACATCTCCCAGATGCTTCAATACCGTCGCTGATACTTCGTTTGCTTTAGATATATAATTTAATACTGCTTTCTGGTTCACCTGAACTTCACACAGAGCTTCGATTTTCTGTCGTCAACAGCACAGTGGCGCTATATGTAAGATATCATTACACTCTCTGCAAAGTTATTATTAGGATAGTGAGATATCTCAAGTGCTTTTGATAAAGAGCTGGTGTATATTTTGACTGTAGATTCCTAAGTACAAATACATTCCTGGATACACAGTACGATAGTAGATCTATATTATCGCACAATTGTAAATAAGCACAGAAAGAATTACTAATCTGAAAGTTGATGGAAATTTTCACAAAAAAGAAAGTAGTCTTCTACAGTTTTATCACAATCTAGTATATATAGTCACGAAGCTTGAGTTTATGAGGGTACTAGGAACAATAAACTGTGCAGGTACTATTTCGCATTGTCTGTAATGAGGCGATAGTAGCGATCCTAGTGGTTAGAAACTATCTATGGATGCATATTTACTACGTATTGAACTTCGTGACTGTTTATACTAGACTGTGGTTTTATATTGCCTACCTTTCTCTTTTTAAACATAAAAGCTATTTTATTGTTATTATTCTCTAATAATTTAGGCCTATATCTAATATTTTATTAACTATTAAATACATTTTATCAATAAAATTACAATATTGCCACGAGTGATAATTTATATATTCTTGTACTTTAGTAAACAGTCCTTTTTAGTCAAAATCGTATTCGTGGCATTTTGTACAAAAAGGCGACAAATAAGACCGAGAAAAACGGCTGCTAACGATAATTCTTGTAAGACGCAATCGAATTTTATATTTGTAATAAATTACGTAAAATATTATGTTACTTTATTATTCTAAGAAATACTTTGTCAATTAACTGTTTACGTGTAATTTATTTACCATTATTTCTGTCTATATGTATGTATAGGTTGGCTGGAACTTATAAATCCAACCTTTATCCGTTAATTTTAGTACAGAAAAAAGTATTAAAAATTTGTTTTAAAAAGCAGAAAGATTACCCAACTGAATTGTTGTTTAAACATTTGAAAGTTTTCAACATTAAACAAATGCATTATTTTATTTTATTAAAATATTTTCATAGAAATTTTAATAACTTTGAAAGGTATATACATAAATATAGAACTAAAAATATGAATTCTCTGCGTTTGTTTGAACCAAAATGTAAAACCAATGCAGCTTTTTATCATAGCATGAGTCAAGGACCCAGATTATTAAACAAATTTTATTCCAATAATATTTCAACCACGAATACTCTCCAAATTAATAAAAAAATGATATTGGATTTATAGTTTGGGTTTAAACATATTAAACACTATTTAATCTGTATTCACTCTCAATTTTAATTTTATTTTTGCCTGTATTGGAATCTCCTCCTGAGCACGAGTCTTACTCATTCAGGAGTGGGCTAGTTTATCTTTCATTGTATTATTAACTTGTATTCATTTAAAACTTACTAGCAATAAAAATAAATAAATAAAATAAAATTGCGTAAGCAATCTGTAGCCGGTCCTCGAATATAAACTAAGACTACACCTTTCAAAAAAAGTCTATTGATAAGCAGAAAAGGGGCAAAAATGCAACAAAAAGCAGAACATTTCCTAAAAAGAAGACCGAAAAAAAAGCAAAATAATAATATGGTATGTTAGTGTTGAAGTAAAACGAGTTTGAATTGTATCCTGCATTGTATGCAATGTCTCAGAAAAAGATGATATTTCATTAACTTCCGAGCCCTAGACATCGCCATGTCAACTTATGCACGTTAATCAGGAATCACTCTGTATATCAAAACTAGATATTGAGTGGATGCCGAGATGTTTGTTTCAGTAACGCTGACGCATCTCTCATTCTGATGATCGTCCAGTCACTCAGCATCGAGTTGCTAAATGTCCACTCACGACTTAAAAGATCCGATAAATCAAACAAATGTCTCGGAAACGCTCGCCTCTGTCCACAAGAAAACCTCTCCGATGTGACGCGGCGGGGTAAAATTCCAAGCTGGACAGAGCGAACAGATTACATGGACTTTCCTGATGACTCTCCGTCAAATTGAAATGTGATGCGAGTTCTGCCGTTGTCGTCTCAGATTAATAATAGCCACGATGAACAATTTCAACTACGGATGTTACTAACAATGCATTTCTTAAAATCTTGTAAGATTTTACGCTTTCACGTTGTTTGTATAAGACTGAAATACCCATATCTATTTACTTCCAACAGTTTGAAATTTAAAAAGTGTGTAAGCAATGTCTTATGAATAATTATTAATTTTTAGATGTTATTCCAATTTATGCATGTAAATTTATAAAGTATCGTATCCTCCCCTGAGCACGAGAACAAACTCGGGAGTGCTAGAATTTCTTTGATTTATCATTTATTTGTATTGTACTTTTCTCGCAATAAACTATAGTAATAATAATAATAATAATAATAATAATAATAATAATAATAATAATAATATATCATTATTCGAAGTTATTAATTTTTTTCTCACTGTCCAAAAAAGATTTTGATTGCAAATTTTTCTATGCTTTCCTTAGACATTTATATAATAATAATAATAATAATAATAATAATAATAATAATAATAATAATAATAATAATAACACTACATCGCAAGACATTATGGAAAATCATGGAAAGAAGAGGCATTCCACTGCACTTAATACAAGTTATAAAATCGATTTACGCCAAAACAATGAACAGAATATCAATAAAAGGAAAATTATCGGAAGAATTTTTGATTAATAAAGGTGTCAGACAAGGATGTAGTCTATCACCAAGTCTTTTTAATATATACATAGACGACATTCTTAGAGAATGGAAGAAATGTACTAATGACGGGATTTCGTTAAATCGACAAAACATCTTAAATACCCTTTTATTTGCAGACGACCAGATAATTATTCAGGATAGTGAAGATAACTTGCAAAAGGCCATACACAAATTAAATACAATATGTGGAGAATATCATCTAAAAATATCAATACAAAAGACAAAAGTAATGGCTTTCAGAGGAAAACATCCAGTTAGAAGTAAAATAATAATAAATAATAGCCTACTGTTATAGAATAGGTCAGCCATTTTAAATACCAGGTTGCGATATTACTTATGATTATGATAAGGATGTGAATATTAAAACACAACGCTTCCAGGCTATATGCCAAGAATTTAAAGAAGAAAACAAGGAAAGAAACGCAAATAAAATTTTATAAGACAATGGCTATACCAACTGTCTTATATGGATGTGAAGCATGGACCTTGAAGAAAAATGATATTAATAGAATCCAGTCAGCGGAAATGAAATTTCTCAGAGGAGTAAAAGGATGTACAAGATTGGATAGATATAGAAATGATGACATCAGGAATGAACTAAACCTGCTCCCAATTATAGATAAAATAAAGGAATATAGAATTCGTTGGTCGAATCATTTAAGAAGAATGGATAAGGAACGAATACCGAAACAGGTGTTGGATTATAAACCACAAGGGAGAAGAGATATTGGTCGGCCAAGAACAAGGTGGAAAGTTGAGGACGGAACAGGAGACTCTCCTACTCCATGAAGAGAAGAAGAAGAAGAAGAAGATAATAATAATAATAATAATAATAATAATAATAATAATAATAATAATAAAATAATAATTATATCATATATAATTATAATATATATTATTATTATTATTATTATTACTATTATTATTATTATATAAATGTCTAGGGAAAGCATAGAAAAATTTGCAATCAAAATCTTTTTTTAGACAGTGAGAAAAAAATTAATAACTTCGAAGTCACCCGTTCAAAATAGACATTGACATATCAAAAGTTGATAAGCGACAAACTTTTGTATTTTTCACGTTAGATGGGGGTCAAAGCGAGAGAAATATTTATAAAGAATGGAAATTACTTTTAATAGTAGCTGATATTCAAAACCTGCACAACATTATTATTATTATTATTATTATTATTATTATTATTATTATTATTATTATTATTATTATTATTATTATTATTATGTGGGTATGTAAAGAATTTTCTATAAAATTTCATCTGTTTCTTAGACAATTTTAATGTGTTTTATTACTTTGCAACATTTGTGTGCGATAAGCTAAATGAAGTGACAAATAAATTTAAACATACTTGAGTAATAGCGAGTGTTGTAAAACTGAATACAATTTTGTATGATCATGTACAGTAGTGACAAAAAAACTGGACCGACCCTTGTAGCTGATTTCAGAGTCACAGATTCAAATTTTGCTAGTCACAAAACACATCCATCTTATATAAGTAATTGTAACAATGAAATTTATTGCATTTGTTCGATTCTTACCGTCTTTTTTTCCTTCAGGGCCTCAAACTTACAGAAGAGAAAACTTAGAGAGTTTTATTTTCATCTGGCATCAATATTACATTTATACCTCTATTCGGCAAAGATAACTGCGTATTTTTACATTAAATAGCAGTACATACCTCTGGCTTCACTATTCATATTGAAATTATCACAGTTTGACACAATACACAGCAGAGGATTCTTTTGTATCAGCTACAAGGGTCGGTCCGGTTTTTTTGCCACTACAAGGACTACGTATGTCACCGTCACGGATTCAACACATTCACCGGAACGTTAGGGTATGATAATTATAGTGAAATAATGTATCTTAAAAATGCATAAAGTGCATAAAATAAACAAAGAACAAAGTGAGAGACTAATTAAAGTTTAACATGGTTGTTAACCATGTCACGAAAGTAGTATACACGACAAGCTCGCCTGGATTGGCTCACCAAGCGAGTACACTTGAGCCATCCCTGTGGAGGGGGTTCTAACCCCATCACAGGAGGCCTGTGTCCAACATGGGGCATTATGGCTAACATTCATTCATTCAATGTATTTTAATTTTCTATGGCATGATGTAATAATAATAATAATAATAATAATAATAATAATAATAATAATAATAATAATAATAATAATTTATTTTAGCTAGCAGAGTTAAGGCCGTAAGGCCTTCTCTTCCACTCAACCAGCAAAAATTATATATACATATGTATGAACTTAACAAAAAATTCAACAATTTGATTTAGATAAGAATTACATGTATACAAGAGTTATTTACGAATTAAACAACAAAATACTATGAATTATTAATTAAGCATTGAAATACAAACTATGTAGCGGAATTAAGCTAAAATACATAGAATGTTAATATATTTCAAATAATGTTATATAATGGAAATAAATTATGAGACAATTTTGAAAATACAGCGCTATCATGATGCATGTCTAAAGGAAGGGGTAACAATGTAGACAGGGATAGTCTAAGTCAGTTTGATTTGAGTGAAATGCTACGAAGGTTATCTTTTAAGCTGTTTTTAAAAGTGTTTATTGTCTTGCAGCCCTAATACTTTGTGACAGGGAATTCCATTGTCGCGAGGTGGATACTGTAATAGTAATATGCGTTACAAGAGCGGTATGTTGACGTTTTCATGTTACATTATTTTGTGCGAAGATCGTTTATTACATACCTGAAAGAGGAATTTCTAATTAGTTGCAATGAAATCTCCATCTTGGTTTCTCTTCAATGACGGCAACTTTGGAAAACAAATATATATATATATATATATATATATATCTTCAACATTGTTCCTATAAAATGTTTTCTGTGTTTACTATACTCCAGCAGGCCGTGATATGCGTCTGTCTCCCCCAGTTTATAAATGCGAACTTAAAACAAACGGTAAGGTTATGTAATGATTTATTTTTCATTTTAATACTTTAAGAAAATTATTTATTTCTGCACATTGAAATTATAACAAAATTATTTATTTCTGCACATTGAAATTAATTGTCACATTTGTGCAGTTATTCAGAGTCACTGGAGCACCACCACCAGTTTTTTCTATTGTGAAACTTTTTGCATGAATATTGATTTTCCAGTTTCCGTCGAAGTTGAAGCATTAGCAATATAGATGGCAACATTTGATAAACCCTCCGTCTGGCAGGAAGTCGATGCACTGGAAACTGTGGTTGCAGTTTTGTGAATCCTAGTACCAATGTTGCTTTTGTCGTGCAAAATATTTAAAAACAATAATTAACAGTGCAATTTAGGTGAAATTGCAGTGGTAAGTTTCCAATTTATAATTATTACTATATTGAACGTCTTTAAAAATAATATGTTAAAAGCCTAAAGCAGTAAAATGAATATGACGCTTAAGCGGTAAGAATAGGGAAATTGTTGTGTGTGTTACGTTGGGAATACTGAATGTGGTATTTCACACTTACCGCGTATTGGTTTTGTGCGGAAAGCAAGCAAATACGCACGATCTCGCACAAAAAATGATGAATAACGAAATGTTCTATGAAGAGGTATACTTAACGCGCCACAGATAAGTAATCTGATATTTACGTCGTGGTTAGAGTATATATAAGAGAAATGAGACGAAAGGTAATTTGGTATTGAAGTGTGAAGAATTCGAAAGAGTAAAGAGAAAGAGTGTAAATTTCTACCACAGTCTACTATATACAGTCGCGAAGCTCAATATGTAGTAAAAATGAAAACATGGATAGTTGCCCACCACTAGGATCGCTACTATCGCCTCATCATCGCAGATCTCTTTCCTAGCAGCCGACAAAATATGTTACACTTTCGTTGTGTTCTTTTGGAAAAATAACACCTTCCTTGCATTATTGAAATATTAAATGCATAAAGTTAATTTATTATTTTAATGAAGTATATTAAATTCCACCATAAACTCGAAGATACCTGCAAGAAATAGGTTAATATTATTTTTGTTTGTGCAAAACGAACTGAAATTTACTATAATCGCTTCACTCATTCAAGATTATAGCGATAATTAACTATGAAACCAATAAATATTAATTTGCATTTCCCTTTACAACAATAATAATGGAAATATGAATTAATGGATTAACTTATGTACATGTACCGGTACTTGTAGTGTACGCTTACATAGTTGAGGTTAAGCAATAATAATCACACCAGAATTGGAAATAAAACGTGATTAATAAATTTTATTGTAACAGACTTTTTCTACGTCTCTAATAAAGTAACAAATAAAAATAACAACAAAATTAACAGCTATAATTAAAAACATATCCTTTGAAAAAAAAGTAGGGCTAAGCAATAACAATCCCACCAGAAATGAAAATAAAACGTGATCAATAAATTTCATTAAAACAAACTTAATTTTTCTACGTCTCTAGAAAAATATTATTATTCCAATTATTGTATTTTAGCCATTAACATTTTCATTACAACCAATAACGAACATTTCACAAGCATCAATGTGAAGTACGCAACGAGCTAGCACTCGATGGAAATACGATCCAGTCCAAAGTCGACCGTGGACAGTCTATTGTTTCTAGTTGCTAACCGCTTGGAGCGCTTTATCACGAGATTTTCAAAAAATCACCTCAAGCTTCGCGACTGTATATAGTAGACTGTGTTTCTACGTTCCATAATGGCGGGAAAAGAAAAGGAAGAAAAAGAGTTTCCTGAAGTGGAATGGTAATATGGAGGACGTAAAGGCACCGAGAAAATTTCTATGTTTAAAAACAAATTTTACCTCATCATGCCTTATATCCAAACGTGGGTTTCCGACATGAAAATGAGTTGTCGTCAGTGTTAGACCGAGTGTCAGTCTTCCTGTTATTACGGAGTTTTATACCGAACTTCCTTTGAATCACAGTAATTGGAATTCTGAAGAGATTATTCGCTTGGACTTTCGACTTGACTTGGAATTAGTGCACCGAGTCAGAAGCCGCACCCAGCGGTGATTCCAGGGTAATTTAATCCGCACTTCTTGGTTGTTATGCAGCACAACTGTAAAGCGTGATATGGATCGTACGTGACAGGCCCTTCATCGAGCTCTGCTTGCCTCCTAGTTCGGTTTGTGGTGTGACCGACTGAAGAGAAGTGTCGCACACATCTTAATTCGGCACTCTCAGTTCGCAAATGAGCTCAATTCATAAGCAGGGTCATTCAAAGTCACTTATGATTTCAAAGCGTTATAAATAGACACACCTAGTTTTCGCAAACCACAGATTCGCGAAATGCGGGGTTTCAGTGGTAAAAACAAACGTTTTATGTGTTAAGCCTTTCCAGGTCAATAATTGAATATTTCTGCGGCCCCTCCCATGCATATAAAAAGAAAGATAGCTGAGAATAACCAAATACGCGGGAATTCAAACTCGATTGGCAACACTGGCTACCGGCCACCGGCGTGGCTCAGTCGGTTAAGGCGCTTGTCTGCCGGTCTGAAGTTGCGTTCGGGCGCGGCTTCGATCCCCGCTTGGGCTGATTACCTGGTTGGGTTTTTTCCGAGGTTTTCCCCAGCCATAATGTGAATGCAAGGTAATCTATGGCGAATCCTCGGCCTCATGTCGCCAAATATCATCTCGCAATCACCAATCCCATCGACGCTAAATAACCTAGTAGTTGATACAGCGTCGTTAAATAACCAACTAAAATAAATAAAAAGAATAAAAACACTGGCTACCACTGCCGATTTAGTGCAGTCACGCCGTATTATGACGTCATTCACTGTTATCCGAATGTTCACGGCAGACACTGATGAGCAGGGAACGGATTTATATGGACTAAAAATATATGAAATATGTAAATATATATGTAGTTATTTTTACCAAAATATGGAATTAAATATGGATTTTTACCAAAATATGGAATTAAATATGGACTTAAAATTATAAAAAAATGACTATGTACGTTAAATATTGGTACATTTTAATCAAACTAAACAAAAAATATAATGGACGTACCTTATCTTCCAATGTAGTTTCAACAAAACACAATTTTTATTGTCTGTTACCATAACAATAGGTTACAAACATTTCTTTCAAGTGCTGAAAAGTGAATCTTCTTCTATTGTCTCTGAGGATAGATTTATACTGACTAAAAGAGCGTTCGACGTCACAAGAAGTAACTGGTACATAATTCAATTTCACAATGTCTGCTGGGGATAAGTCCAAGTTAATCTTCACTGTTGATTCACCACTCATCACAGCAACAACCTTTTGTAGTTCTTCATATCCAGGGTTTTTGAAAGTACAGTGTCCACCTTAGCTCTTACTGCATCTGCAACTTTACCTCTACCACGATTCAGTTGTTCCACAGTACTATTTATAATTTCAAAACTTTCAGATAGTGAAAGGTGCCTATTTTGGAGACTTTTGAGCGTTTTTATGATGCATGAAAATGTATGCTGAATGTGAGCTAAGTCATTCTTCACACTTATGTCACAGGTAACTGTTTTCGCAGTATCAATTGAGACTGCATCTTCAGAGTCCAATGCAAGGAGAACATTGTTAATAGAGTCTATATGTTCGGCATAATATTCAACTGCTTCTAGCCATGTACCCCATCTAGTTAAAATTGGCTTTGGTGGCAATGGAATTTCAGGGTACATTTCTTTCAACACGTTAACTCTACTGGGAGCTTTGAGAAATACTTTTTCACTGATGAAATCAACAAATCTACTTTAGGAAATTGTCTCTGACCACTTCTGCCACACGATGAAATGCATGCGCCACACAAGTAAAATGAGTCAATTTAGGATATACAACAGATAATGCTTGTCCAGCTTTGACCATATAAGGGGCAGCATCGCTAATAAAGAATAACACATTATCGTACATAATACCCTTTGGCCACAGGATACCCATAGCTTCGTTGAACAGTTTAACTATAGTTTTGTTATTGCACTTTTCTAGAGCATCACAATGTAAAAGAATTCGTTCAGAATATTGTTCACTTAACAAACCGATAACTACATTACCAACAAGTCTACCTTCTTTGTCGGGAGTCTCATCAATGGAAACCCAAATTGAACTATCTTTAATTTCATCTCTTATCTTCTGTATTGTCTCATCGTAGATGGATGGAGCATACGTCTTCCTAAGTGTTGACTCATCCGGGATTGTATGTTGAGTATATTTTTCAAGGAATTCCTGAAGACCTTATTCTTTAGTTTGTAGAGAGGAATATCAGCAGAGATGAGAGAACGGCACAGGTCGATGTTAAACTCAGATCTTACATTCGATGTTGTTGGTTGTGTTAAAAACAATTGTCTCTGCTTGGAATTTAGTTGTTTGTTGGCCTGATGTTTACTAGTTGTAATGTGTTGTTGCACCAGGAACTTTTGTGTAGATGATACTGCACACTGACACAAATTACAAAATAATATTTTATTGTCAGTTGATAAACCATCTTCTTTAAATTCTGAAATGTAACTTGTTAGTTTTGATTTTAAATTGACTGAATGACGTACTTTTGGCATATTTACCGTCTTTATAGTATGATTTACAAAACTGAACCTATGTGTACTCTGACTGGCATTTAACTGTTGAGCTGCACAACTGAAGTCTGTTAAAAATTTTTAATTAAATTAATACAGTTTTGTAACTTACTTTCCCATTGTTGATAGGACTGCTAATTTTCAAATAACTCTGATGTTAAAGGGATTACTGAACATGTGTTTAAATCTCTATTGTTGAAATGTATTTTTAAAAGTTAATGGAATTTTGTTTTGTTTTATTGTTAAACCTAATATAATATGGACTGTTTTATATGAAATATGGAAAATATATGGAAATTAACGAAAATATGTACTAAACTCTAAAATATGGAAAAATATGGAAAATAAAAGTAGGATTTTTCAACCCTACACATTGTGAAACATAAAGATAATGCAAAATATAAATTATATTAGCTTTATAAGTAAATATGTATTTACATATAAATCCTTTCCCTGCTGATGAGTCTCGAACTTTCTGGATTGAAAATATGCGACTATAAAAGGAGCGCGTCTGGGGTTGACTTGTTAGTTGTTCCTGCCGGAAGAGAAAGATAAAAAAAAAGTGTTGCTAAAGACAGTGGAGGTTCGTTTAAAAAAATTTAGAACTAATTTCAACAAATACTTTTTTGAGGAAAACATTAAATTATGTGACTGGAATAACGGTTAGCGCGTCTGGCCGCGAAACCAGGTGGCCCGGGTTCGATTCCCGTCGGGGCAAGTTATCTGGTTGAGGTTTTTCCGGGGTTTTCCTTCAACCCAATATGAGCAAATGCTGGGTAACTTTCGGGTGCTGGATCCCGGACTCATTTCACCGGCATTATCACCATCTCATTCAGACGCTAGATAACCTAAGATGTTGATACAGCGTCGTAAAATAACCTACTAAAAATGTGACTGGAATTGGGTAATAAATGCATTGCTCTTTGACAATTGAGCAGAAGTGTTAATATTACATTTAAATTAATTTATTTAGCAATGAACTTACAATTAACACATTCATATATTGACATTGCAATACATAACGTTTTTCTCTCATTTTCTATTGTCAAACTTCGCCTTTCTTAGACAGAACCATTTTATAAGCGAAAAACATTATTTTCAACGGTACCGAAGTAATAGGTACATATTTAGATCTATCAATGTGTAATAAAAACAAACATTTTATGTTTTAAGCTCTTCCAGGTCAAAATTTCGTAAGTTTAAACTTCCGAAATAACGCGACATTTTTGTTTTCAGCACAGAAGTATTCCAAATTAGTGTTTTTGAAGAGACATTTTGAATACATTTTATCAGCGATTCTCAAACTTTCGTATTTCATGCCTCTTTTACTTGACTTGAATAATTCTGCGGCCCTCTCCCACATATTATAAGATAAAAAGATACCTGAGAATAATGCAATACGCGAGAATTTAAACTCGATTGCCAACACTGGCTACTACTGCCGATTTAGTGCAGTCACGCCGTATTATGACGTCACTGTTATCCGAATGTTCACGGAAGATACTGATGAGTCTCGAACTTTCTCGCTACATGTCAGTGCTACTTGAGCATGAGTTTTTCACACATTAAAGTTACTGTATTTCAACATGTAGTTTTAGTCACTTAACATTGTCTTCACCCGAGCAGCTCAAACTTTAAAAATTTAATTCCTAACGCTATTTTTTGATTTGCTGACACTATGGGTGCTATTCACAGACAATTCGCAGCATGCGCTACGAGCGTACTAGCCCCGGCTATCCACAGGTTACTAGTACAGAATTCAAATCATATTCTATCATTAACACTGGTTTATGAATACGAAAAACGCTGATCATCCACCGGAAGCCCGCGCTAAAAATGTCTATGAATACGGCCCTAAAACTTTCCTAATTTAGGTATTTTTCAATTATTTTCTTATATAACCTTGGACCAAAGTAGGTACCATGGCTAACACCTGTGCTTATGAAACAGTTTTGTTCCTCTAGTCCAGCCGTGGCGAAAATGTAGTTGTGCGCCGAGTCACTGTGTAACCTGCAACGTGCATAGCACCTATGGAGGGAGGCGGACTCCCGAAGGGGAAGTGAAGCAACTGTCTGACTTATTAACGGATTTTCATTTTCCTTAGGTCAAGCGCTTAAATATAATTTTATACAGTACAAGGTTACAAACTAATGTTTAGTACGTGTAACGAAGAAAGGAATGAACAATATCACAACCTAAAATTAACTCTCTTCAGAATGTCTGTCCGATAGAGTTTCAAAATCAGGAATTATGTCACTTACTGCAAGTCGTAGTTGATCACGAAGGTATTTGTCTGTCAGTCGTGATCTAAATTTGCTTTTTACTATTTTCATTGCTGGAAATAATTTTTCACAAACGTAAGTTGTAACGAACATGGTTTCAACAGAGCAAGCGAAAGAACGAAGCTTCGGATATTTATTTTTTGGCAAAGATTTCAAAGTTCAACATTTGTCAAGTCCTTACATCTAGCTTTCATTTGACATCACATAGTAAATCAGTGAGTTCAAATTGAAGAGCTAACCGCATTATTCGTACATCTGCTTAAAAAGATTCGACTTACAGAGATAATGATGATGATGATATTATTATTATTATTATTATTATTATTATTATTATTATTATTATTATTTGGGGCTAAGAGAGATGAAGTTACAGGAGAATGGAGAAAGTTACACAACGCAGAACTGCACGCATTGTATTCTTCACCTGACATAATTAGGAACATTAAATCCAGACGTTTGAGATGGGCAGGGAATGTAGCACGTATGGGCGAATCCAGAAATGCATATAGAGTGTTAGTTGGGAGGCCGGGGGAAAAAGACCTTTAGGGAGGCCGAGACGTAGATGGGAGGATAATATTAAAATGGATTTGAGGGAGATGGGATATGATGATAGAGACTGGATTAATCTTGCACAGGATAGGGACCGATGGCGGGCTTATGTGAGGGCGGCAATGAACCTTCGGGTTCCTTAAAAGCCATTTGTAAGTAAGTAAGTAAGTAATTATTATTATTATTATTATTATTATTATTATTATTATTATTATTATTATTATTATTATTATTATTATTATTAACACCTAACTTTTAATGTTTCATGAGTAACATGTAGTATAATACCGTCTTATGTTATACAACCGTTTTCCTCGTAATACTCGTAAACAAATCATACATTTAATATTCTCATCATATTGACAGCAAAAAAATGCGTCCTCCCATCCTATTTGAAACTCGTTTTTGTAGAGGTACACGGTTTCGAGAGAGACATAAGCCACTCGCAGGTCAGAGACAAATAGACTACAAATGGAACGGAGTTTGACTCCAGTGAGTGAGAGGGTGGGGGTTGGGGAAGGTTAGTAGCAGGAGAAATGCATAGCTCTCACTGCGAGCCACAATGTACTCGCGAGTCGCATTCTCGCCACGGCTGCTCTAGTCATATAAAATTGGGTCTTTTAGTTCCGTGTTTATAATGATACACTTTGATTTTATTGCGATTTTTATGTATGAAGTTCAATAAAGCAATATAATAAATGTATTTAATTTTCAGAACATTAAAATCAATAGACGAAAGTTCGGATGAGTAATCAAGTGGTTTATTAAGGTATATTTTTATTATTCTTTACGCTCGACCATGCCGAAATGTAGTAATTATACACCTGGTAGCAGACTTTTAATGTATGTCATTAAAGTATACCTACTCATTAAAGGTCAGGTCTTTCAGCCAATGACGACTCAGGTTACAACTGTTCAGCCAATGACAGGTCAGCTTTCTACCGTTATAAAACCGCAACTATCGATTATTCTCGGATATGCAATCGAAAGAGAATTAGCGAAAAGTCACGGAGGCTGGAAATCCAATACTGTTGCAGAATGTTATGTTCTGTTACTATAATAATTAGCGTTAATTGTAAATCATATTCGAATAAATTCAATTTGTCATCTCGTTTTTCAATGTCTAATTTAATTTTAATGTTATCTCTGTAGGTTCTTATGGCCTAGCAAGGTCAATGTGAACATCTGTTCCTCGGAAAAAATCAATACTTTCGCGTCTGCGCACATCTCACAACATACGGGACATTGGCCAAGGTCAGATACAATAAAATTAATAATATGAAGTTAGAAATATGGTCGAGCATAAAAAGTCGTATGAAACTTGCCTATAATGGTAATTAAGAAACTCGTATGAAAATTATGAAACTCGCTTGCGCTCGTTTCATAAATATCCATACTCGCTTCTTAATTACCTTCATTATAGGCTCGTTGCATAATGCACTATTTCAGAACTAGTATCAGTAGTACGTATCTATTAAGTAACTGTTTTACATCCATTGAAAAGTTTTCTGATGGTCTGTGTTTTTGTTGGTACAAGTTGAGTGGCGTAAATTCCATTTTCTACATTCTTTTGAAGAATATACACATCTGAAATTCGACATAGTGTAAAATAAAATATATTTCGTAAGAGAGAGTATAACCCAATTTCAAACGTAGGGTTGACTTTTTTCTGTCTGCCGCGAGGCTCGACGCCAGACGGGCATTTCAGACAGCTGAATAAACCTCACTACACATTAGTCCGTCCCGTCGCCTACCGCTTCATAACAATTTGCTCGCATCTCTGGTATTTTTATAGGGTTAAGCTGTGTCGCAACGTTAGAGGATGACAAGCTTCGTGGGAACACTGACATGTAAGCTCGTCTGTGGAACGCCGTCCGCCATTTATGTGCGAAGGACGTCACAATCATGTCCGTTTCTTATTGATTTATTTTTCACAGTTCACTTTCTTTATACGTGTGTTGGTATGAAAGTGATGCCTCCTATTATTATTTTTTGTAGCTTGCCGACCCACAAAGTTGCGAATTTCATTTAATGTCCACAAGATATAAGGTAGGTGTCCCTGATATGGTCATGCTAGCCGCCATTATGAAAACAAATGTAAACCACTTTTTTCTTACTGTTCTCAGTCTAATGGACTTTCTTAAAACAATTTCCTTTTCCCATAAAGTAGCTTTAATTGTCCAAAAAGTCCCAAATTCCAAAAGAATACCTAATGGCCATATCAGGAACATGTGCACATGATATGGCCACCCTTGTTCCATGTTCTACAAATCGTGATTGTTTTCAGTTTGATAGCGCAGTTGTGCTAAAATTAAATAACTTTGGTGTGAAATGAATAAACATAACACTTAATAATCTCTTTTATAATCAAAAGTGTAGTCAAAAACAGGTTTTTCCATAAAAATTAAGTTATTTCTTCTGCGTAATCCCAGTTATAAGGCACGTAAATTTGTCAGGTGAAAAAATAAAAGTGAAATGAACTTGATATGGCCATGGTGCATTTGATATGGCCATATCAGGAGCAGGTAAGCTTTCACGAAAATCGTTTGATTATGAACAACTCGTGAAAGATACGCCATCAACGACAACACCCATAAACAGAACATTAAAAACTGAATGGAGTATCTATGGTTTTCATGAAACAAGTCTTTGAAAAACAAAGAAGACTTACCAGAGAAAAATAAGAAGAGGTCACATGAAAACCGCAAAGCAGGCAACTGACGCCATATTACTCAACCTGACTGGATGGAAAAGATCAAGTGACATACCAGGATCCCCTTTCACTGGATGCTGCTGCAATTTAGCGGATTTTTTGGATAACTAACTCACAATAGGGGGGTGGCCATATCAGGAACATGGCCATAACAGGAGCACCCACTTATTTTAAAGGCGAAGAATTTATCTCCAACGTTCGGAAAAATCTCCACTATATTTACTAACGGGACGCATGCTTAATTGGGGGAGGGGTGACTATATAAACTCCTGTAGCAAAGGTAGTAGAGCGAGTTTCATACGGTTAAGGTTGGGTGCATGGAAGAATCATGAAATTGCCACTGAAGAAGGAGGCCGCATCTGTTCATTATAGGCTATGTCGAAAAGGAATCGTGGAAGCACATTCAATCGGATTGCAAGAAAACAAAACAAACTTCGAAGAAAATATCTGCCACCTTCAATGTTGTGTCGGGATAGGGGTTCGCTTGCATGTCTTAACCTCATGGAGAATAGATGAAACAACTTAGATCATCAGCTGTTGAAGTTTATGACACTATTTGACGAAGATATTACACATAACGAGAACTACTAAATAATACACTCGTATTCTGTTAATAAGTTAGGTTTGGATATTTGTTATGCTGTGTTTTGTATGTAGGGTAGAGTAGCATAAATCCCACCGCTTCCTAAATGGCACCACTGCTAGTTTAAAACAAGTTACTGTAGTAGTGTAACATCTAGTGGTATTGTTACAATCTACCATATGAACTTCCACCATGTCACTTGATTTCTGCCACTTCTTTGTGCTAGCAACGTGGTGATAGAGTATTTAATATAATCGCTCAGGTGGATGTATATTTAGCTAACATTTTGTAACTAAATAACGGATTTGTATGCAAAGGAATCCATAATCTTAAGATGTTAGAAATAAGAAGAAATATTAAAGAACATTTAACTTAGAACGATTTTCGAACATGTGGTGGTTATAGGCTACCACTTTGTAGGTGCCTAATTCGCACCGGTGCGTTATGAGCCACTGCAGCAATTATAGCCGTACAAAAGAAGGCCCAAAAATTTTAACTGAACTAGGAATGCATCAGGTGGGTGCAATATCAAGTGGTAAAAAGGGCGTTAATACAACAAGTGTGTGTTGTACAAGCGCACCAGATATTTTGTGCCACCTATGAAAATTTTTAAACTTCAAACAGTGCATCCTACGTTATCAGCTGGTGTTTTTCCAGGATCGGTATTTGTTTGCTCTGATTCAGGCTACATCAACAGTGAACTATTTGTCGAATAGCTCAAACATTTTATTTGCCACTCAAATCTGCCATAGAAAGAAGTGCTGCTTCTGTATGTCCACCTATACGCACCATTCCAAAAATTTAGAAGCTAGATTATCTCGGGAAAATGATGTGCTCCTATTTCAGCTTCCTCGTCATAATACTCAGAGGCCCAGCCTTTAGATGTTTCTATCTTCAAACCATTTCAGACAGCTATATCATGAAGCAGTTCTTAGGTGGCTTCGAGATAATCGTGGAGAAAAGGTGACGCAGTTAACAGTTTGAACTGCCTGGTGAAGCACATGGAAAATGTGTAACAATAAAAAAACGCATTCAGGGAGTTTAAATGTTAGGTAATTAATATCTATTTTTTCAATTTCACTTGAAGTTGCGTTACTCTCTTTCATTAACTTCAATAAACTTGTAATTTGCATTTATTACATTATTCATATTAAATACTGTTCAATATGTTCAATATTAAAAGCTTTCCTTCATCCTGTTCCCTGCAGTTAAAGAGGTGCGATTTAAGAAACCGCAGGTGCTATTTAGGAAACCAGTTGCCTAAATGGCACCATTGACAAGTGTTTCGAAAATGTTATTCTACTTCAAAAATATTAAATCAAATTCAAGGATTCATTTTTACATGAACGGTAAATGTCCTGGGAATGTATTTCTGTAAAGGAATGCAGAAAATAAAAATTGTATTGTTCAATAAAATTATAAATGCTAAAGTGGTGCGATATACGCAACCTTACCCTACCATTCACATATTAATCTACGTGTGTGCAAGTGGTTAGATTTAAATAATTGTAGGTGAGAAGGCGCAACCTACTAAGGCCTGTTTCGTAAGCACGTAAGGTCAAAGACTCGTGCACTGGATTTTAGGGCAAATTCTCTAAGTGTAATATGTGTGTAAATGTCCTATAAATCCACGGGGTGCAAAGTTTAACGAAAGAATTGATAGAAGAACTATTGGTTTATTCATAAATTCAGAAACAACCAAATGCATGAAAGTATCGAGAAGAGAGAACAGTAAAGATGCACTTAAGGGGTTAGGTACAGCTTATAGCAGTAACATTTTTGGATATATTCAACATTATTTTTCCTCCATTACTGTAATTATTATTTTTTTTTAATAATTCAAAATGGTGGCAGTTCATCGTGCAGTGATGAAAAGTTTCCCTCATAACTCATAAACTTGTTAACTTTTTCATGTTCTCTCTCTATTATTTTATTGCCGAAACTCAAGTTTACAATATCATGCTGTTTCAACTACATTCCTTAATATATATATATATATATATATATATATATAAATTTTGTGTTAGAAGAAAATACTGATTTGACCATTTTTAAAAAGAATTAATTTTTTATCAGACAATCTTTCAAAAGTACAGAAGTGATCTTGCATCATATTGTACATACGACATGCATGAATACACACAAAAATTTCATTACAGAATGCTGGATAGTTTTTGAGTTATGTGGGAAATGCTTCATCACTGTACAATGAACTGAATTTTGAAAAAAAAAAATATATAAATATATTTTTTTAATCGTAAAAATATTTATTTCATATAGCAGAAGGACAGTGTTTTACACATACTAATTTTCATCATTGTAAAAGATACAGTAATGGAGGGAAAAAAAATTGAATATTTCCAAAATTTTACTCTTTTAAGCTGTACCTAACCCCTTAACACAGGAAATAAAGAATTTGAGAAAGTCGACGAATTCCATTATCTCCAATATCTAGGACATAAAGTCATAGATAAAGATATACTATAACTCTGGTGATTTTCTGACGTTCTACATAGATCTGTATACGTATGTGTCCTCATATCCTTGTCAAACAACAAACTAGGGGTTATCGGAGACTCTGTTATATTATACAGAAATATGAGTCGTCTAGAATTCAACACCACTGCCATCTATAAATTTTTGCACAAACTACGAGTAACATCTACTTCGGCACATGGTTGCTCTGATGTCACGCACACACAGGAGATACCATATTTTAGATACATAATTGGAACTCTCTACCACAACATGTCAGAGACTGTCGGACATTGTATAGTTTCAAAAATAAATTAAAATTGCACTTTTTAAATTCAGATTCCTTTCAGTTATAAGCCCTTTTCTCTGCGATAGTTTCGCAAAAATATAGGCTATATATTTCTTTTCCTTCCTTTCCACTTTTTGTTCTCTTTATCAGCTTATGAATTTATTATCATAGCTTTTATTGTGAATTTTCTTTTCTTTTTCTTTTTATTATTATTTTATTACATTCTATTTTGTTATATTATTCCTTACGTTTTCCATATTAACCATTTGTACTAAATGAGTTGCTTTTGCTATATTCCAATGTATTTTACTTTCGTTTTTCTATTATGGTATTATTTTCATGTTGTTTAGTGTTTTATTACGCTATTATTATTATTTTTTGTAATATGTTAGTATTCTGTTCTTTAACTTTTTGTTAAATTCCTTGTATACTTTGTGACCTGGTAGAGTGTAAGAGAAGGCCCTGTGGCCTTAACTCTGCCAGTATAAATAAAGAATTATTACTATTATTATTATTATTATTATTATTATTATTATTATTATTATTATTGTAATATGTTAGTGTTCTGTTCTTTAACTTTTTGTTAAATTTTCACTGCTTGTATACTTTGTGACCTGGTAGAGTGTAAGAGAAGGCCCTATGGCCTCAACTCTGCCAGAATAAATAAAGAATATTATTATTATTATTATTATTATTATTATTATTATTATTGTAATATGTTAGTATTCTGTTCTTTAACTTTTTGTTAAATTTTCACTGCTTGTGTACTTTGTGACCTGGTAGAGTGTAAGAGAAGGCCCTATGGCCTCAACTCTGCCAGAATAAATAAAGAATTATTATTATTATTATTATTATTATTATTATTATTATTATTATTATTATTATTGATAATGAAATGAGAATTGTGAAGAGTTTTGTTGGAATGACGACGGAAAAACAGGAAACCCTCAAAATCTTATCCATCACAAATACAATTTTACCATCACAAAGATTTGAACTCGGGTCCGTGGTCGTTATAAGCTAGCGCTCTATCAACTGCGGCTCAGGTATTGAGTAACTCAGGTACTTCAGGGTTGTAAGCCCGCATCTCCTGAATAATTATCCTGATTCCATAGCTATAAATTTACTTCTTGCTCTTCTTCACCGTCACTGTTGAAGCTTCTACCACACAAATAATGTTTGAGATAGGGCACTTACTTACTGGGAGGTCAGAATAGTATGACAAATGTGCGAAATCTCCCATTAGTATGAGTGCAAAAGTTTCTGCGTTTTTGTCGCACTACGTGGGCGTTGTGATGGAGCAAAAACACTGTCCCGGACAAGCCCGGTCCTTTCTGCTTAATTGCAGCTTGGAGTTTTCGTAACGTTTCGCATTATCTGTCGGCAGTTATCAACGCTCTCTGTGGGAGGCGTTCGATTAGCAGAACGCCAGAACAATTACGGAATAAAATCGTCATTAATTTCCTTGATAAATTAACGATTTTGCATTTTTTCATTATTTTAGCCAGACGCCTTTCAAATATTAATTTGATACTTAATTTCAAGGGATGTCTGCGCACATGATATTCATCTTCCGTCAAGATACGAAGAATAAAATGGTCAATTTGCTCCACAAAATAAAAAAAGGAAGAATAAATCTCACTTAAGTTCCTAGGTATGAAGTGTAATGGAGGATAAGGCATGATTCAAATTTAAAAATCCTACAAGCAGAGAGAAGTCTATTGTTATAAATGAACAGATTATGTAAATATTGCAAATGTAGATAGCTAGATGCTACTCCACATTAGAAACCAAACACCCAATTACATATACAGGGTGTAACTAAAATGTATGTAAAACCTTTAGAGGAATATTCCTCTGATATAGAGGATGAAAAAATGTTATATGAACATTGGTCCGAAAACGCTTCATTTCCTTGTTACAGCCCTTTTTCTACAACTCTGCTTACATTGTATGATGATGAACATTATGACTTAAAAATAGTAGAATGCCACATGGAAGTATTTCCACATAAAGTACTCAAAATGGCCCCCGTCACCACGGATACATGTATCAACCTGCCATCATATTGAATCTCGGATCCGCCGATATATCTTGTAGATCGGATTCCTCTCATGTGCTCTTCATATTCTTTTGTAAGTTCATAAGGAGTGATATCGTTTGTGAATGTATCAAAAGAATTAATGTCAGCTTTCATATTCCTACAAAAGAATTTAAAGTTCATAAAATGTTCTATACTAGAAATTCTAAATCTCTTTCTCCGGTCTCTAGATGAATAAAAAGTGTCAATATGCATGGTTGTGATTTTGATCTATCTAATGTATAGTAGTGGCTAATTGACTTGTATTATATAATCCGTAAATTTTGGCAATTATGTTACTTTTTTATTAATTCAACCATATGTCAGTTGGTATTATAGATAATGCTTTAATTCACATTAATAATCTTAATCGTTATTATTGCTATATCTTAATGTACCGGTATTTATTAGTCTATTTGTTTTGTATTATACTAATGTGTTGAACTTGAATTGGCCTACGGTTGTTGTCCAGCATATAAATAAATGAACGAACGAATAAATAAATAAATAAATAAATAAATAAATAAATAAATAAATAAATAAATAAATAAATAAATAAATAAATAAATAAATAAGTAAATAAATAATAAAATAAAACAAAGAATTAAATAAGATAAGTAATAAAATAAATAATTAAATAAGATAAGTAACAAAATAAAATAAATAATAAATAAATAAATAAATAAATAAATAATAAAATAAAACAAATAATTAAATGAGATAAGTAATAAAATAAATAATTAAATAAGATAAGGGATAAAATAAAATAAATAAATAATAAATAAATAAATAAATAAATAAATAAATAAATAAATAAATAAATAAATAAATAAATAAATAAATAAATAAATAAGTAAATAAATAAGTAAATAAAAATTAAATAAATAGAATAAATAAATACATTAAATAAATAAATGAAATAAATAAATAACTAAACAGATAAATGAATAAAATAAATAATAAAATAAAATAAAATAAATCAAATAGATGAATAAATAAAATAAAATAAAATAAATAAATAAATAAAATAGATGAATAAATAAAATAAGTAATATTATAAAATAAATAATTAAATTAAATTAATAAATAAATTAAATAAAAAAGTTAATAAATAAAATTAAATAAATAAATGAATTAAATAAATAAATTAAATAAATAAATACATAAAAATTAATACATAAAATAAATAAATAAAACAAATAAATAGAAATAAATAAATAAATAAAATAAACTAATTAAATTAATAATAAATATATAAATAACAGGTTATTATTAGTCTACTGATTAGTAATGTCCCTGCTATTAAGCATACTATAACTACTAATCCATAGCTACTTTTAAAAAAATGCAACGTTGAGTAATACGCAAGTAAGGAAATTATAATTTTTAGAAGTAAAAATGAAGAAGCAGCGTGCTCCCAGTTTGCAGAAAAGAGTACCGGGACGGCGCACTGGCACGCCTACATCCGTGGTTTTCACTTAATCCTTTGTGACCAGAATTTTTTTTTGGGGGGGGTTAAAAATTATAGGTGCACAATGTCATAGAGACACCATGGAGAAACAAAACAAAAGAAAAAACAAATAAAGCAATCCTCTTTGTAATAACAGCTGGCCAAGAAACTGGCGAGTTCTGCACTCTATCGGTAAAGAACGAAACTACTTCTGAGAATACAGAATGGAATCATCAGGTAAATCATATGAGTCAGAAATTACAGAAATATTAGTGATTCCAAACAGACTCATTCGAGCGAAATGGGTTAATACGAGTATTAAGCTCTGTACCTTAGACATTGTATATACAGAGTGATTCACGAGGATTTACAGTCACTTAAGGAGATTATTTCTGAAGGTATTCTGAGCAAAAATGTCATTTAAACATTTGTGCTAATCTCAATATTTTCAAAGTTACATTTATTTGAAGTTGTTAATAAAATACCTTTTTTCTTTAGTTTTAACTTACGGGTAAAAAAATATTACAATAGAGAATGAACTATTCAGAAGTGTCATTTCTTTGTTTGGCTAGTGTTCTGAAGCTAAAAATGTGTTGTTAATTGCTTTGTACAGATTTTATTTTTCAATTTTTAACTGAACATGACATCATTCTTACGCACTTATCACAAAAATTGTTACAAAACATACGACTTTAGGAACTTGATTTTTTTATAGTTTAATCATGCATCCTAATGTACAGTCTTTAAGAATTTTCAAGAGTGGCGTAATTTATAACAATTGTTGTGAAAAATGTGTAAGAAAATGTAATTTTGTAGTTAAAAATCGAAAAAAAAATCTGTACGAAGCGACTATGGAATTAACAACACATTTCTAGCTTCAGGATACTGGCTAATTAAAGAACTGATACTCCTGAATAGTTCATTCTTTATCTGTAACATTCTTTTACTCTTAAAACTAAAGAATAATTCTGCTTGGGAAAAGTGACATAAGTCAGTTTTCACAAACTTTCTTAATAATTTATTGACAACTTACGGAACATCTGCTCGCTTGGAAAAAGAGACATAAGTATTTCTCCCATTACAATAATTCATACAGAAGAAAATCAAATCGACATAAACCAGTGTGAAGACAGTTTTTTTACTTCTCCTGTAAAATTAACATTTTTGACTTGTGCCATTTTTCCCGAGCACTACAGAATTGTATTCTACAAACAACTTCAAATTAGTGTAATTCTGAAAATTTGAGATTAGGACAAATGTGTACATGACATTGTTTGCTCAGAATGTCTTCGGAAATAAGCTCTGTAAGGGACGGTAAATCCTCGTGAAGGTTGCGGGTTCGATTCCGGGCCAGGTCGATGGCATTTAAGTGTGCTTAAATGCGACAGGCTCATGTCGGTAGATTTACTGGCATGTAAAAGAACTCCTGCGGGACAAAATTCCGGCACATCCGGCGACGCTGATATAACCTCTGCAGTTGCGAGCGTCGTTAAAGAAAACATAACAGTTAACATTTAACAAATCCTCGTGAATCACCCTGTATATCGCGGTTGGCTAATGATGTGGTGCACATAAATGGATTCAGAAGTTCTGAAAATTGTGTCCCAGACACCATGAAAAAAATACAATTTATTACAAGAAAGTAAATGTTTTATATCGTCGTAACATCTTGAATCTCATGAAACTGATTTAAGCTGAGCTTCGCTACAGACGTTCATAAGACGTTAAACGCTGGAACCGAGGGGGAATCAGATTTGTCTCCCAGGCTGTCACACTCTGAATACTCTCTGCTTTATGTGGCTCTCAAGAAAGTCTTCTTTCTTTACTAAAAATCACGATGCTAGCGTTAAAGTGGTGATTTATGAACCCCCAGATGTTAAACTGTTACCTAGAGAATAGCGCTACTTGAGCAAGGAAATGACTAAGAAAGAAGGATGAATCGCTCAGAGAATAATAGGAAAACCATTTCACACACAGGGTGTGCTTTAGATCAGACGTCTCCAAAAGCGTACTCGCGAGTAAGCCCCTGAACGGAACCTAAGCCAGTACGTAATGAGCGCGCTCCGCCTCACCCATCCCTGTACTGTACTCAATGTTTATGCCAAACGAAGAGCAGTGGCGGACTGTGTTGGTCTGCATGTTCGACCGTTTCACAATGTCTTCTAATCATGGACGTAGTACATTCAAGGATGAATAGGAAGAGAATTTTTTTTTGTGTTAGTGGGGAGAATGTGAAATGCTTAATTAGTTCGAAAATTTGGGGACTAAACATAAATCTACAGAAAACAGAATATATGTGTTTAGGAAGAGATGTGGGTGACCTCATACTTGAAACAGGAAAAATTAAAAATGTGAATCCTTTAAATATCTTGGATCAATAATCACAAATATAGGTACATGTGAGAGAGACATTCAAAATAAAATTGCCCTGGCAAAAAAATGCTACCAAGACTTTGCATGGAATAATCTGGAATAAAAATATTACAAACGAAACTAAAATTAAAATCTACAAAAAAAAAAAAAAATTAGAACAGTTGAATTCGACTATCTTAGGAGAAGTTTTCAAAAAACAAGACAGGATAAAATTAGAAATGAACTCCTTTGGAAAGAAATGAGCGTCACCATATCTGTTGTTAAGAGAATAGAAAATCAAACTCTGAAATGGTATGGACATGTACAAAGAATGGGCAACGAAAGATGGCCAAAAAATAGATATCAATGGTCACCCCCAGGAAAAAATAAACGTGGTAGACCAAAATTGAAATGGAAAACCCATGTCAGAGCAATAATGGACTTCAGGAATTTGGGAGAAGGAGATTGGAACGATAGATATATATGGAAACTGAAGACGGCGAACCTATAAGTGGGAAAAAGCCGAAGAAGAAGAAGTTCGAAAATTCTTAAGGGTGTGTTAAAATTCAACATGCGACGACAATACTCGACTCTTCACAAAGAATATCATACAATAAAATTACAGGCATGTTGGACATGTGAAAATAATTTATTTTGGAGCTATCTGTATAACTGTTGGCTATACACAATAATCAGTATATTACTCAGTTCCGCATGACAAACATATAGTTTTTCGTTTAATTTTGGGTGAAATGCGTGAGTCTACAAATATTTTGATAAATATAAAACAAGAAAATACAAACACAAATCACACACGTGTCCTCAGTCTTAAACAAAAAAACTTCTTGCTAGCTATGTTCTAGCTTTGAATATTGGAAAATCAATGAAGCCCTTTACAGAAGTATCATTTGTAAAATCGTGCATACAGCACGTTACTAAAATACTGCGTCAAGAACAAAGCCAAAGTTTAAGAAACTTAAATTGTTTCCAATTACAGTTCAGAGAAGGAATTTCAAGATTGTAAATGTAATTGAATCTGAAGTCGAAACCACAATTAACCAGTTCGTAGCTTACTCACTTGAATTGGACAGATAGAAATGACAAAGCTCACCTAGCCATTTTCATCCGAGGAGTTAATGGACATTTCACTGTGTCTGAATGTCTTCTAGATGTAATTAAAATACAAGGACATCATTTTATTTTTACTTCAATTTTTATTGTACCTGAGTTTTTTAATGCACTTCACTCCCACCCCTTCTACTAAGGAAGTTCCAACTCCACACAGAACCAAGACCGCAGATAGTAAGCAGTACTGAGTTACTGAGTATAGTACGTTCCAGAAATATGTTCGCGTTTTCCAGTGACGAAAGAGCTTTCAATATTGAATCATATTTTCGCACAGGTACTGTCCGTTTCGCATCCCGATTTCCCCCACCTGCTTCTGCTCGCCCCTCTGTAATAGCTGGGCTGTCTTAGCTCTTTTCTGAAAACATTAATTTCTCTTAGGAATTGGAAGTTTACGTAATATTATACAGCTGTTTAATTTAACTTAAATAAAAGGGCCTCGTTAAGTAATTACCTGTCACGTGATTTCCTCCTTTCTACAATCCTGCGGCATAACCACTTGGACGGACAGTAGATAGCATGTCTGAGTAATTTTATATTTTCGGGTCGGGCAGAAGTGAAGATTGAATTTACAGTACGTAGAGTAGGTACATAATTATTTCAACATGAGTTACTAGTACGAAGGACGAAACTGACAATTGGAATTAGATGCAATAGTCTATAGTGCGATAATATGCACAAAAGAACTGAAGCCTGTATCGAAATGAACGGCCACCATTTTCAAAATTGTGTTTAAATATTCATATTATGATTATTTTTCAATTTAACTTCTTTCTCTATATTGTACGCTAATGTGCTGTAGACAGTATAATATACACTGCATAATGAATACGTTCGCATGGATAACTCACTTCGTGAGTAAAAATACTTATTCTTAATACAGTACTGTACTTTGATTAAAGAAAAACCTAATGAAAATTATGAAACTCAAAATCGCGATATTTCCTAGTTTACGTAAATGGATGAACTACTTTTCTTCCATCCTATACCTAGTAGAGTGATTTGTGTTTTATGCCAGTATCATCGAACTCCAGTCTTGGAGGGGGGAGCAAGCGGGGTTTCCGTTTCTCTAAAGGTATAGACAGGTTAATATTAAAAATGTTAGTAAAAATAAAATGATGTCCCTGTACAACTGGAGAAGATCTTTTCCAGGCACTAAAAGGCACCATAGAACAGAATAGCAATGGCTTGTGTCAATAGCAACAGACGGGGCTCCAGCTTCATATATGTAAACGTAAGATATTTCTTATTCTTTTGATGATATTCTTTGTAAACATAAGCAGACCTTTGCCGCGATCCCCCACTGATCGCTCCCATCTGCTGAGGTACGAGTCTCTTCCCCTTCTCTAGCCTTACAGCACACTGTGTTCGGCGGGCGGGCAGCATCGAGAGCACGATTGACGATACGCTTTTTGGAGAGCTCTGCTTTAGATTCTTGAATTTCGTACTTCGTGAAAATTACATCTCTGTCTGAGGCTTGTGTCACTTCGTGCACAAAATATAAATTGTGTTTAATTAGCTCATTATTGACTACATTGTTGTATCGACTCGTATAAATGGTAAACATAACTTCATCTTAACAATCTTCTCGATCTTATTGATTAGGAAGGTGACATTGTGATACATTTTTGAACTCGATTTAATATGTGTAATTAATGTAACATGATTAAAGTATGTAGTGCTATTTGAAAAATTGATGACGTCACGTGTATCTTGTATCATAATGTAGTTACATGCACTAAATCTCCACACTCATATTAGCCCCTCCTAACATAACGCCCAAAACAAAAATTCCAATACCTATCCAAACAAGAGAGTTATAATAGGTTCACAAGATGTATAAAGACAACGCGGTTTTTTTCTGAATAAAATTCGGTAACTTGTAATTTAAGTTACAAAATAACAAAGCTGGCAATGATATCACTTCCTCAAAGAGAAACAAGACGTGTGAAACATAAGATCAATGCTGAAACAGACTCCTTGGCGTCAACTTGCTGAACCTTGTTCTTCGTAAGACGTCGCAGGGAACAGTTCAATTGCTTATAATTCACATAGTCTTTGCTTAGATAACGTGAGATGTAAGATCATGTTGGGCATCGTGATCTTGTCTCAGTGGAACTTAGGTATATCACACTATAAATGAAAGACCCAGCCAGAGAAGGGGATAAGCCACAATTAAGATATTTACATAAATTTGAATGTTTTGCTATTTATTCGCATAAATCCCAAATTATACAGATATGAATTATACCACTAGAGTAATAATTATGTTGTTACTGAGTTTTGTCTGAAGATATTTCTTCACATTCCGGAGAAATAAGGACATATTCTAAATACCAGTATTTGTGGTTTGGCCCCTTATCTGACTGGATCCTTCTAATTAAATGATCCTTACTGAAGAGAACTAGTTTCTTGTGAAAATATGAAAATAATTTGTTTTGTATGAAACAGTTTTTATTTTCATATTTCACTTAACCCTTCATATCTATTTATTAAACAGTACGTTTTCGCTATGTAATCTCTATCGGCCGTATTCATAGACATTCTTAGCGCGGGCTTTCGGTTGATGATCAGCGAACTAACGCTTTTTGTGTTCATAAACCAGTGTCAGCGATATGATATGATATGAATCTTTTTTAGCATCTTCGTAGCCCCGGCTAGCGAAATGTCTATGAATAGCACCCTTCGTCTTTTAATTTGCTGATACTCTCCGTAGTATTGTACTTTATATGTATTTTTCTTAGTTTAATTAATTTACATATCCAGTAACTTGCTTATATTGTGACTACTGTATATATTTTATATGCCTAATATTCGTAGGCCTATAGGCTATATAACTGTTTAGTATATTTAAAGCAATGTATATGTAATTCAATTTGTTTATATTTTCATTATGTATTCTATGTGTCTATTATTGCTATAATGTTATCGTAGAGTTTATCTCAAGCAATTTAAAAGACCTGTAAGCTATATATAAACGATACATGAAGGATTTTGATTTTTTTAAGACTGGACGAGATGTAACAGTGTGGAATTAATAACGGAACACGTAATGTTTGCTTTTTTCAATCAAAAGGTTTGTCTGCTTACATGGTGTGTTAAACTATCGCCATGAAATTATTTATATATTATTTCTGTTTCTGTAAGTACAGCTAAATAAGTTTATCTGTTAGCATTTTTAGTAGACCAGGAGGCATTGACTACAATTTCTATGTTCATAGTTGGTAGTGTGTTGATATTGAGATGTGATAGTTTTCATAATGTTTCGTCATAGCTGTTTATATTACTATGACAACTTTTCGGCATTCGTACAGAAAAGTGAATCATAACAATGTTTTAGCCATACGCTATAGCAAGGAAAGAACTTTCTAACCAATAGTATGTTTTGAAAAACAGCAGTTTCCATGTAGGTGTGTCAAAAATCGTTTTAGTATATATACTTTTTTGACAAATTGGAGAATGTTAGTTTGCAGTGAAAGATCTGCCCTTAGGCAGAAAAGTACGATTGATTGAATGTATCTTTTTTTCTTAATATCTATGGGTGCTATGCATAGACATTTCGCTAGCCCGCGCTACGAGCGTGCTAAACTAGCCCCGGCTATCGACTGGTTCCTTGTACAGGATTCATATCATATCACGTCGCTAACACTGGTTTACGAATACGAAAAAGTTAGTTCGCTGATCATCCACCGGAAGAACGCGCTAAGAATGTCTATGAATACGGCCCTAGATTTTTATTAATGCGAACTAATTTATTCTGTTCTTGATATGATTTTCTTTTTTATCTGAGTAATTCCTGTTTTGTAATGAGTTTATTAAATTTTGTAATTTTATTCAAATTTTGTTATATTTTATTTTATTACAAAATTGCTATTTACTTAAGGATCTGCCTCGGAAGAAGGGTTTGCTTAGAGGAATGTGTGTTATGTTTATTCTGTCTATTCAATTTATTTTACAGTATGTAGCAATAAATACTGAACTATACTTAAAAATTCACAACACATGACAAAGAATCACGTGTGCAATCTCAACAATTATACTGGACAGGTTTGAAAAAATGTATTTGCTTACAAGTTGTACAAGCATATTTTGCAGTACTGTTAGGCATCAAAGTCATTCCTTGCGAGTTCCATTCCCTTGTCATTTCATAGCATTCCCCGATTGCCGAGTGGTATGGGCCGATCAATGGATTTTCTGCTTCAAAATCTAGATATACAACGATCCTTAGCAGAGTCGGCTGACGTAGTAGGGATTCCACATAGCTAGTGGATAACGCAAAAGATCTACAGGATGTTACAAAGTTTCAGGGATGATGGCGAAGGGCACATGTATCAATTTGAGATGAGGAACCCTGGTCCGGAAATGACCGAGTCGAAAGTTACAAGCAAAAATAGTTATGTGGAAATGAAATAATTTTGCACCTTATTTATGTGTATTTTTCTGTACATCTTACATATACTGTATTCATCTGACGTTGTTAACGTTGTCTACTTAAAGTATTCCATTCAGTGCGCTGTCTGAGGTATGGGGGCAGGAAACTACACTAAAGCAATACAGGTAGCGTAATATGTAACGGACATGGTCGGTCCTGATATGCACGTCTGTAGACAGCAGTGTATGTGTACAAGTTGCAGTGTCCAGTCGATCAGTCCTAGTGAAATGGAGGAGAGCGGAATAAGCAGATCTGATTTTCGATTACGGATGAGCCAATGGGAACAGTAGACAAGCTCACAGATTGTATCGGGACAAGTACCCACGTAGGAGACATGCGGCCCATACCATTTTTCCACGACTGTTCTAAAAGTTAAGGGAAGAAGGGCACGTGGTGCCAAATTACAATTCCGTTTCCACACAAATATTTTTGCTTATAACTTTCGACTCGGTCATTTCCGGACCAGGGTTCCTTATCTCAAATTGATACATGTACCCTTCCCCAGCATCCCTGAAAGTTTGTAACACCACCTCGGAAACACCCTGTATAATATAAAACATTATCAATGTTAGTGCAATTAGTATTTTGGTAGTGTTACTGCAATTCCAATAAAAGTTTTGAATTCCATGACAATACATGACAATGAAATAATTTTACACCTTATTTATGTGTATTCATCTGTATATCTTACACATACTGTATTCATCTGACGTTGTTTACGTTGTCTACTTAAAGTATTCCATTCAGTGCGCTGTCTGAGGGATGGGACAGGAACCTACACTAAAGCAAAACATATAGCGTAATATGTAACGGACATGGTCGGTCCTGATATGCACGTCTGTAGACATCAGTGTATGTGTACAAGTTGCAGTGTCTAGTCGATCAGTCCTAGTGAAATGGAGGAGTACACGAGAGCGGAATAAGCAGACCTGATTTTCGAATATGGATAAGCCAATGGGAACAGTAGAAAAGCTCACAGATTATATCGGGACAAGTACCCACTTAGGAGACATCAGGCCCATACCATTTTTCCAGGACTGTTCCAAAAGTTAAGGGAAGGAGGGCACGTGGTGCCAAATTAAAATTCCATTTCCACACAACTATTTTTGCTTATAACTTTCGACTCAGTCATTTCCGGACCATGGTTCCTTATCTCAAATTGATACTTATGCCCTTCGCCATCATCCCTGAAAGTTTGTAACACCACCTCGGAAACACCCTGTATAATATAAAACATTACCAATGTTAGTGCAATCAGTATTTTGGTAGTATTAATTCCAATAAAAGTTGTGAATTCCATGACAATACGGGCCTGCCATATTAATAAAGGAACTAAAAATGTATACAAATGAAATATGACCATGCAGACAGATAGTAGTGGTCGCAGGCGTACAGAATACGATGTTATAAAAGATATGAATGATAAGGGACCAACTGACTTCAGAACAAAGAAAACGCACAATATGACATTAAATGAAGATTTACACAATGTCACAAGAGACGAGGAAACAAAGGCGGGAAGCATGACAGAGTATGAAAGCAAAGGGGCTTTGGCGGAAACCAGCCAGACTATTGGAGACAATTGCGGAGTAAAAGCAAGGGATGTCTAAAAATATGTGGAGAGATGTAAAGAGGAGGTCAGGGGAAAGCGCAAAAAATTATAAAATACGAACGATAGCTAAATGTAGGAATCGTAATAAAAGCATTGAAAGAAGATACAAAAGAATTACAGATAATGAAACAAAGAGTCAGGGCGGACACTGAACTGTAAAGAGAAGAAGTAACATTACATGGAACAGATGCAAATCACGCAGCAGTACAGCCCAAGTTCCAGCATGAATGATGCATGACATTTTGTTATTCATTGAATTTTAAGGGAGAAATAATGTCATCGGATGAAAAATTTACAATCCGATATTATAAGCGGAAGTAAATTTGGCGACGGTCTATGATTCTGTGTAGAAATCTCACGACCGTAAACAGAGGAATTTTATTGATAGTATTCAATTACAGCACAGTGCTTTCATGCTTTCAAGTTCATCATCGTCGTCGTCATCATTGTCATCATCATCGTTGTCGTTGTCATCCTCATTGTCTTCATAGTCACCATTGTTATTATTATTATTGTAAATATTACAATGGGTTTCGAGGGGTACTCTCGTTTCCACTAACACTCTATTAGCCTCTAATTTCATTTATGATATGTAATAATAGTTAAAAATAGACTGGATTGAAGTCTTGAGGTAGTACGGGTTTATTATTATTGTATCTCCAATGGGGGGTAGCCCTATTTTACATATGTATGCTAGGGCTATAGTTTTACACAAAAAATAGGCCTAAGCATAAAAACAAATTGAAAAGAAAATAAATTAGCTTACACAATGGAAATAAAACATAAACAATGTGTAATTTAGACATTGCGATTGCAAATCAAACATCAGGAATCAATTTGAGACATACAGAAAACAGTTACAACACATAAACATAACATTTCTTATAGCCGTTCTCTATAACACAATTATGAAACCTTCCGTAAATTAATACACAATAATCACACAAACACAATCAAGCATCCCATAACTGTGACTCACATACACAACAAATCAAGCATCCTCTACAACACATACACTTCAACATGATAGCCATACTTTTAAAATTTACAAATTTGGCTCCAAAAAGAATAAATAGGACACTGTTACTAAATACTGTTATTTTCTACAAGGTTTTAAAGACATCTGTAATAAATCTGTGAATTTCCTTTATGCAACATTGCTTCAGAAGAACTTTTGTAATTGGTGGTGAGAAAGTTGTATTGCACATGCTAAGATGGGTTTCTAGCCGGTATCTCTTGCGTTCTTGTAGTGGGAACTCAAATAACAGGTGGTCGACTAGTCACCATTGTTATGGACCGTATTCTGTCCCAGACGTACGGAGAAAAGGTTAGTTGCTCACAGACTACTGTATATTGGCGTGACGTCATGTTTCGCGCGTGATACAGGTACTATTAGGGAACATTTACATTTTGTTTATGTGCAGTTGACGTTCTATTCATGATTCAAAACTAGACTCCTAAGGCTATTCACAGCGCATTCTAGTGATAAAGAGTGACACTACGATGATCTTTCCCACAATTTAAATTCTTTATTCATTTATTTGATTGATTTATTTTTACTGGCAGAGTTAAGGCCTTACAGAGTCCACTGTTGTGACTGAGGGGTTAGCGGTGCCGGGTTCGATTCCCGGTCAGGACGAGTTGCCTGGGTGAGCTTTTACTGGGATTTTCCTTCACTTCCATATCAGGTAACTTTATCATGCGATTGGAACCCCACTCATCTCCGCCACTTCCTTTCCTTCCCCATCATCCTTTCCTCATCATCCCGTTTCTGGTTTTTCATATCACTCTACAGGCGGCCTCCCGGGACTACTGGCTCTCTCGACCGGCCTCCGTGGAATGTAGCTAAACGACGTTGGATGGCTTCTGCAACGAGCACCCGAGGCGGACCTACTCCGTGGAAGAGTTTCGCCTCGGACCGGCAGGGGGGCCTTGGGGGAAGCTGCCGAAGCAGGAATGGTAAATGGATTTCTGTTGGCTGTAGGCTGTCATGTTAGTATCAAACGTTTTATAAAATTTAGACATTGTATCTTTCCTGGCCTTAATTTGATTCTTTAGGATCTTTGTAATATAGTTACATAATTGAATATGAAGACATTTATGTCCACACCTTTGGAGTAACGGTTAGCGCGTCTGGCCGCGGAACCAGGTGGCCCGGGTTCAATTCCCGGTAGGGACAAGTTACCTGGTTGAGGTTTTTCCGGGGTTTTTCCTCAATCCAATATGAGCAAATGCTGGGTAACTTTCGGTGCTGAACCCCGGACTCATTTCACCGGCATTATCACCTTCATCTCATTCAGACGCTAAATAACCTGAGCTGTTGATAAAGCGTCGTAAAATAACCTACTCAAATAAAAAAAAATGAAGACAGTTATACGAGCACAACTGAGACCATAACAAAATAATGTGAACTAATCTATTTGATCATTTTGGGAAGTCCGGTGTTGCACACACTCTATGTTAGGTAAAGCTTAAACAATGCCAGATATAAAACGAAAGGAATTAAAGCAGTCTTTTTTTATAATTTCATGTTTTTGTAGTTTCTGTTCACTGGTACAATGTTTATACTGGACTATCCTAAATAAACACCAAGGTATTGAGAGAAGTCGGAGAGAATCGCCGTATGTTTTTGTTTCCGTGTGCTGAGAGTAGGCTAAGTGTGGAGTTTCAAGACCGAAGAATTGGGACGTGTGGTCGTAGCAGTGAAATAAATAACATCTCTGTAGATGCTCACAAGTGTGTGTAGGTTTTGTAGCGAGAAAAGAACACTGGAAATACCTCTCAAGATTATTTTTAAATGGCTACTTCCACGCTGACACGGATGAACATTTGACCTAGATTTGTAACTGGATGATGATGAATTCAAAAAGGTAACTACTATTGTCGTGCAATGTTCGAACAAGAGAGGGAATATCAAGCTATTACACATTTTTCCCTACTCCGTAGGCATCCAACAATACGTAGGAGTGTAGCATGTAAACTAATATAACCGAATTCATATAAAAATAAAACTAGTACGGTACCTTATTTTCCGTTCATATTTACCGAATCCCTGTAGAACCGAAGTTAAAAATCAATGGTAATAAATTAATTTAGTGGTAAGGGAATCGAGTGTAGTGCTAGTAAAAGGAGAGAAAAATATATATAATATATATATATATATATATATATATATATATATATATATATATATATAATTTGAACTGGTAATGGAAATTACGGGAAAACGGCTGAACGGATTTTAATAAATGACCCCTTATTTTGAAGCTTGGAACCCAAAGTTTTTCGGAAAAGTAGTAGTTTTCAGTGAAATGACAATTTTCCTACATCATTTTCCTTTTTTCCAAAATCCATCTTTCGTCAGTTTTGAGAACTAATTAATTGCATTTACGGCCGACTTGATGTTCGCTTCCTTAAGCGAAGCGAGCAATAAGTCGGCCGTGTTGAATTTCAGAATAAAACAAAACACATACTACAATAAACAATAGGCTATTACACGAAGGCCATGACCTACAGGATTGCTGACCAGCTGACATAGAGTTTAGACGGCTCAGATTCTTTCCCATCATAATGCCAGCATGTCGATCTTCATTTGTGCAATTTTTTGATAACGTATAAAAAATAATTTATAGGTCTATAGTTTTCCGAGTACAGCTGTGTATTGAATATTAAGAACTACAAAACTTAAGAATGTTTGATGACATTATTACCATTAAAAATGAAATATTATTATTGTTAATGCAACACATAATGCTATACTGATATATGAAAGTGAAACCTTGTGGGCTTTATGTAAGTAGACGCAGAGAAAGAATATTTTATATTAGATCTTCATTTCTATAATTTACTGAGTAACGGCTATAGGCCTATATAAACTTATGTTACTGAAAACTATAAAACTTATGTAAGGTAACAATATTGTTATTAAAAATGAAATAATTTTACAATTAATAATCAAGTGGTGTGGGTCCTTTTCATATATGTAATGGCAGTGTGATATGGATATTTATATGTCTGATTCTCTAACTTTTCTTGGTAGTAATTGAGTCATGCTTCCTATTTTAGCTGCGTCTTTAAACTACATCAAAATTAATTTCATATTTCTTTGGTTTAATTGATTAGATTTGTGATCGCTGCCAAGCATATTTTGTTGTAGGGAAAATAGCATGCCATTTCACTTCTTGCTACCGTGATGAGTAAGTTTATTTCCCGCAACCAGCAACAAATGAAACACTGAAAATGCTAACGATTTACGATGGACAATTTTATTTAGGACGCATATAAGATTCTACAACTCTGACATATCATTCTCCTTATTTTCCACATCTCAGCAATAAATTCCTCACAACAGCCTATATTACAGAAAATATACGAAATAACATTCATTGTTACACAAATTAATCCAGCATTATTTGATAAATCAGTATTGTCTGGAAGAAGCGCAAAAATTACAATTCATAAAAAAAAATACCAAAAGGTATTACTTATTGATAAAATACGAGGCCTACAAGATTTTGTAGTCTCTTGATCACCTCAGCAAGATCTCTTAGTGGGAAAAAGTGATTCTGCCCTCTACATTTCAGGGTAGTTCACGAAACATGCAGCAGCTATACCAAGATGCTAAGTCTTTTGTTCAAAGCATGACAAACCTTACATTTTCTTAACTTTCACACACAATCCGCAATGACCCGAAATAGGTACAGCATTACTCCCACATGAAAAACCCACTGATCATCCTGACATTGTTACTAGCGATTTCGCATTGAAACTCAAGAACCGAAGACGGATAGGTTCAAGGAAAAGTATTTGGCAAAAAAAAATAACACATTCAGAGGGAGTATGTTTCACTATTATGGAAGCAAATAACTATCAAAATGTCTGGTATTCTTCATTGAAAATAAATCTGAACAATTTTTATTTGAACATTTTATGGACTTAGTTTGCAGTAATTGCTGCATAAGCCACTAGTTGTTTATAAAACTATGGCAGTACGGTTTTTAATTAAAGGGAATCTGAATTGAAGCTGTGCATTTTTAGTTTTTTTTAAACTCGATGTTTATGTTATATTATCGACTAAGAGGCACTGGAGACCTGTGTTTATCCTGTACTACTTTATGGGTGCCAAACATGGTCGCTAACAAACGTGTCAAAGGAAAATGATGCGCAAAATTATGGGCTTATCACTGAAGGAGAAAATCCCAAATGCGACACTGTACCAACTGGCAGATACACAGGACATCACACATGCAGCCATTACATCCAAATGGAAATGGGGTGGACACGTGGCCAGGCTACCAGGCGACAGATGGAATTACCGAGCTACCATGTGGGACCCCCGTATAGGAAGGAGGCTTCAGGGCAGACCTCGGCGCAGATGGACAGACTTCTTCAGAGAACAGGCAGGTCAACAGTGGTCCAGAGAGACAAAAGACAGAAGAAAGTGGAAACTACTCGAGAGATGTTTGTGCATAGACAGGAAGTTGTGAAAGACAGTGAGAGAACCATTGTTAAAGGAATTCAAGTTCTTAGACTTAAATATCACGTCTAACGTGAACTAGCTCATCACGTTAGACAAATAGAGCTTTCCCTTATTTAAGGAGGTCTTTGCCCTTCATGGGACACAATAGGCTATCTTTATCTTTATCTTTATCTTTATTGACTAAGAGCACACCGTACACGAGCCTGGCTCTTACGGTAGTGGCTAGAAACAGTTTCGTTTTATAAATTTAATTTGTACTCACTAGCTAGCTAGTTAAATAAATAAATAATTTAATTAATTAAAAAAAATAAATAAATACATAAGTAAATAAATAAGCAAATAAGTAAATAAATAAGCAAATAAGTAAATACATAAGTAAATAAATAAATAAATAAATAAATAAATAAATAAATAAATAAATAAGTAAATAAATAAGCAAATAAGTAAATAAATAAGCAAATAAGTAAATAAATAAGCAAATAAGTAAATAAATAAGCAAATAAGTAAATAAATAAGTAAATAAATAAATAAATAAGTAAATAAATAAATAAATAAATAAATAAATAAATAAGCAAATAAGTAAATAAATAAGCAAATAAGTAAATACATAAGCAAATAAGTAAATAAATAAGTAAATAAATAAATAAATAAGCAAATAAGTAAATAAATAAGTAAATAAATAAATAAGTAAATAAATTAATAAATAAGCAAATAAGTAAATAAATAAGCAAATATGTAAATACATAAGCAAATAAGTAAATAAATAAGTAAATAAATAAATAAATAAGCAAATAAGTAAATAAATAAGCAAATAAGTAAATAAATAAGTAAATAAATAAATAAATAAATCAGTAAATAAATAAGCAAATAAGTAAATAAATAAGCAAATAAGTAAGTAAATAAATAAGTAAATAAATAAATAAGTAAGTAAATAAATAAGCAAATATGTAAATAAATAAATAAGCAAATAAGTAAATAAATAAGCAAATAAGTAAATAAATAAGTAAATAAATAAATAAGTAAATAAATAAATAAATAAGTAAATAAATAAATAAATAAATAAATAAATAAATAAATAAATAAATAAATAAATAAATGTCCTATAGTCTCTGACATGCTGTGGTAGAAAGTTCCAGAGATGAGTTGCAGAGACAGTGAAAGATAAAGAGTAGGAGGATGTTCTGTGTTTAGGAATGGAGAGTGCAATATGTTATTGTGGACGAGTATCTCTTTGCGAATACTCAAATCAGAAGCGCGTAAAATAAATACTTTCCGAAGTACATAACATTTTATTTTGGATATCTTTCGTCTGTAAAGCCAGTCTATTACAAAATAACTGAAGCATTTTCGTGTCTAACAAGCTGCGTCAAATTGGAACCAAGATTTTAACAATTAACCGTGTAATTATACACCCTCGTAGTTTTCTTAAACTGCCAACATTCATTGTGTAAATGATTTCAAATTATCCTCTGTATTTGGCAAGCTGAATGGAGTATTCTGCCTAGGTTTAGACAGTTAGAGCTTCATTAGAATGATTACGCTGGTATTTGTAGTCATGGCGCTGCGTTGGCGTTAAGCAGATGAACAACTTGGGACTGCTTTGTTTGGAGATGGTGGAAATTAAACCACACAATACAGGTTGTATATATTTCAGACCCCTTTACGACTTATGTAACGAACCATAATTAATTTGCTAGTGAGATAACTCTGAGACGTAGTAAGATTATGAAAACAGCATATTTGCAACAGCTTGTGAACGCGTTGTTGGTTTAGCTTTCAACACAACATGTTAGTAGCAGTTGTTCGTCGCATGTATGAGGAATGGGATAAATTTGTAATGGGTATATAAACGGTGTTTATGAAAAGACTTACTGTATATTTTAATATTTCAAGGGGGTAAAGGATATGCTCTAGAATATGCCATTAGGAAAGTTCAGGATAACAGGCAGGGTTTGGAATTGAACGGGTTACATTAGCTTCTTGTCTATGCGGATGACGTGAATATGTTAGGATAAAATACACAAACGATTAGGAAAACACGGGAATTTTACTTGAAGCAAGTAAAGCGATCGGTTTGGAAGTAAATCCCGAAAAGACAGAGGTATATGATTATGTCTCGTGACCAGAATATTGTACGAAATGGAAATATAAACATTGGAGATTTATCCTTCGAAGAGGTGGAAAAATTCAAATATCTTGGAGCAACAGTAACAAATATAAATGACACTCGGGAGGAAATTAAACGCAGAATAAATATGGGAAATGCGTGTTATTATTCGGTTGAGAAGCTCTTATCATCCAGTCTGCTGTATAAAAATCTGAAATTTAGAATTTATAAAACAGTTATATTACCGGTTGTTCTGTATGGTTGTGAAACTTGGACTCTCACTCTGAGAGAGGAACATAGGTTAAGAGTGTTTGAGAATAAGGTGCTTAGGAAAATATTTGGGGCTAAGCGGGATGAAGTTACAGGAGAATGGAGAAAGTTACACAACACAGAACTGCACGCATTGTATTCTTCACCTGATATAATTAGGAACATTAAATCCAGACGTTTGAGATGGGCAGGGCATGTAGCACGTATGGGCGAATCCAGAAATGCATATAGAGTGTTATATATATATATATATATATATATATATATATATATATATATATATATATATTCATTTCAACGGCCCATGCGTGCATCCTCAAGACTGTAGGGACACAATTTTATTAATTTCGTTTTTATATAATTCCTAAATTTCAGAGAATTGTTTGTATATTTGATGTCATCAGGCAAACTGTTGTATATTTTAATACCAAAGACCATATATGTTCTACTAGTGTTTGTAAGGTGGTGAGCTGGAATAGTTAAACTATTTTTGTTACGAGTGTCGTAGGTATGAAAATCACAATTTTGATGAAAATCAGACAGATTTTTATAAATTAGTAGTAAAACATTAAAAATGTATAAACCATAAACAGTAAGAATATTATATTGTAAAAATGTTCCCTACAAGAGGTCCTACTGTCAACACCCGCTATGCATCTGACAATACGCTTTTGAGCAATAAATATATCATTCAGCATGGTTCCAGATCCCCAAAAACAAATACCATATGAAAGCCTTGACTCGACGTGTGCGAAATAATAAGACATTAATACATCGTGATTTATTATCGTCCTCAAAATTCTGATTTGATAACAAATGCTATTGAGCTTAGAAATTAAACTTGTGCAATGGGGTCTCCAAGACAAACAATCATCAAATGTAACGCCCAAGAATTTAGTAGTTTCCCATTTACATAAGTATTGATCTTGAATAGAAATATTGATGTCCTTCAAATTTCTCTTTTGAGAATTGTGAAAGTAAATATATCCGGTCTTATTAACATTTAAGTGAAGCAGATTGCTATCAAACCATGTTTTGAGATCTTTTAACAGGTCACAACAGGTTGTCTCTAAATCCAGTTCCTCTCCATCTTTTACAATGACAGAAGTATCATCAGCATACATACACATAAAATGATTTCTTACATACATGGGTAAATCGTTTACATATAAAAGAAACAATACAGGGCCCAGAACAGAGCCCTGAGGAACACCCACATCAATATGTACATTCTTGGATCTATATTTATGTGTAAAATTATTTATTTTATGATCCTTGTGTAGTATTTCCACATATTGATATCTGTTTTGAAGATAAGAGGCAAACCATTTTAAAACTATCCCACGAATACCATATCTTTCAAGCTTAGCCAGAAGAAGGTTATGATTCACACAGTCGAAAGCTCTGCTAAGATCGCAAAAAATTCCAACAGGAGGCTTACCATTATCAAGAGCAGACAAAATTTCATTGAATACGCTATAGGTAGCAGTATTGGTGGACTTTGAGGGTCTGAAACCATGCTGATTATTGACTAAAATATTAAAACGATCCAGGTACTTGAGTAGTCTGTCTAGCATGCAATATTCAAAAACCTTAGAAATAGTATTACCAATTGCAATGGGTCTATAATTTTCCACTTTCAATTTATCAGATTTTTTAAAGACTGGAATAACTTTATTAAGTTTTAATTCATTTGGAAATATACCCCAACAGAAAGACATGTTAATAAGGTATGTAAGTGGTTTAATTATAAACTCACTACCTGTAATAATTAACATAGAAGGAAACTCATCAGGGCCGGATGAGAATTTACGTTTAAGTTTAGTTTTTATAATTTTATGAACTTCGGGCTCTGAAAATTCACTCAAATACATGGATTTGTCAGTAGACTTAAAATTACTAGCATTGTGTTCAAAATTAGAACCATTTAAGTGAGAGATAACTTGTGCTGGTGCATCTTTAAAAAATTGTTGAAATTATCAACTATATCTTGAGGATTTTTCGTGATAACATCATCAATTTTCAGAGAAATATTTTCATGTATATTTTGACGATTTGTTACCTTTCTGATTATTTTCCAAGCCATACTACCTTTATTCAGTGCATTATCCAACATATTACTGTAGTAATGTCGTTTGGTGTTATTAACCAATATTCTATGGTTACGCTTAGCATTTTTATAAACATATTCACATTCCGGATAAACTTTAGATAGAAAAAATAATTTCTTAAGATACATGCTTGAATATTTAACTTCGTTGTTAACCCAGTATCTAGAGGATTCAGAAGATTTACAGAATTTGACAGGAAAACATATGTTAAAATAATACATTAATACATTATAAAAATAACTAAATTTATCATAGAAATGTGATAGTTCGAAGACATCTATCCAATCCTCTCCAGCCACCATATTTAAAAATTTCTCACAATTGGTTAAATTAAAAATTCTTTTAGGATATACAGAATTATTTCTAAATACATCATTACAATAAAATTCATATAAAATAGTACGATGATCAGAAAACGTATTGTCAATGACACAGCAGGTGTCCCTAGCATCAACCTTGGTAAAAATGTTATCGATCGTAGTAGCACTATTTTCAGAAACACGCGTAGGCCATTGAACTCTATGCGTAAGGCCAAAGACAGATAACTTAAACACTAATTCACTCACAGAAATGAAACTTTACATATCATTATCTATCACACTGTGATTACGTGTACAAGAAATCAAGGACGTAGCTTGAAAACTGTAGACAGAAATTTCTACCCCCCTCTTAATATAATTTAATTTTAATCAGCATCTAAAATGGTATTCTCATGTTTCTTCTCTACGACTCAGATTATATAAAACAATTAACAAATGTGTAATTCTTCGCCGTATTTTCCCAATCATTATCTTGCCTACAGTTTATTTAGCTCTTTTTCAGTCCATCACCCAATATGGCATTATTGCGTGAGGTAGAACTTCAAAAATGTTTTTAGCTCCTCTAATTTTTTTTTACAAAAAAGAATAGTTAAAATATGCTTCAAAAACATATTGATTACCCTTCTAAATTAATCTTTTCTAAATTTAAAATCTCTAAATTGAGCAATTATACAAATATAAATTATTGAATTTTTCATCGCAAAAATTATAAAGAATATTCCATTTTCTTATATTTAAAATACTAGACTCATTGCTTATTTACTCTCAAGAAAGGAAAAATTTTCAGGACGGCAGTTTTAAAACTCAATATTACTCTAGATCCAAGATTATAACCTACGATTCCATAATTGAAATGCACCCTGAATTTTCAACAAGTTCTGATTTTTATTTCAATGAAAAAATTCATCATCTACTTAACAATAATACTTAAATTTATATTATGCATAAAGTTTTTTTCATGTTATTACTTTTTTGTTATGTTATATATTGAAAATTTATCCTTTGAAGAAGTGGAAAAATTCAAATATGTTGAAGCAACTGTAACAAATATAAATGACACTCGGGAGCAAATTAAACACAGCATAAATATGGTAAATGCCTGTTATTCGGTTGAGAAGCTTTTGTCATCAAGTCTGCTCTCAAAAAAACTGAAAGTTAGAATTTATAAAACAGTTATATTACCGGTTGTTCTGTATGGTTGTGAATCTTGGACTCTCACTTTGAAAGAGGAACAGAGATTAAGAGTGTTTGAGAATAAGGTTCTTAGGAAAATATTCGGTCTCTATCCTAAATAAGATTAATCTAGTCTCTACAATTATATCCAACCTCCCTCAAATCCGTTTTAATGTTATCCTCCCATCTACGACTCGGTCTCCCCAAAGGTCTTTTTCCCTCCGGTCTCCCAACTAACACTCTATATGCATTTCTGGATTCGCCCATACGTGCTACATACCCTGCCCATCTCAAACGTCTGAATTTAACGTTCCTAGTTGTATTAGGTGAAGAATACAATGCGTGCAGTTCTGCGTTGTGCAACTTTATCCATTCTCCTGTAACATCATCCCTCTTAGCCCCAAATATTTTCCCAAGCACCTTATTCTCAAACATCCTTAACCTATGTTCCTCTCTCAGAGTGAGAGTCAAGTTTCACAACCATAAAGAACAACCGGTAATATAACTATTTTATAATAATACATTATGCAACGAGCCTATAATGGTAGTAATTAAGACGCAAGTATGTTTGTTTATGAAACTCGCTAGCGCTTGTTTCATAATTTTCATACGAGCGTCTTAATTACCATTATAGGCAAGTTTCATACGATTTTTTATGCTCGACCATATTTCTAACTTCAAATAATTCAAAATTAGGTCTTCTTACGGTTATGTGCGAACTGACCTGAATTGTGAGATGTGCGCAGACGCGAAAGTATTGATTTTTTCCGAGGCCGAATGTCATTGACCTTGACAGAGAATAAGATGAACATTAGTCTGATATAACCTGGAAATTTATTTAGAATTGAAAAACGAGATGACAAATTGAATTTATTTCAATATTATTTACAATTAACGCTAGTTATTATAGTAACAGAACATAACCTTCTGCGACAGTATTGGATTTCCAGACTTCGTGACTTTTCGCTAATTGTCTTTCGATTGCATATCCGAGAATAATCGATACTTGCGGTTTTATAACGGTACAAAGCTGACTCGTCATTGGCTGAACACCTGAACTTTAATGAATAGGTGTACTTTAATGACAAGCATTAAAGGACTGCTACCAGGTGTATAATTACTACATTTCGGCATGGTCGAGCATAAAAGATTAAATATCATAATTACATCCTATTTAACTAACAGGACTAGATATTATCATATATAAACAAGAAACTTGCAATTTTAAATCTAGAGAAGGAACACTAATCAACACATTAGCAATACTCATAAACCATGGAATAAGATTAAATTTTCCAATTTAATTTTCAGTTGTGATAACTTCCGGCAATCTCTGACATCATTAGGTAGAGAATTCCAGAGGTGAGGTATTTCTAACGTAGGAGGATGGGTATAAAGAAATTCTGTGATGTGATGAGTAAAGCAAAATTCCGATCCTTTTGTCTCAAGAATTTACTCTGTGAAGTTATTGTCACTGATCCCGTCCACTCTATAGATAACCAAACACTAGAGCCTAACAAAAATAAAGAGATACAATACTATGATTATCCCAACACATATTTTCAAACCAGTCTGTGACTCACATAGGTGTTCACTGCTGCAATCTTAATCAAAGCTGCACAGATTCTACAGGAGTGATAAGTGCCTTGGTTCGGTGTTGCACAGCAACATGCAACTCTTTTATAATTTGTATTGAACAATTCTGACGCCAGTGAAAAACAAAACACAAAGCAACTCTTTATTAATGGCGCAACAAAATGCAGAATTGACGTGTCACACTCGCGATTGGATTAGAGAGACTGTCCGTGTGTCAGTCACACTGGCTTGTACATTTTTCTATTATATTACGTTCCAATATTTTAAAGACGAAATATGTTATTTACTTGCAACTGTACGTGAAACACACCGGGAAAAATACTTGCTAGCATGTCACGTAATTAAATAAAATGACGTAAAACAACATTTCTAGATCATAATGTGAGTTCCCATATCACATAGGCGTGCTTTCATTGAACACTCACTTTAAGGAATTAGGTACAGCTTACAGCGTTAAAATTTTTGGAAATATTCAACATTTTTTTCCTCCATTATTGTATCTTGTACAATATTGAAAATTGATATGTATAAAACACTGTCCTTCTGCTATATGAGAAAAATAATTTTACGATTTAAAAAAATTATATATATATATATATACATTTTTTTTTTTTTTTTTTTCAAAATTCAAAATGTTGTCAGTTCACTGTGCAGTGAAGAAGCGTTTCCCTCATAACTAAAAGATTTGTGAATTTATTCATGTTCTCTCTCTTTTATTTTATTGCAGAAACTCATGTTTACAATATCACGCTTTTTCAACAACATTCCTTAATAAATAATATATTATTTTATTTTGTGTAATAGAAAATACTGATATTTGACCATTTTTCTAAAATGAATTTTTTTTTATCAAACAATCTATCAAAGGTAGAGAAGTGATCTTGCATCATATTGTAGATATGACATGTATAAATACACACAAAGAATTTCATCACAGAATTTTGGATAGTTTTTGAGTTATGTGGGAAACGCATCATCACTGCACAGTGAACTAAATTTTGAAAAAAAAAAAAAAAAAAAAAAAAAATGTAAATATTTTTTTCATCGCAAAAATATTTTTTTTTTCATATAGCAGAAGGGTAGTGGTTTGATAATTGATTGATTTATTGATATAGTTCACAAGTACAAAACTTAATAATATAACAAAAGATCTATAAACAAATGTAGTTCTACATACTAAATATACAATTTCATAGACTCATTATTTTAACGCAAATCTCAATAATTTATTGGTTCAAACTTGCACTTACGTCTGGTTTTAGTGCATGTTTAAACCAATAATGATAACCATTAAGACATTAAACCTTATTTATCTGCTCCTTTTCACAATTTAATTGTAATTATTTAGGTCTTACTTTACATAACAACTTATTATTCCAAAAAAATGTGATCAGATGTCGACATAATGTAAGTCATGAACCTGAATTAGCTGACTCGATACATTCTATATGTAGGTTAACCTTTATTTCTTACAATATTTCCTTGTCAGCAGAAACGTTTGCGTAACTTCAATGAAGACTATCACATACCCGCTTAAACACAAACTTGCCAAGTTGCTTACATAATCAACCTCAATTTAGTTTCATAATTGTGTCTCATGTACTCATTATCAATTCATTACTATTATAATGCCTACTAAATTTATTATAAATGCAGTATTATTGAAATTAAAACATATTAGTAAAGCAATTTATAAAGTCAAAATTATCTTCTGAACCTTTACTAAATACGAGTAATATAGCTATCGGAATACATTAATAACTACCTTAATTCTCTATTTTCAATTTTTATTATTTCAAAACTTTGACGTAATTCTATCTTATTTACAAAACCTGTCTGCTTATCTAATTTAATTAATAATAAGTGTTTCTAATTTTAGGAAAATTTAGTCTTTGCTGATGCCTATCTCTTAGTAGGTAGTTTCGTTCAGTATCTATAGTTTTGATTGAATCTACTTTATTTCTGATAGAGTTTCTATTTGTCAATTTACCTTTTAATAACTGTTCGTCACCTTCTTCTACTCCATCGGTCGGTAACGCACAGTTCCTCCATACTGTAGCACTTCCAAGGGTAGTGTTTTACGCATACTAATTTTCATTTTTGTATAAGATACAGTAATGGAAGAAAAACATGTTGAATATTTCCAAAATTTTATTGTTGTAAGCTGTACCTAACTCCTTAACAAAAAGTTAATGTAACCACATAAAAATAGCAATGCACTAAAACTCAGCACAGCAACTAATAATATCTCGCATAGTAGGCTAACAGTTGCGTGTTCTTAAGAGTCATTTAAAACATTAACAAATTATTGGAACTCTTCCGCTGCGTGAAACATTCATTCAGGTGTGAAACTAATCTCTCACGAAAACACAAGAAGTGTTCCGAAGGGAACTTAGCCTATGACTGCCGATCAATATTTGCGTCTAAGACGATATCTGTCCTTTGGTTTGCACCAGCCATCACTGGTTACGTACAAACACGGCTAGATGATCATACGTCATAATACGTCACTATACTTGGCGGGCTATCGTAAACTCAGTGAAAGGCGTAACTACAAAACTAAGCACAGCCGCCCTAGAGAAAAAGGCGCCGAGCACGTTCGACTGACATCACTAGGGACCGGATTTTTATGTAATTACATATTGTACTCCTTTCAACCTAACCATATATAAATAACAAATTTTTGCGAATCTTGTAATTACCATTAATATAATCAAATTTGATACTACATATTTTTACATATTTACCCCACATTACATATTATGGCTTACCTACCCAAGAAAGATATATTTCGGCACGATATATAACGTCCTTAGTTCCAGGCAAACAACAGTTTGTAAATGCCTATAGTTTGAGGTTTTAGTAGGTACTTTGTTTCTTACAGGGAGCAGCTAAAATGCATGTGTCCCTCATCTCCTCTTGTTTTCTCCTAATCCAGTAAAGCGAAACATTGCTTGCAGTACTGTTGTGTCATTCATTTCACTCAGTTCTTTAGTTTTAGTACTTACAGTATAAAGTGCAAGTGAGTTTATCTACTGCTTTTAACTAACTAAAATGTCCCCTGTATCTTGAATCCTAACGACAAAAATAAAATCATGGATTGCTATGGACGAAGGTTTCACTACAGATGGAAAAATTGCAATGTGTCAAGTGTGCGGTAAAAAAGTCGGGTGCTCTATGAAATCACAACTGGAGAGTCTTACCTATCCTATACCTGCCAGATATTGATATTAAATATTTTCATGATTTTACATATTTTGGTACATATTCAGCTTATTTTTCTTACATAAATATGTACATATTTCACACCTTGATATTACATAAAAATTCAGTCCTAGACATCACTATTGTTACTTTGTGAAGATTCTCTCGTGAGTAGGACTGCCAACAGTCCTGAATTTTTCCGGATTGTCAGGAAATCAGTGCCCTATGCAGGGAAAAAATTAATTCTTTTCAGGACGCTTAATATTCGGAATTTTGTTCATTGCAATATTATATTCTGAAATTTCATACTGATGTTTCATTATTAGAGATCCGACTTAGTTTGGAATGGCTTGGTAGTAAATCAGCATTTGAATAACTTGAGTGATTCTGATGAGCATCTCTTTAACAACGAAGCACTGCAAGTGTATCAGACTGTTTGCAAAAATGGTTTAATTACGATTCTTCACTTCTTAAGAAAATCACTTTTCTAAGCCTTAGTGACACTTTCACAAACAGTGTCCTTACTGAAATTGTGAATATATTGCATGCTAATACAGAACTGAACTTTCAACATGGTGATGCATTGCTCCAAGAGTATTGCCTATTGAAAGAGATGATGCCGATACTGAAAGATCTACCAACTCCTCAAGAACGCTGGGACACTGTTTTGAAGATACGTGGTGTGTCAAACTTAAAAGAAAATTGCTGAACACATACATGTTATTGCAGTTAGCACTACTCTTGTGGATCGAGTTTAAAAAAAAAAAAAATGAAGAATCTCTGAACTGACGAGAGGAACTGGATGACGCCAAAACTTGTAAAATCAGAAGTCTTAGTAAAGACGAAGTTTAATGTCATGTAGAGAATTGTTTTATTATGTTTCAACAAACAAAGAACTAATAAACAAAAGCAAAGGAAGCAACAAGTATTCTTTTAAAAAATATTAATGTACTGTTCTCCAACCAGGAGATTAACCGTGAAAGGAATGTGCTTACTATTGCGTCATCAATTGGAGCGAAGTAGATAGATAATATTACCGTTATAACGTCAGTTTAAAAAACATGCGCTCTCTTGTAGCTATATGTTATTTCCTGTAGGCCTATGGAGGGATTAAAACATAAGGAGATTACCGTGATCTAATTTTGTAACTAGGGTAGTATAAGTATGTGTGTATCAGTGTTATCGTTGTTGCTTTGAGAGTTAGCCAATGGAGATGCGTGTACCCACGTGTGTGCCCTTATGACATCTTATGACAACATTCATTCACAGCATTACCCTGCTGCGTCTCATTCCCCTGAGACTTTCTCCTGGTTGGAGTACAGTAGTGAGTGTAGGGACATGTATATCAACCCTTGTGCTTTTCAATGTGTACAGTCTTATGATATGTTCTTTAATAGGGTAAACATTGGTAATTTCGTCATACTTTTTCTTTGCTCTTTCGTGAACTAACCAATGCTGTTACGAGATTCAAATTTTTGCCAAGGGATTGCATATGTTGTCCGGTTTCCAGAAACATAAAGCTACGCTTTGTGTGACTATTGTAGTTGCTTCTGTGAGCTTTTATGTTTGGAGAGAGCAAGTTAGCGTCGAATTCTCAGGCGTACAAATTTTGTGGATGTTTGTAATTACATTACAGGCTTATTACTAAATGTAAGTATATGATATTTGGTACAATGTTTTATTATATCTTGATGAAATTTTAGGAAATGTTTTTGGAATTTTAGATACAGCTGCAGCCGCCATATAGACTTAGCTTTACTGATAGAAATCTTAGCTGTTTGGGGCGAAATTTTGTTGAGTATTAAGCGTTACATTTTATACTATTTTAAAAACTGTATTACAATACGAATTTTAGAAATCTGAAGATAAGGTGTGATAACAAAAAATAAAAGGGGACGCAATGGGTTCAGTGTAGCTTCTATTTGATTTGTTATCATGCTAAGTGCCAATGACAGGTGCTAGATGACTTACTTGCAAGAACTGTGACAGAAGATGAAACATGGCTACACCATTTTGAACCGGAGACAGAGGCAGACAATGGAGTGGCATCATGCAAATTCACCAAAGAAATAGAAATACAAAAGTGCACCTTCGGCAGGAAACGGTATGGGTACAATTTATGGCAAGAATTGTGACAGAAGATGAAACATGGCTCCACCATTTTGGACCGGAGACAGAGTCAGACAATAGAGTGGCATTATGCAAATTCACCAAAGAAATAGGAATTCAAAAGTGCACCTTCGGCAGGAAAAGTTATGGCTACTGAGTTTTTTCGATTCTGAAGGACTCTTACTTGTGGACATCATGCCACACGGAACCACCATTAATTCTGACGCGTATGTGGCAACTCTCAAGAAACTTCAAGTTCGACTGGGTCGTGTTCGACGACATCGGGAGAAGCAGGATTTTCTGCTATTGCACGACAACGCACAGCCATAATATTTCAGTCACAAGACCGCAGACCAGATCAGAAAATTCGGATAGACAACACTGAAACATTCCCCTTACAGTCCTGAACTGGAACCGTGCGATTACCATCTCTTTGGTAAACTGAAGGATCCCTTCGCGGAACGAGTCTAGAAGATGACTCCCTCGTGCACGCTGCTAAAGAACGGCTCAGACGTGTTGGTCCAGACTTTTACCGTGCTGCTTTACAGGCCCTCGTTCCTAGGTTAAGTAAGGCAGTTGAAAGGGACGGGGATTATGTGGAAAAGTGACATTTTGTTCCTAAAGGATGTATCTACATTCTGTGAAAATAGCAAAGCTGTAGGATAAAAATATAATTTTTAAACAAATGTTATCCATGACTTTTGGAATTACCCTGGTAATATAGGTTATAGTAAAGTCCGTAATAAAAGTGTTCACCCTTTCAGGGCAAAGAAGATCCCTTTTCAATTTCAATTTTTACTTTGATTTCATTCTTATTACGTGTTGATATATATTTCTATGTTTTCTTGCTATGAATATTAGACGGAATTACTATGTTTGAAGTCTTGTAACAATAAATGAGATTTTTTTTTTTACTTTAATGAATTTTTCCACAATTCTTGTAACTCTCACGAAATTACCAAGGTTATCACGAAATAACCAACCTTTTAGCTTAAGTTGTAAAAGTGGTTTTTGGCACATATTCAAGAACGTGTCCAATCTTTTATGTCTCCAGATTTGTACTGCAAATTATCGTCTTTTAGATGAAAAAATCGGAATAAGGACATATTTACACATTTGCATTTTAAATTAATTTTCACGAAATTATCAATGTTTAGCCTATAGGGCTACTCCGCTACAACCAAATTATAACAAGAAGATAATTCTAATTATTTAATTGAGCGTCAACATACAAGTGTATTTACATTGAAATTCATTATAAGTTTATGCGTTGTTTATTTTTTAATGTGTCCTGAATTTCCGTTCTCTAGAGTTGGCAACCTTACTCGTGAGACGGAAGCCCTAATATCTCGCAACTCTAAATAATATCGGGATCTCTATTTAACAATGTTGTATCAACTACTAAGTTATTTAGCGTGAATTGATGAAAGCGAGATGGTATTGACGAGAAGATTTTCCGTAGAGTTATTTGATAACCGTCTTAGAGTATTGATGACGATTATTTTAACTTATAATTCTTCACTTGAAGGCAAGATAAGACGGAAGACTTTGAAAACACTGTGATAATTCACCACCCGAGGGACGAAGAGTAGTGAATATTTTGCGGATAAGAAGTTTGGGAAGCAGTATAGCCCTACAGTCTTAACGATATTGTTGCTAATGTTATGAAATCGACAGTATCAAATACTGTTGTACACAGTTGCAAATTAGACAGTTCTGTCGTGCGAGAAGATCGGCTTTTACTCAATTTGTAAGCAAATACCCAGGCCACTCTTACACATGTCACGTGTAACAGAGAGCCATCCAGGTTCCTCCCATTTAGGTCCCGGGCGTAGTTTCCAGTGTCCAGGTTGAGTAATCAATTGTGGGGAGCTTATCAAATTATTGCAGATACTCCACGTTAAAACGTTTACGTCTCCTCCATTCGATTTGTTCAGTTACTAATGGAATAGTGGTTCGGGTCAATTAAATTTCGTCCTATGCTAACAACTTGATGATTCGTGGGAGAGAAAGTTTTGAAGATTAATTGCATTAATTTATTTGCTCATCTTATATACTTTTACTTTTATTAAAGCACCCACTAACTTATTTATTCACTAGCACTGAAAAATATCAGCAACCATATAATATACAATATTATATTACAAACAGCTACTCCCATTAACTGTATGCTTCATCTCACAGACATTAAACCTCTTGCAACAAAAATAGAAGAAAGAGCCATTATTCTTTATGAAAAACTGATCAGAAGTAATGACGACTATTGGTCCATATACCTTAACACAGAAAGGTATCTGAAAACGTAACACGGATTCATCCAATATGCAGAGAAACTGAAAGAAGAACCCGATATACCCAACCTTCTTCAACCTCTAATGCTTCCACAAAACCCACTTCAGATAGATATAATCCAATCAGAAATAGACCTCCTAGATCAAATCACCAAAAATCAATACAGTAAAGAAAATTTAAAACAATTGGCCCTAGAAACCGTCAACATCAGATTTCCGGAAGACTATTGGATAAGAATTTAAACCGATGGCTCACAGACCCTCAAGAAAATGTAGGAGCTGGTATTTTTAGTAATCTTTTTTGCTTCTATCTCCCATTAGGTTATAATCTATCTGCCTATGATGGAGAAATTGAAGCTATACATGTTGCCTTAAATCAACTTTTATTCCATATGGATAAATTCACAAACGCCGTCATCCTCTCGAACTCAAAAGCAGCCATCTTGTCCATAAATAAAACTGACCACCCCTACACAGAACAAATCAATAATTGTCAAAAAATACTTGCAACTTTAAAGGAACATGGCAAAATAGTTGTGTTACAATGGAACCCAGGACATTGTAATGTAAATGAATAGGCTGACACATTAGCTAAGAAGGGTGTCAATCTCAAAATAAACCCACGGAAACCTTTGTCATTTAACTCAGTAAAACAATATATCAAGCAACTACACAAAAATAATCACAAACAAGAACTGAACATAAACATTTCACAACAATGTAGGAAATTACTGAAGGATATACCTCCTGAACCCAGAAGACTGGCAGTTGCAAGCTTTCGCCTTAACACTGAACATGACATCATCGGTAAACACCTCAATCGTTTTGGCATCCTTCCATGAGCAGCCTGCATTTTGTGCCATCAACAGGAAGACATGGATAGACAACATCTTGCAAAATGCCCAGCTCTGAAATCCTCCACGGAAGTCGACCGCTACTGGGAAGCCAGAGCCCGAATGTTTTTAATTACTTAATCCGTTGTTTTGTTCACCACTTTCTTGTTTTTTACCTCAGTCAATGATAGTAAATATCATGTACTAGCCATTAGACAGATAAATATTACAAACAGCTAGAAAAGAGGCAAATTAAATCTACAAACGAATGAACAAAAGAGGAATTGATATGAAGCTTCCGGACTCCAAGATGAATTATTCTAAAATCCTAGTAAAAGAACCGCATGAGAAATTTTACGGCCAATTTATTTCTAATATTCAAAATGAAAGAAAAAATATTACTTACAAAACCATAAACATTTAAATTCCGAAGATTTACTGCAAGAAGGAAAATAATCAGAGAAAGGCAGTGGCTCTCTCATTATATAGACCCTAAGATTGTAATATGATCCTAGGTCACCGGGGTAGCTCAGTCGGCTAAGGCGCTTGGCTGCCGTTCTGGAGAGTTTCGTTCGGCCCGCTTGAGCTGATTACGTGATTGGATTGTTTCCGAGGTTTTCTCAAATCGTAAGGCGAATGTCAGGTAATCTATGGCGAATCCTCGGCCTCATCTCGCCAAATATTATTTCCCTATCACTAGGGTGATTATATCAAAATGTTCAAGAGTAGGGCATTTCAAGGAAAAACGCAGGATATTTTGAATAAAAGACTGAAAACACAAATTCCTTTTCATTTACTGAGAATAAAAACACTAGGCAAACAGAGTACCAAAGCTATCCATTTTTATTAATCTTACACTTTCTTTGTTCATACTTTTGTGAAGAGGAAATGTCCTTCAGTAGCGTTGGGGATTTCAATGAATAGGGTGAAATTCTTTACATGCAAAATGCTTCAAATTACATTGTACGGTTACAATACCATTTACTGCTTCTACTGATAGTCTATTCCTTTCATCTGACCATTGGGTGTTGATTAGTGAAAATACCTTTTTAACATTGTCAGTTTGTGCAATTATTGAAAAAAAAAAGAATTAACACATATATGGCTAAGTTAATTACATGTACTGCCATTTTCTCTTGTTATTAGGCATATAACAGAAATACGTTTTTATTATCTGTTGAAATCATTATTTAATTTAAACATTTACAGCATAATTACAAATAACTTTGATTAATACATTAATTAAACGAACAATTGTTATGAAGGAGTGTCATTTTCTTTAGATACAATGGACAGGGAATTAAAAAATGAAGATGTAGATGTGGAAGTAGTATTTCGCACTTTATTTAGTACAATGGATTCATGCTCCTGTATTTACATGGAAACAGTTGGCGACATTGACTGAATAAAAGAACGATCATGCGGTAAATTGATAGTGATAAATCGAGCTGCAGAAATTATCGCGATGTATGACTAGGATTGGTTGGAATTTAAAATTGCATTAGCCTACACTTCATTGGCCGAAAATGGAATGACGTCATATAAACGAAATAGTTTAATTTACATTCCACAAAATCTTTTCATTTTTTCTTTTCGTGTACGTCAAATATAGACATTACACATCAAAAGGTATTGTAAAATGTTACTTTCAGTTAATACCATGTATAATTCTTATCTTTCCCGTGAAAGTCGATCACCATAACAGCCCTTTCTACACGCCAGTTTGCTATTAGTTTATTCTATTCTCCACTTGCCGTTACTGGCAGTTTTTTTTTTTTTTTTTTTTTTTTTTGTGAAATTAGCGTTGGGCACAGCATCGCCTATTTCTGAGAACGCGTTTCGTTCTCCCTTGGCATTCCCTTTCCATCATCGTCCCATTTATTATTTACGTTGAAATGCTGTGTCGCCAGGTAGCGTCTGCGACTCTCTCTCTCTCTCTCTCTCTCTCTCTCTCTCTCTCTCTCTCTCAATGAAGCTGACCACAGTGTTCGATGAAATGGTAGCTTATTTAATGTTTAGCGGCTATGATGCTTGCCACTGGATCTCACGTTCACAATTTGAATCCCGGTCGAGGACAATGAATTTCAAGCATTCATATAGCTTCCATTTAATAAAGGTAACAGGAGAGAGAATAAATCTCAAACATGCCTATATTTATATGTGAAATCGAATATTTCATTGACATTGAAAAGATAGTGTTTTATGTTCGCATATTGTGGTATACGACTGTATTTATTTATTCATGTTTTTATTTACTTATTTATCTATTTATTTATGCAGTAATTTATTTACTTACACATATATGTACACACACGCACACACATATTATATATTTATTGCACCTCTGAATGAGGTTTCTGGCTGATACGTAGGGCCTATATCTATTATCAGGCAGTAGCCTACATCCCACTTTAAGATAGTGTCATAGGAAGAACAATAAAATTGTTTGTATGTATCTGAAGTCTGATTAGTGGAATATGTAGCTAATTGGCAATGTATGGATTGAAGGGAGAAGGAACTGGCCACTCTACCCCATTATCTCCTGGCTTAGTTGGTTCATGAGTCATTCCTTATTGGTTTACTTATGAGGTTCAAACCTGTCTTCGGACAGTTGACTAAACAAACGATATATATATATATATATATATATATATATATATATATATATATATATATATATATATAATTTATTTCAAGAAATAGTCTGCCCAGGCATCCTGGGTTGCCAAAAACACAGAATAACACACATATAAGAATAGCAATGATTACAGTAAGATAGATGAGCCAAATTTAAATGTGAACTAGGAGCTTAAGTTTAAGAAATAATAAATTTGTACATATATTTGTAACAATCACACACTAACGAATAGAAAAGGGGGTATTATGATATTCCGTATAAATGATTTTTCAGAATTGCCACAGACCCTTTAATGGTTGAAGTAATTATTTTGGAATGATGTCATGGATTCCAAATGTTTTGATAGTGTTTACAGTTGATCGTGGGATGGTGCCCCTCGCTCCGATCATTAAACCATGTACTTCCCAGGTGCCTTCCATCTGATATTTTTCTCGAAAATACGGAATAGTAGGCTCATAAATTTGTTGTTTTTCTTTGTTGACCTCGGATGGTTGGGTCTGGCTCATCTCAAATCTAACAATTGGGTCCAGTATAAAGCCTTTACTATTAGTCTTGTCTAGAGCCACGATGTCCGCTCTTCTAATTCCGCCGCCTTCAGACGCAACGCAGTGCACCTCTTCATGGGCCTCGAAGGATTTGTTTCTAAGGGCTTGTGCTATTAGTTTTCGGATGTTATGATGGCGTGAATTTCTCAGGAGTTCTCCATGCTGACAGGATCCTAGGACGTGTGCTAAGGTTTCATTAATTCATTTTTCATTAATTTATTTGACTATTTATTTATTTAATTTTTTATTTTTTTTATTTATCTATTTATTTAAATTTAAATTTAAACATCTGAAATATTACAGAATATACAGGATCCGTATTCGTTCGTTATATGCCAATAAACATAATAGTTATTTATGCAACAAATGGATAATCTTGATGATCAGGGCATGAGTGAATGTTTGTCGCACGACAATTTTCACGAGTGTCATAATGAGATTATCCACGAGTTGGATACAATACTTCATGGCATCTTAGCTTTATAAATTGTAGGAAATAAATTATGGAAGAAATTGAATTCGGGACAAATTATCTGACAAATTGCTTTCATATGTTCATATCGATTAGTTGGGCCTGGCCTTTGCATTGAGTAAAGAGTAATGGATGACCTTGAAGGTTATGTTAATACAAATGTTGTTAATAGTTTCTCTGAACCACAGAACTGTTTTGTGTGATATTACAAAAGTGATACAAAATTGTTAAAAACTGGAAATTAATGATACGTTGCTTTTTGTCCTGCATTTCATTTCTTGTTACAAGGCGCGTAGAAGATAGTCAAACGAGCTGCATGCATTCCGATCCAAGCGTTCCGGTATTATGTCATGTAGTGAATACGTCATTGCTTTTATCGACACACCACGTGCCATAACAAGGCGATTATGAACGATATTCGATGTAGTAACAACCTGTTTATAATTCTAATTTGGCATACAATTAATTATCACATGTCATAATCCACAAACATTAACTTTAAACATGGACATTACGACGAAGTGAAGAAAAGCGAATAGAAGCATTTGAAATGTGGATATGGAGAAGGATGAAGCGTGTGAAATGGACAGACAGAATAAGAAACGAAGCTGTGTTGGAAAGAGTGGGTGAAGAAAGAATAATGCTGAAACTGATCACAAAGAGGAAAAGGAATTGTCTGGGTCACTGGTTGAGAAGAAACTGCCTTCTGAAGGATGCACTGGAAGGAATGGTGAACGGAGAAGAGTTCGGGGCAGAAGATATCAGGTAATAGACGACATTCACTGTTTGAGTCGCTTAAGAAACTTCTTGCCCCAGCAACTAAAACTTACCCTAGTACAAATCCTAGTAATGCCGCACTTCGATTATTGTGACGTTTTGTTAAGTGACCTAAGTTCTGAACTGTCAGTCAAGTTACAGCGAGTTCAGAATATGTGCGTCAGATACGTATGAACATCCGACATATCACCGTCCTTCGCAAATCTTTCGTGGCTCCGACTTAAAGAACGTAGAACTTTACACTCTTTGTCTTTACTCTTTCGAATTCTGCACACTTCAACACCAAATTACCTTTCGTCTCGTTTCTCTTATCTATTCTCTAACCACGACGTAAATACCAGATCACTTATCTGTGGTGCGTTAAGTATACCTCTTCATAGAACATCTCGCTATTCGTCATCTTTCACAGTATCCACCTCGCGACAATGGAATTCCCTGTCACAAAGTATTAGGGGCTGCAAGACAAACACTTTTAAAAACAGCTTAAAAGATAACCTTCTTAGCATTTCACTCCAATCATACTGACTTAAACTATCACTGTCTACATTGTTACTCCTTCCTTTAGACATGCATCCTGATAGTGCTATATTTTCAAAGTTGTCTCATAATAATCTGTTTCTATTATCTAACATTATTTGAAATATATTAACATTCTATGTATTTTAGCTTAATTCTGCTACATAGTTTGTATTTAAGTGTTTAATTAATAGTTCATAGTATTTTGTTGTTTAATTCGTAAATAACTCTTGTATACATGTAGCTCTTATTTAAATGAAATTGTTGAATTATTTGTAAGTTCATACATATGTATGTATACTTTTTGCTGGTTGAGTGGAAGAGAAGGTCTTACGGCCTTAACTAATCCAGCTAAAATAAACTATTATTATTATTATTATTATTATTATTATTATTATTATTAATATTATTAACATATACGGGACATATGAAGAGACAAAGAGGAAGGCAGAAAATAGGAAATACTAGAGAATGCTGGGTTTGCAGTGAAAGACCTGCCCTTGGGCAGAACATTACGAATTAATGAACTTACTTACTTATGGCTTTTATGGAACCCAGAGGTTCATTGCCACCCACACATAAGCCCGTCACTGTTCCATTATAGGTATATCTACCGTACAGACTATGATATTATTCAGGTAGTATAGGTAAGTCATCGTACCCATTTGTAAGAAGGGGGACAAGACTAACTGTAGTAACTTTCGAGGAATATCACTTTTGTCGACGTATTACAAAATTTTGTCGAAAATCCTTTTGAGAAGATTAACTCCATATGTATATGAAATTATTGGGGATCATGAGTGTGGTTTTAGGCGTAATAGATCGACTATTGATCAGATTTTTTGTATTCGACAGATATTGGATAAAAATGGGACTATAAGGGTACAGTACATCAGTTATTCATAGATTTCAAAAAGGTATATGACTCGGTTAAGAGAGAAGTTTTGTATAATATTCTTATTGAATTTGGTATTCTCAAGAAACTAGTTCGATTAATTAAAATGTGTCTTAGTGAAACTTACAGCAGAGTCCGTATAGGCCAGTTTCTATCTGATGCTTTTCCAATTCACTGTGGGCTAAAGCAGGGAGATGCACTATCACCTTTACTTTTTAACTTCACTTTAGAATATGTCATTAGGAAAGTTCAGGATAATAGACAGTGTTTGGAATTGAATGGGTTACATCAGCTTCTTGTCTATGCGGATGACGTGAATATGTTAGGAGAAAATCCACAAACGATTAGGGAAAACGCGGAAATTCTACTTGAAGCAAGTAAAGCGATAGGGTTGGAAGTAAATCCCGAAAAGACTCAGTATATGATTATGTCTCGTGACCAAAATATTGTACGAACTGGAACTATAAAAATTGGAGATTCATCTTTCGAAGAGGTGGAAAAATTCAAATATCTTGGAGCAACAGTAACAAATATAAATGACACTCGGGAGGAAATTAAACGCAGAATGTATTTGGGAAATGCGTGTCATTATTCGGCTGAGAAGCTTTTGTCATCTAGTCTTCTGTCAAAAAATGTGAAAGTTAGAATTTATAAAACAGTTCTATTACCCGTTGTTCTGTATGGTTGTGAAACTCGGACTCTCACTCTGAGAGAGGAACAGAGATTAAGGGTGTTCGAGAATAAGGTTCTTAGGAAAATATTTGGGGCTAAGAGGGATGAAGTTACAGGAGAATGGAGAAAGTTACACAACGCAGAGCTGCACGCATTGTATTCTACACCTGACATAATTAGGAACATAAAATCTAGACGTTTGAGATGGGCAGGACATGTAGCACGTATGGGCGAATCCAGAAATGCATATAGAGTGTTAGTTGGGAGGCCGGAGGGAAAAAGACCTTTGGGGAGGCCGAAACGTAGGTGGGAAGATAATATTAAAATGGATTTGAGGGAGGCGGGATATGATGGTAGAGACTGGATTAATCTTGCTCAGGATAGGGACCAATGGCGGGCTTATGTGAGGACGGCAGTGAACCTCCGGGTTCATTGAAAGCCAGTAAGTAAGTAAGTAAGTAAGTAAGTAAGTAAGTAAGTAAGTAAGTAAGTAAGTAAGTAAGTAATAGGTAAGTCTCTTAATAGAAAAGTGTATTTTATTTTTGTGGCATTAATAAATCTTTATACTCCCTTTGCTTTATATAGTAAAAATGCTTAGAATCTTCATATATTTGCATAAATACGAATGAAGGATTTGTACTGGAGCACGTCCAGCAGTTTCGCTTTGTTAAGCGCAGAATGAAAATCAATGCAGTTACGACGTTTATATGAATATCTGCTACCTTGTTAACTCTGAAATGACTGCTCATTAAATACGCTAGCTAGAGAGAGAAACAAATGACAAACGGGTTCATTAACAACGTTACCAACTGCGTCTCCGAATGGACGGCAGTACATATGGAGCCCACGAGCGGACGCTGCGGCACTCCGTTCGTCCCTTGTGCCACTGTAGCACACGCTGGGTTTGTGCGGCCGCGGTGTCGTTTCGCAGCGTGCGACATGTTGCCCCAGCATGAGGGGGACACACTGGCCAATCGTGATGATTGACAAGCTACAAAATCTTTGTTCAACGGATTAGTCTGTGTGTATATTTTTTACGCCTGGAACACCATTAGTCAAGGGGACAATGGCTTTCCACGTCGGAGCCGGGGGCTACAAATTTTTCGTGTGCAACAAGGACATTTACATGATTTTATCACAATATGCAGTAATATAGGATACTGGTGTAAAATTACAATATGTGGAGAAGAAATGTCAGAGGGAAGTGAAGTAGGGAGAGGAGTACGGCAAGGTATCCTTTATCACCTACCATGTTCAACATCTACTGGGAAGATATAATGATAGACCTTAAGGCAGCCCACTATTATGATAGTGATACGACAAAAACACTGATCCAACACGAACTATGATAGCAATATGATAGCAAAGTGACCTGGTACTCACTGGACTGATTCATTTATACAGGGATATCATTTTATTTTTACTTCAATTTTTATTGTACCTGCATTTCTGAATGTACTTGACCCCCACCCCTTTCACTAATGTCCTTGCTAACGTCAGTCACACAAACGGCCGCTGTTGCTAGCAGTAAAATAAACAGCAGAGAGTACAGCGTGTTTCAGAAATATGTTGCATTTTCTATAGAAGAAAGTGCTTATATTATTGAAGTTTATTTTCACACAGGTATCGTGTGTAGCATAACTGAATTTATCTGTGTGGACTGAGCACAAGTGAAGATTAGAGTTACCGAAAGTACGGTACTCTGTAATACGGTACGGTACTTAACAGCGTTATTTAAACAAGAATTTTGTTTTACTGTTTGTAGGTATGAAGGACGATGATGGAAACTGGAATTACAATATAACCTAATGTGAACAACAGTTTTTTTTCACAATTTCCTGATTATATCATTACGGAGTATTTTCGTAGAAATGTCATTAATCTGGTAGATACATTTAGAGCAACAGAGTGTACTGAAAGGATCAAAAGTGTAAGATGGCCAGCAAAGGTCAATGTTCTGAAATTTGTGGAGCAAATCATAGATTTATACCTATCGTAATCGAAAGTATTTCAACAAATGGTTTTATTAACTGTGACAGAAGATGCTGTAGAAGATGCTAGAGAAAGGATGCAGCGAGGTCCTAATAAGTCAGTCAAGAAGTTAGCTGTAGAAACTGGGGTTTCTTACGGAAGTGTTCACAAAATTCTCAGGAATAAATTAGGTCAGTAATATGCTGAATAAAGTAGACATTACATAATGAATATAACCGCCTGAAGAGTTGAGTTTCCGAAAAAAATACTATTCTACTGTTTTTTGATAAAATACTGTAAAAGTAATGATCAAACTGAAAATCGTAATACTGTATTTCCCTGTAACATAAATGGATACACTACTTTTCTCTCCTCCTATAGCTAGTAAACTGATTTGTTTACATATTGCACTAGTAACACCAAACTCCTGTAATGGAAGGGGGTAACAGTGTTTTCGAGTATAGCCAGGTTAATGTTAAAAATGTTGGTAAAAATAAAGTGATGTCCCTGTACAACATGTCGTCGGAGGATGAGGACGTTCTCAATCTAGTTAATTTAGCTAATATCAAATTACAGTGACAGAAAACATAGGAGACGATTCTGAGTGCATCTTTTTGGCATGCTAATTTAGAAAAAAGTGGTCCTTTTAATCTGTTCAAAGAATTAAATATATACCCAGAAAGATTTAAAATATTCTACAGAATGAGTAGAGAAACATTTAATCTGTTGGTACAGAAAGTTGGAACTGCAATTTCTAAAAAGAACACCAACTTCAGGATTTCAGTCAATGCTGAAGAACGCCTTCTGATAACGATCAAGTAAATAGGCCTATAAAAAGTATTAAAAATTTGTTTAAAAAAGCAGAAAGATTATCAAACTGAATTGTTGTTTAAAACATTTCAAAGTTTTCAATATTAAACAAATGTATTATTTCATTTTATTAAAATATTTTCATTTAAATTTTAATAACTTTGAAAGGCATATACATAAATATAGAACTAAAAATATGAATTCTCTGCGTTTGTGTGAACCAAAGTGTAAAACCAATGCAGCTTTTTATCATAGCATGAGTCAAGGTCCCAGATTATTAAACAAATTTTATTCCTATATTATTTTAACCACGAATCCTCTCCAAATTAATAAAAAAATAAAAATAAAAAAAAAATTATTGGATTTATAGTTTGGGTTTAAACATATTAAACACTATTTAATCTGTATTCACACTCAATTTTAATTTTATTTTTGTCTGTATTGGAATCCCCTCCTGAGCACGAGTCTTACTCATTCACGAGTGGGCTAGTTTATCTTTCATTGTATTTATTAACTTGTATTCATTTCAAACTTACTAGCAATAAATAAATAAATAAACAAACAAACAAACAAACAAACAAACAAACAAACAAACAAATAAGTAAATAAATAAATAAATAAATAAGTAAATAAATAAGTAAATAAATAAATAAATAAATAAGTAAATAAATAAGTAAATAAGTAAGTAAATAAGTAAGTAAATAAGTAAGTAAATAAATAAATAAGTAAATAAATAAATAAATAAGTAAATAAATAAATAAATAAGTAAATAAATAAGTAAATAAGTAAGTAAATAAGTAAATAAATAAATAAGTAAATAAATAAGTAAATAAATAAGTAAATAAATAAGTAAGTAAATAAGTAAGTAAATAAGTAAGTAAATAAATAAATAAATAAATAAATAAATAAATAAATAAATAAATATTACACATAGTAAAAGAGATGATACTAAGGAATATGCTACTGGAGCTAAATGACAGTTGTGAGCAGTAGGGGATGAAGTTAAATATAAACTAGACGAAGTCCATGGTTACCGGAAAAAAATAAAGAAGGTAAACGTGCGAATTCGAAATGAGGCATTAGAATAAGCGGACAATTTCAAATACTTGGAGTGTACTATATGCAGTATCATGAGCTGCTGTCAGGAATCGGAAAGGAGGATAGCAATGAAAAAGGATTCTTTTAATAGAAAAAGGAGCATATTCTGCGTACATCTGAAAAAAGAAGTGCTTTGTGTGGAGTATGACATTGTATGGGGCAAAAACATTGATATTACGTCGAAGTGGAGAGAAACGACTAGAAACATTTTATATGTGGGTATGGAGAAGAATGAAGCGTGTAAAATGGACAGACAGGATAAGAAATAAAGCTGTGCTAAAAAAAGAGTGGGTAAATAAGGAATAATGCTGAAACTGATCAGGATGAGAAAAATAAATTGGCTGGGTCACTGGCTGAGAAGAAAAACTGCCTACTGAACGCTGCACTGGAAGGAATGGTTAACGGGAGAAAAGTTCTAGCAAAGATTAAATTGCAAGAAATGGCTTAAGATTTTCCACTATTTACTTAAAATAGAAGAAATAAAAACAATGTTCTGTTCAGCTAATCTAGCAACTGCTTGAACATTTTCAAGTTTGGTCTTATCAATGCTAAATTTTATTCTAAAAATAGTGTATGTGCTAAAAATGCAAATAAATACGAACAGGCTCGCCATCCTTCCTCAGCCCTAACACAGCCAGGGCCCCGTTGCATAATAATTTACAAACTAATAATATTAGTACCGGCAAACTTACTTTTAATTAGTCATTTGTGGAATATTTCTGTTGCATAATGCTAAGAAGAATTATTAGTTAAATGCTACTATTATTAGTGAATTTTACAAGCTCTGGTTACATAATTGAAATTAATATAATTAGTTATTAGTATTTGCTAATATTTTTTCCACAGATTTTCATTCATGCATTATTAAAGATTAATAGTGAGGTTAGTTTGTTAGCAGTCAATAATAGTAAACTAAATCATGATTAATTATCTACTTTTGAATTATTCAGATGAAGTCTCCTCCTAGATGACAAAATGTGTATGACTGTAACTATAATTTTCATAGAAGTCTTATTTCATACAACTGACGCCTTTTTTGGATTTGGCCACCATACATCTTTCAAATACGTCCATTTTTTGTTATGTGGCATCACTCCCATCGATTTTCCATAATATTCGCATATTTCTTTCCAGTCATTAATTTGGCCGCTGCTAAATCCGACAAAAAATATTGATTTCTTTACATGTAATTTTGTTTAATAGCTATACGCGATATTAGTTTGGTTACTTTTCTTTTTTTCCGCATTAAAAAAATTGAGACACAACAATATTGTTTTTTTTTTTATTTACACAGTATTTACACTCACTGCCATCGAGATTATTATAGTTTCCACACTTATACAGTCACGAAGCTTGAGTTGTGAGGGTACTAGGAACAATAGACTGTGCCGGTACTATTTCGCATTGTCTGTAATGGGGCGATATTAGCGATCCTAGTGGTTAGCAACTATCTATGGATGCATATTTACTACGTATTAAGCTTTGTGACTGTATATACTAGACTGTGGTTGCCATGGCACTAATATTAGTCCAAGAGGCCGTGACATGCCTACAGTTCTCTGACAAACTTATAATTTGTAAAATTTTTCTATCGAAAATCACTAATAATAGTAAATTGATGTGTATTATGCAACAGAAATTATTAGTATTAGTAATTTGTAACATGTAGTTCGTAAATTTAAATTTATCTTTTGAAGAGGTGGAGAAGTTCAAATATCTGGGAGCAACAGTAACAAATATAAATGAAACTCGGGAGGAAATTAAACACAGAATAAATATGGGAAATGCCTGTTATTATTCGGTTGAGAAACTTTTATCATCCAGTCTGCTGTCGAAAAATTTGAAAGTTCGAATTTATAAAACAGTTATATTACCGGTTGTTCTGTATGGTTGTGAAACTTGGACTCCCACTTTGAGAGAGGAACATAGGTTAAGGGTGTTTAAGAATAAGATTCTTAGGAAAATATTTGGGGCTAAGAGGGATGAAGTTACAGGAGAATGGAGAAAGTTACACAATACAGAACTGCACGCATTGTATTCTTCACCTGACATAATTAGGAACATTAAATCCAGACGTTTGGGATGGGCAGGGCATGTAGCACGTATGGGCGAATCCAGAAATGCATCTAGAGTGTTAGTTGGGAGGCCGGAGGGAAAAAGACCTTTAGGGAGGCCGAGACGTAGATGGGAAGATAATATTAAAATGGATTTGAGGGAGGCGGGATATGATGACAGAGAATGGATTAATTTTGCTCAGGATAGCGACCAATGGCGGTCTTATGTGAGGGCGGCAATGAACCTCCGGGTTCCTTAAAAGCCAGTAAGTAAGTTAGTTCGTAAATTTATTCTAATAATATTAGCAAAATCATGCAATAGGATCCAGATTCCATCCTCAGACGAGTATATGATAAATCTTAGGTTCAGAGTACAAGCCTTTAAATCCTCTATCAGCATCGTAGACAAGAAATATCCAAAAGACTTCATCCCAGCCCATATATTATAACTTATTGCAGATGGTAGATGAAATTAAGGCAAGGTAAAGAATGTTGATGGGAGGAAAGAGGGGAAAAAGGAGTGCTTCGAGTAATATTCACTCCAAGATCTGCTTCGTCCACGATGATTTCTATCATAATCAGACCGAGGATCGAACCCAGGTCGCCTGCGCTGGCGAGAAGACGTGATAAGCTCGGGGTATAGTTTATCTATTTTGGCATATGTCTCAGAGCCATAACATTAATGTTATAGCTACTTGATCCAGATGTAAGATTGTTGAATGCCCACGATTAGTTACTTGTCTGTAATTAGTATTGCATTGAATGCATATTTAAGAATAAGATTCAGCGGTTTTACTTTGCTTTTTGTGCCACTTTGAAGCTGCTGTACATAATTCTCAGGGTAGTATTCAAATCTAAGGGAGATTTCACTTCTCGGTCTAATAGTTTTCGAACTAATTCCATTAAATAATTTTCCCGCTCTACCCATCCCTGAACTTTGCGGTTGATCTTGAAGAGAACTTTCACTCTCAGTGGATTCTAGGAATGTGACTTCTGCATCAAACTACTTGGCTGTTCGCATTTAAAAATTCGTTAACGCTCTGCTGCTTTTCGTCCATTTTATCGAAGTTTCTGAAGTAAAGTTTCAGACTTTTTATTTAATAGTTTTCCAAGCATATCCGTGCAATTTCTTTTTCACGTAGTGTACAAAACGAATACAAAAGCTTTTCACTTTGTTTAGTTTTGTCACGTGCTTTCGGTCTAACTTCGGCTAGAGTTCTGCGAGAAAATTAGGAATATTAAAATTAAACGATATAGGATTTTATGTAGTAGCTTATTTTGAGAGACAATTATTAATTATCTTCAAATTTCTGCATTATAATAGCAAAGGTGAAGGTACATAAAGGCGCTGTTGGTTAATTAAGGCATTCATATTAAATTACTTTTAAGACATTTTCAGGATTGTTGTTTCTGTACCCATAAATGCGCATTGAAATAATAAATATGAAACCTTCCAAATATTTTACAAAATACATACACTCCTTAGTAACGAGCGGGGAAGCACATTTGCGGTAAATTTATAGAAACGTATTTTTTTGTGTCAAAAAAGACAACCCGTTTGCAGCATGGTTCCGCTAGTTTCAAGGGCATGTTTGCGGCAAGACTCAGCGACTCATGTGGTGACTGACTTAGAGGTGTGTAAATTCTTGTTATGACTAAGGAGCGGATTCCTATGTAATTAAATATTCTTTTTGCGTGTGATAAAACACAATTAAGAAAGTTAAAAATTCCGAACATGAAGTTTCAAGTTTAAAACCCGAATTTCATTTCACATAAAAACACATATTTTCACAAAAAATTATGCAAATATATATTTTCAGGAAATCTATCATAAACAAATAAATCTTGAGTTTTTTTACTTAAATAATTTTTACAAGAACTTTTAAATATTTTAAAACTAAATCAATTATATTATCACTCAGAAGTACGTTATCTTTTTTTTTTTTTTAAGGATTCTTGGTTACTTCGTGTTTCTAAGCGCTGTGTGGTGTATCCGTGATCCATTTTTGTAACAGTATCGCCTCAAGTTCTGAGAACTGCTAGGCAGCATATCAATGTTATTATTAGAGAATAAATTAACATGGATAAGGAGCAGAGATCTTGCAACACATAATTAGGATTGTTTATTGTTGCTGAAGATGATTTCATTCCACGCTTGTACTCCTCACCCTACTTCACTTCCCTCTGAATTTCTTCTCCAGGTATCTTAATGTTACAGCATTATCCTATATTACTGCATATTGTGAGAAAATCATGTAAATGTCCTTGTTGCACACGAAAAATTTGTAACCACGGGCTCCGAAGCTTGTTTGTGAAACACAACAGATAAGAGCTCGGGTATAAACATTATTTAATTTAAACAAATCTCTCGCCTCTCGCTCATGTCTATCAAGTAAGGCAATGTATCTTTGTGCATTAAAATTATTGCACCCGTCACTCTGTTGACACATTAACGAGAAATAAATTTCTGCCTTGAACATGCGTACTAGAGTCATTTCTCCATTTTGTAAGCATGTCTGTATGAGACTGTGCGGAATTATCTTGCAATCCAAACTAAGTCCAACAATCTGACACGAACGAAAATCAAGCGTAAATGTCTAATATGCCATGAAATCGGTACATTTTGATACACGAGCAAATTATTTAGGGACGCGGGACGCAATGGTCGAAATCGGGACTGTCCCGGAAAAAACGGGACGGTTGGCAAGCCTATTTGGAGTACCTTCGTTTCCATGTCGCCTTAAAGTCGCACTTTTAGGTACGTAAATAGAAGCGATCAACTTTTCGTGTAGTTTGTAGTACGTGCCTTGTTAATTAAAATATAAAGGAAGTAATTAAAAAGGGATCTATGCAATAAAACACTTTAAGAAAGTACAAGATGAGTCGGGATATGCGCACGAGAGCCATATTGTAGATAAGAGTCTATAAGCAATTAACGTTCATCTACCATGACCTTACAGCCCCGCCTCGCGACGTGGAGGAGACTGTGTATAAATAACGAAGCTCGAAGGTTGTGAAATTGATTATAGAGGCACGTAATAATTTGCCTGTCTCCCCGTCGCAGACTCTGTAATCAGTATGTTCTTGGCTGTCAGAGATCAAAGACTTGTGCGCTCCTTCAATATATTATTCTAGAGTAAAGATTTTTCTATGGAGGATGCTAATATGCGATATCACAGAAATCTACGTACCATTTTTAAGAGACAGAACTTGCAAGCATGCACGTTTCTGAAATTATCCGCCACTAATCGATACAACCATTTTTGAACGATATACAGAGTGGCCCACTTAACTCTTTCACCTTCGATAGCGTGTGAAATATTTCAGATATACACAAACCGACAATTAAAAGTTAAATTACATCAAAGGGGACATCTAATACACGTGATGTTTTTTTGTGCATGATAGTACGAGGAAGAAGAATAAAGTGCATAAGATTTGCTGACGATATGGTTTTGTTAGCAGAAAAGGAAATGATACTAAAGGATATGCTATGAGCAGTAAGGGATGAAGATAAATGTAAATAAGACGAAGAGCATGGTCATAGAAAGAAAAATACAGAAGATAAACTTCCTAATTCTAAATGAAGCAGTAGAGCAAGTGGACAGCTTCAAATACTTGAGGTGTATTATAAGCAGTAACATGAGCTGCTATCATGAAGTCAAAAGGATGATAGCAATAACCAAGGAAACTTTTAATAGAAAAAAGGGCATCTTCTGCGGAACGCTGGAAAAAAACTAAGGAAGAGAAGAGTGAAGTGCTTTGTATGGAGTGTGGCATTTTATGGGGCAGAAGTATGGATATTACGACGAAGTGAAGAGAAGCGAATAAAAGCATTTGAAATATGGATTTGTAGAAGAATGGAGCGTGTGAAGTGGACAGACAAAATAAGAAATGGAGCTGTGTTGGAAAGAGTGGGTGAAGAAAGAATGATGCTGAAACTGATCAGTAAACCGCGGGAGTGCGGGCCCTTTACCGTCAAGTTTAGTATGACTGGAGCGTTCCGTGGCGAGTGTACTGAACTCTCAGGTAAGCAACTTTCTGTGCGTGCTTCAGACGTACAGTCTTGAGTATATGAATTGCATAGGCCTACATACAATAATAATACTTTTCGTACTTATCTAATTGATGTGATGTCGACGGAATCTTTTTCTTTACAATAAGGAATTATAATGTAGGCCTACAACTATGTACATACGTAGATTTTCAAAGGAGAAACTTATGCGTGTATCAGTTAAAATATGTTTGTACTGCGAAAATCTTCTTTCGACATCACATGAGGTTAATGGAAAGTACGTGAAAATATTTACATTGTCACTCAAGATTTTATCCTATTTTTTTTTACCAAACTGTTCAACACTGCATAGTCATTATTTTTTATTACACTATGTAATTTGTCATTTACCTTATCAGGATACAGTACTTGGGGTACCTTGTTAATTGTTTCCGATACTTTCGTAATTAATTTAATATTTTGGCAATCGTATTCTGGTACGAAATTGGTAAACATTCTTTACATATTGTTGCTTTTCCTGGAATATGTTGATTTGTGTATTTTTCCAGAAATGATCTAAGGTGGGGGTTGTCCAAAGTTCTGAATGGAATGTTTCTGTGCACCAACATATCACACAAGTGTATATTGAATTGTGACCGACTATTTGAACTCGATTGGTTCTTGTTTGAATTGCGTTCAATATTTTCCTTGTGTGCTTTACTATTACAGTGCCTTTCGAAACAGTACTTCTTAGTTCGTAATAATCTGAAATTACACATAACATATACAACACTTTCTCCTTAGGTTAAATATATAGCTTCCGAATTGTTCCACTAAATATTAGGAGTATTTAGTATTGCACTTCGTGAGCGAGTTGTTTTAGGCATTGTAATCTCGATGGCTGAGAACCAGACTGTTCTAAGTCCAACTTTTTATAAGAAAGGAATCTGTGTTTCATTGTGTTCCAGTTCTTGTCTGCATATATAAATCGAACAAAATTGTAAATATTCCTCTCCATAAGGTTGCTATGAAGCTATTCCAAATTGTCTTATGAAGCTTTGAATGTCAGAAGCTTAAAATAGCTCTCCTGAAAAAAAAAAAAATAAATAAAATAAAATGGACTTGGAACAGTCTGGTTCTGGGCTATCGATATGTGTCATTTTATACACGCAACTCTGCAGTATGACAGTTAAACACACTCTGAATGTTTCGGATTCGATGCACGGAACAGTACGACGAAAGGCGAGAGAGACTTACGTCATACTCTATACCCGTCAGCATAGTGAACTGTAATAGCGGTATTAGGGCCCGCACTCCCGCGGTCTACTGATCAGGAATATGAAAAGGAATTAGTTGGTTCACTGGCTGAGGAGAAACTGTGTACTCAAGGATGCACTGGAAGGAATGGTGAACGGGAGAACAGTTCGGGATAGAAGAAGATAGCAGATGATAGACGACATTAAGATATATGGATCATATGAGGAGACAAAGAGGAAGGCAGAAAACAGAAAAGACTGGAGAAAGCTCGGCTTGCAGTGGAGTCCTGCCCTTGGGCAGAATACAAAATGTACGAAAACTTTTTATACTCACTGTATAAGCCCCGAGAATTTATGTTGTGATTAAGGTGACACAACACCTCAACCACGTAAAATGTCTTTCTGATGTTTACTAAAATGTGTATTACATAAAAGCCATGTAGCTTTTGTTAACATGATACTTTCTCATGCTTGTGTGCAAACAAGATTACTTGACTGACAGCATATATAAACTTCCTGAGACGGCGTTAATCAAGGCTGCAAGGTGTGTGGAACCACTTTAGTCTAGTTCAACGCCCCTGTCGACAGTTGAGACGTCGCCGTCTGGGTGGCGGGCGTGTTTTGAGGGCCTGTTGGTGCGCACGTGGGAGTGACGTTGAAGGTTGAAGTCGAGAGTTGAAGGGCGGATAATTATGAAAATATACGGATTACAGCACGTAGAAATAAGTTGTACCCAATAAACAGTGTGTATCACGGTAAGAATAAATTCATCACTGCCTATATTATCACAAGCAACACCACCAAAACAACAAACAATGATGCCACATATATCATTAATAATAGTTCGGCATAAATAAATAATGTCAGTAATAATAATAATGGATATATCTATGACGTATTAATACACAAATGATTAGGGGAAACGCGGAAATTCTAGTTGAAGCAAGTAAATCGATAGGGTTGGAAGTAAATCCCGAAATGACTAAGTATATGATTATGTCTCGTGACCAGAATATTGTACGAAATGGAAATATAAAAATTGGAGATTTATCCTTCGAAGAGGTGGAAAAATTCAAATATCTTGGAGCAACAGTAACAAATATAAATGACACTCGGGAGGAAATTAAACGCAGAATAAATATGGGAAATGCGTGTTATTATTCGGTTGAGAAGCTCTTATCATCCAGTCTGCTGTCCAAAAATCTGAAAGTTAGAATTTATAAAACAGTTATATTACCGGTTCTTCTGTATGGTTGTGAAACTTGGACTGTCACTCTGAGAGAGGAACATAGGTTAAGGGTGTTTGAGAATAAGGTGCTTAGGAAAATATTTGGGGCTAAGCAGGATGAAGTTACAGGAGAATGGAGAAAGTTGCACAACACAGAACTGCACGCATTGTATTCTTCACCTGACATAATTAGAAACTTTATATCCAGACGTTTGAGATGGGCAGGGCATGTAGCACGTATGGGCGAATCTAGAAATGCATATGGAGTGTTAGTTGGGAGACCGGAGGGAAAAAGACCTTTAGGGAGGCCGAGACGTAGATGGGAAGATAATATTAAAATGGATTTTAGGGAGGTAGGATATGATGGTAGAGACTGGATTAATCTTGCTCAGGATAGGGACCAAAGGCGGGCTTATGTGAGGGCGGCAATGAACCTCCGGGTTCCTTAAAAGCCAGTAAGTAAGTATCTATGACGTATTAGGGCCCTCTTAAATACGTAAAGCAAGGATCTCAACTTTTTTGTTAGCGGCTGCATTGGTTTATGCACGAGAGGACAAGGGACGGATTAAAAAGAAGCGAGTTAAATTTTAAAGTCAATTTTCAAAATATTATATACTTACTTATTTACTTATGGCTTTTAAGGAACCCGGAGTTTCATTGCCGCCCTTACATAAACTCGCAGGCCTCCCAACTAACACTCTATATGCATTTCTGGATTCGTCCATAAGTGCTACATGCCCTGCCCATCTCAAATGTCTGGATTTAATGTTCCTAATTATGTCAGGTGAATAAAATGCATGCAGTTCTACGTTCAATAACTTTTTTTCATTCTGCTGTAACTTCATCCCTCTTACCCCAAATATTTTCCTAAGAAATTTATGCTCAAACACCCTTAACCTCTGTTCCTCTCTCAAAGTGAGAGTCCAAGTTTCACAATCATACAGAAGAACGTGTAATATAATACTTACTTACTGGCTTTTAAGGAACCCGGAGGTTCATTGGCGCCCTCACATAAGCCCGTCATCGGTCCCTATCCTGAGTAAGATTAATCCATTCTCTATCATCATATCCCACTTCCCTCAAATCCATTTTAATATTATCTTCCCATCTACGTCTCGGCCTCCCTAAAGGTCCTTTTCCCTCCGGCCTCCCAACTAACATTCTATATGCATTTCTGGATTCGCCCATACATGCTACATGCCCTGCCCATCTCAAACGTCTGGATTTAGTATTCCTAATTATGTCAGGTGAAGAATACAATGCGTGCATTTCTGTGTTGTGTAACTTTCTCCATTCTCCTGTAACTTCATCCCTCTTAGCCACAAATATTTTCCTAAGCACCTTATTCTCAAACACCCTTAACCTATGTTCCTCTCTCAAAGTGAGAGTCCAAGTTTCACAACCATAGAGAACAACCGGTAATATAACTGTTTTATAAATTCTAACTTTCAGATTTTTCGACAGCAGACTGGATGATAAAAGTTTCTCAACCGAATAATAACAGGCATTTCCCATATTTATTCTGTGTTAAATTTCCTCCCGAATATCATTTATAATTGTTACTGTTGCTCCCAGATATTTGAACTTCTCCACCTCTTCAAAAGATAAATTTCCAATTTTTATATTTCCATTTCGTACAATATTCCCGTCACGAGACATAATCATATACCTAGTCTTTCCGGGATTTACTTCCAAACCTATCTCTTTACTTGCTTCCAGAAAAATTCCCGTAATCGTTTGTGAATTTTCTCCTAACATATTCACCTCATCCGCATAAACAAGAAGCTGATGTAACCCGTTCAATTCCAAACCCTCTCTGTTATCCTGAACTTTCCTAATGGCATATTCTAGAGCGAAGTTAAAAAGTAAAGGTGATAGTGCATCTCCTTGCTTTAGCCCACAGTGAATTGGAAACGCATCTGACAGAAACTGACGTGTAATATAATTGTCTTATAAATTGTGACTTTCATATTTTTTTAGAGCAGACTGGATGATAACAGCTTCTCAACCAAATAATAAAACGGATTTCCCCTGCGTTTAATTTCCTCCCGAGTATTATTTATATTTGTTACCATTTCTCCAAGATATTTGAAATATATTATATATATTTTTAGAAACGAACATAAAATAGAAATCAATAAGCGATGATCCTAAGAACTTGTCTTTTAATGCTGAATCATTTTGAAGGTCTGCAACTTCCAGCATAAATACAACCTGACATGTGTGTACAGACTAACATCCCATAGTGTAGTAATGACTTCTACATTGAACAGACTGGAAGATTTTTTCAAATACGTTACAAGGAACATTGCTTATAAAAAGGCAGCAGGGCCCATTTTCCATTTTAATCCAGTCAACAACAGATTTGTAAAAATATTTCATTTTTGTCCGCTATGTCATTTTCTTTACATTTTTATGGTTAATAAAAATTATTTTCTCCACATCTTTTGAATTTATATAGCATTAAAAAAAATCGTTTTATTTTCCAGCATTTTACATACACATCATAAGTTGCTGCTTTTTAACTGAATAATATTTATTTTTGATAGGAAACCGACCTTTAGTCGGTGGTCATAGTGATTCGATAAGCTGACAATAGTTTCGAATTAAATAATGTATGTAAGCAATTTGTTAGATGTTATTTTATTATAATTACATGCATATGACTTTATTACATATCGAATCCTCTCCTGAGGTCGAAATCACTCTCTTTCAGAGGAGTGCTACAATTTTGCATATTTAAAATTAAATTGTTTTATATTTTTTTACAATTTCTGGCATTAAACTTCTGGCAATAAAAAACTTGTTTGCAGTGGGGTAATATATAGCGTTGTTGAAGATTCTTTCCTTCTGAATATAAAATGTACTGCATATGTACATGTACAACATATTATGTGCTGTAATATACAGGGTGAGTTTTAAGTCCACCGAAAAACTACAGGGGGTAATTCCTGACTGAAAATGAAGCACAAAAGTTCATATCACCTTGTGTTCGGAAGTGCATAGTTTCCACGTAGATGGCACTGACGACATTCTCTCATAACTTGCAGTGTGCGTTTTGTGTGTTGCAGATAGTGTGATTCAAGCAACGTAGAAGCACAGTGGTTCGGTATTCATTCCAGGAACAAGCCGAGATGGTGTTCGTGTATGGTCAAACAGGTGGAAACGGTCGAGAGGCAGCAGGGATGTACCGAGCCACGTACCCTGACAGACAGCACCATCCATATCACACATTACCTGCTTGGCCATACACCAGGCATGTCAAAAATCAGACACTGAAAGTGCAGTGTATGTGCGCGGAACGCCAGTCTGTTCAGATTGCGTCATTCACGTGTTGCTCTTGCCAGTTCTTAGCGGGAGGGATGTACAAGAATCTATTCTGCACTTCTAGTGTTCAATTAAATTGACATTTGGATATTATAAACATACTTAGCAGAAGGAAAAAAAAACACAATTATTGTCAGTGTCTATATTTGACAACACAAGAAACAATAGTCTTACTCGTTACAATTCAAAATGCAGTCGTTTGTAATGAATAATTTATTTACATGATTTGCATACAGTATTTGAAGAAAATATAAATATCGCAGTAATTTCAAAACAACAAAAAAAGAACACAATATTTCATTTTACGTAGTAGGTACTGATTATTTCAAAGTAATACTCTTTCATTGTTCCTCGAGCATTATTGGGACCATTGGTGCACAAATGCTAAGAAAGAAAATATTTTACTCCCAATTACATGCAATAGGACATTGTGAGCCTTTTACACTGGAATCATTTCCTTGCTGTACATTAATATAAATTCACATTATTATTAATAAATTGGATAAATTAAGCTTGCATTTAAATTTATATATAGTTTATTTGGAAAACGTTGAGAGCAAGTATTAGCAACTTGGAAGCGTTACTGAATTGAGTTAAAAGAGTACTTCACAAGCTGTGAAGCGAGGATATTTTCTTTATGTCAGGTTTAAAGATTTATTAACGTAAGTATATTAGATAATATAGTAACGTGAGGTGGAAAATTCACCATTATGTATTATTTTCCCAGAAAAATTTTCCGCCTTACAAATAGTTGCTTTCTTCCTTCCCTTACAACCTCAAGAGCCTAACATGTATTCCTCACTCAATATTCTCATCACTTATCAGCTTATCAAATAAAAGTTGTAAGTCGTCTAACCATTGATAGCTGTGTTGGTACAGACTCCAAAACAACATCATTGTCATGTTTGTCTTACCGTGAGAGCACTAATTAAGAAATAAGAGCAGGAGAATATCATATTTTGAGAACTTTACTAATCTGATTTAAATTCTCACATCACTATTAGGTCCACATGATATGATGAAAGCCTTTCATTTTAAAATAATTACTGTTGGCTGAGGAAAACATCATAACAGTTACGTTATATGATTCGTGATTTCTCTTCTTCGTTATATCTGTGGACTCCTCACTTTATTTTTCATAACGCATTCACAATCACAGCTCAATGAGCAGCCGTACTGATCTGTGTTACTGAAACAAAAGCTGATCTGCTACTATAGGTACTGTACAGCCCTGTCGCGTTTCCCTCCAAGCCGATTCGCTCCCTCCAGGTAGGGGAATAGGAACTGCACGTTGCACGGAGACTAGTGCACAATGTGCAGGGTTTTGACATGCCTGCCATACACGAACACCATCTCGGCTTGTTCCTGGAATTAATACCGAACCACTGTGCTTCTACGTTGCTTAAATCACACTATCTGCAACACACAAACGCACATTGCAAGTTATGAGAGAATGTCGTAGTGCCATCTACCGCAGAAATTATGCATTTCCGGAAACAAGGTGATATGAACTTTTGTGATCCATTTTCAGTCAGGAATCATCCCCTGAAGTTTGTCTGTGGGCTTAAAATTCACCCTGTACTAATGTTTCTATTACTTAAATATTTTGATGGCCCATTTGGAATTGATAAGATAAATAATTAATATGTAGTTTTTAATTATTAATTCTCATTTTTTTGTGAAAAATTTATATTAATGATAATTATTTATTATATAAGAAAAACAAAAAATGAAGAGTCAATATTTTTAAACTGAGCTCTTTTGAGTTTAATATCTAGCCATATATAGAAACCTGTTTTAATTGATTAATTTTAAGTTTTTTTTTTTTTTTAGAACTTGTTTTTAATAAATGTAAGGACATTTTCTTAGTCGTTTTCAGATATTTTAGGTCACGAACATCCGCCTCTTAAATATAATTAATTGTTCGTATAAACTTACGTGTTCAATGATAATGATTTCAGATGAATATTTCTACTATAAATTTACTTTGTTTGTAACTATATGACTATTCCTGTTCTGAATTGTGACAAGGGGATATAAAAGCTTCCTTGCAGCCTTGTCTAACGTTTTCCCTCTTCTCTTGTCATTCTCTCTTCTGCCAGGGTTGGTAGCGAGTCAAAACTTTTAAAAGACTTGCAGACACGTATAATCCTCTCCCCTTTTTCTTATCTTAGAAGAAGGATCAAGATCCACCCCTTCCACCCTTAATACAGCCTGCTATCTATAGGATCTCTGATTGACCTTCGACTTTAACCCTTCTCTCGCGCCAGAATTTTGAAAGCTCCCTTTCGGTTTAGTGGGGCTTCCTTCCTCCCTCGCTCAAATCCAGCTCTTTCGTCCTCTCCTCTCCTCTCCTTCCCCCTCGTTCCAAAAAGCCAAGACACAAAATCTAATATAGGCTAGAAGTTCTCCTCTTCCGCCGTTCTAATCATATCTCAGACCGTTTGATTAAAGAGTCTGCCTTATCGAATTCCAAGCTTAAATATTTGAAATCGTTCATTGCATTGCGAATGTTCAGAATGGTGAACCGGACTCTGTCGTATCCAATTGACAGAGAACACGGAGTGCGATTCAAACAAAATTTAGCAATGACTGTGGTTGGCCTAGTACAGACATGACAAAATTATTAGGCTAAAAGCTCTATTTCACTTTTACTTATACTGTAGGCCTAGTAATATAGCGTAATATATACAGGGACATCATTTTATTTTTACTTCAATTTTTATTGTACCTGAGTTTTTGAATGTACTTCACTCCCACCCCTTCTACTAAGGAAGTTCCAACTCCACACAGAACCAAGACCGCAGATAGTAAGCAGTACTGAGTTACTGAGTATAGTACGTTCCAGAAATATGTTCGCGTTTTCCAGTGGCGAAAGAACTTTTAATATTGAATCATATTTTCGCACAGGTACTGTCCGTTTGCCTACGTCGCATCCCGATTTCCCCCACCTTCTTTTGCACGGCCCTCCGTAAAAGCAGGACTGTCTTAGCTCTTTTCTGAAAACATTAATTTCTGTTAGGAATTGGACGTTTACGTAATATTATACAACTGTTTAAAATAACTTAAATAAAAGGACCTCGTTAAGTAATTAACTGTCACGTGATTTCCCTCCTTTCTACGATCCTGCGGCATAACCACTTGGACGGACAGTAGATAACATGTCTGAGTAATTTTATCTATGCGGGTCGGGCAGAAGTGAAGATTGAATTTACATTACATAAGGTACTCTTTTACAGAGTAGGTACAGAATTATTTCAACATGAGTTACTAGTAAGAAGGACGAAACTGGTAATTGGAATTAGATGCAATAGTCTATAGTGCGATAATATGCACAAAAGAACTGAAGCCTGTAGGCTATCGAAATGAATGGCTACCATCTTCAAAAATGTGTTTAAATATCCATTTTATGATTATTTTTCATTTGAACTTAATTATTCTCTATATTGTACGCTAATGTGCTGCAGACAGTATAATATACAGTGCATAATGAATACGTTCGCATGGATAGCTCAGTTCGTGAGTAAAAACAATATTCTTAATACAGTACTGCATTTTGATTAAATAAAAATCCTAATGAAAATTATCGAACTCAAAATCGCGATATTTCCTAGTTTACGTAAATGGATGAAGTACTTTTCTTCCCTCCTATACGTAGTAAAGTGATTTGTTTGTGTTTTACGCCAGTATCATCGAACTCCAGTTGTGGGAGGGGGTAGCGAACGGGTTTTCCAGTTCTCTAAAAGTATAGCCAGGTTAATATTAAAAATGTTAGTAAAAATAAAATGATGTCCCTGTATATATATATATATATATATATATATATATATATATATACATATATAATGTTAGTAAAAATAAAATGATGTCCCATACAGGATAGCCGTGAGTAATGTCTTCTTCTTCTTCTTACCTTCAAGTATTTAGGCTTATCGCCTGTTACGTCTCTATTTGCTGGTCTATCCAGCGTTTCCTTGGACGGCCTAAACTTCTTCTTCCTTTGGCTTGTATTCCATTATTTGTTTCGGAATACGGTCATTATTAATTCTTTGAACATGCTGTGACCAAGAACTTCTATATTCTTCTACTATGTTTGTTAAGTTTTCAGCATTCGGTTCCTTTCTAATATCTGTATTCCTTTTCCTATCCGTTAAACTATACCCAGCCGTTGCTCTTAGGAATCTCATTTCTGCTACCTGCAATTTAGACATATCTCTCTTCGTCATGATCCATGTCTCACTGCCGTATAAGCATGTTGATATCGCTATCACTTTATAAAACTGCATTATAGTTTCCTTCCTTACTTTCCGTTTAAGTGTTCTTCTATTTGTGCCGTTCATTTGATTAAATTTTGCTATTTTTCCGTTAATGTCAATTTCACCATGGTACTACATATCACATCCCAAGATAGTGAAGCAGTGAATCTGTTCAATAGGAGCGTTATTAATGACTATCTTGGATCTTACAGGATTATATACCTTTGAATGCCATTACTTTAGTTTTCGATGTCGATATTTTTAAATTATATGTTCCAACTATTTTTTGAATTTCATGTACCACTTTCTGAAAATTATTCTCATTATTGGCTATGATTACTTGGTCATCCGCATATAGTATAGACATTATACTTTTCCTCCTTATGTCAAAACCATAATTATTTACGATGAAAGAGTAATGGAACGCAGAAAAATTCTCTCCGGCGCCGGGATATGAATCCGGGTTTTCAGCTCTACGTGCTGATGCTTTATCCACTAAGCCACACCGGATACCACCCCGGCGTCGGACAGAATTGTCTCTGATTAAGTTCCAACTCTTGGGTTCCCTCTAGTGGCCGCCCACTGCACTACGTCATAGATGTCTATGAACGTAGGACCGAAGTCCACACATGTGCTGAGGTGCACTCGTTTTGAGTGACTAGTTGGCCGGCATCCGACGGAATAAGCGCCGTCTTAAATCACGAAGTGATTTACGTATATCATCTATACATATATATTATATATACATATCCCCCCCCACTCTCTTAGAGCTTCGTCTATATATTGTAAATTTATTTCAACTCAACAATAGGATTTTATTCTTCCAACAATAATTCCTTTCTACAATTCACCTTAAACGCTCTCGTCAACAATAGGATTTTCACTCAACACAGTATTCGTTATAGCACTCCACTGACGACAATGACAATTTACTTGGACTATTACGAACAACAATGAACTGTTAATCTTAACTAATATTTACAAAGCACTATTTACAAATCAGAACTGTCAGTTCTCAGTTCACAGTTCTTCTAGCTCAGTCACTCGAGTTCGCAGTATCTCGAACCACAGACCTTCAGAGACAGTTCACTGTACTCGAACTCAGGTCCCTCCAACTGCGGTCCACTGCACTCGAACTCAGGCCTTCGGATGCTGACACAGTTGCGGACGCACACTCGAGCCGAACTCCGGTACACAAGACTGGCTTGCTTGCTCTGGCTTACTCGCTGACTGAATAACTGAAACTGAAACTGCCTCGCGTTCACTTGCGCGCGTAATTTATACTCACACCACAGTTTCTGGAAAGTACGACTTCTCGAATTATCTGGCTATCTCCACTTCGGACGGATTTCTCTAGAAGATTCGGGAGGGTCCGTCCCCCTTTACTCCGTAAGTAGCAGCTGCGCGCGCACTCTCCCCTCGTCGCGTTGACGTAATACACCCCCTCTCTTCTCTCCGCCGCGCGCCGTCCCTCAGTGCTCCGCGCGATATGCTCTCTTGCGGGACGCTGGTCGTGAGTTCGAATTTCACGTCGCTGTCACAATATAGATTAAAGAGAATAGGGGATATACTGCATCCTTGTCGTAATCCTTCATCAACCAATTCTTTGTTATTTTCATCTCCAGTTCCTGAGTAATGTCATTAATTTAAAGGGTTAGTCTTTGAGGTATTTCAAACAAAAAAGTTTAATACAATTTTGCTCGTTTTTACTTCCTTTTCGAGGGATAATTATTTTATATGCAACACCTCATAGCGTGTTTTGGGAAAGCCACTGACTTAATTCCAAATTCAATTTAAGAGATAATTATGATAATAAATGATTGAAAGAATTATTTTTATTCTTTAAATGCCTAGAAATTTGATAACAAATGTAATTTTTTGTCCTGTAAAGTAATCTATACTAATAATAAATCTGTAGCCGAAATTTTTCTGGTAATTTTCGATTTTCCAAAAATAATTGGTCCTAACATATGTAATTAACCACCCTGAAACCGATAATCGCTTTTTTGAAATTTTTGTTTGTATGTCTGTCTGTCTGTATGTTTGTTACCTTTTCACGCGATAATGGCTGAACGGATTTCGATGAAAATTGGAATATAAATTAAGTTCGTTGTAACTTAGATTATAGACTATATGGTATTCAAAATATATTATTTAAAAGGGGGGATTATAAGGGGCCCTGAATTAAATAAATCGAAATATCTCGCTTATTATTGATTTTTATGAAAAATGTTACATAACAAACATTTCTTTAAAAATAATTTCCGATAAGTGTTATTCTTTGAAAAATTTTGATAGGACTGATATTTAATGAGATAAATGAGTTTAAAATTAAAATAACTGCCATCTAAGGTCGTGTAATGAATTACAAAACAAATGACTTCATCTATAAGGGGCCTTGGTCAATAACAATCGAAAGCTATGAATCATAGCCTACAGAAAATGTTTCTGTGTTTGTATGAAGCAATATCGGAAGCTAAGTTAACCGATTTGTATAATTAATTATTATTTCACCATTGGAAAGCGTAGTTTCTCTAGATTGACATAATGCTATAATGTTATTACAGTAACTTCTGAATGAATTGAGGACAGGTAAGATTAAAATAGCTTCTTATGCACAGAAAACATGATAGGCTATTCTGTGTATTCGTTTCCTGTATTTCTTAAAATATTATCTCAGAGAATTAACGAACAACGAGAGTGTATTGATTTAGTATGCAGTAATAATATGTTAGCTTAGCAGTTCATTATTTTATAATCCAAATTTTAACTATGCTCAATTGAATCGAGTTAAAATACATAAAATACATATGCATTAAATGCAATGCAAAAAAATTGGGTAATGAGCCAAGCAGATTATGTTGCCCTGTTGTAAAATAAAATTTGTTCCTTCTGAGATTCAAGAGCCCCCATAACAAATTGAAAACTTACTTATCGGGGTACATCCGTTATCAACACACTTTTTATATAATATAATATAATATAATATGATATAATATAATATAATATAATATAATATAATATAATATAATATAATATAATATAATATAATATAATATAATATAATATAAGTTATCTAAGTTATTTGAAGGGTTCAGAACCATAGTGGGCCAAGCGCCATTTACTGAATACGTAGGAAACAAGAGTTAAAATTAAGTTATTACCATAATTCAATGGAAACATACTGTATAACAATGTTATTGTTATGTTTTATTTAACGATGCTCGCAACTGCAGAGATTATATCAGCGTCGCCGGATGTGCCGGAATTTTGTCCCGCAGGAGTTCTTTTACATGCCAGTAAATCTACTGACATAAGCCTGTCGCATTTAAGCACACCTGTATAACAAGTAAAATAAAGTATACACATTAATTGTAAATGATGTCAATGTTCATCGAACTATGGATGCATGTAATACAAATTAAGAAACATGTTAAAAGAATTGTCATTGCAACAAATGAGTGCTCTCTGGACCAAAATTATTCCATTTTAATTATTTAAAAGTCCACACTTGTGGAGTAACGGTCAGCGGGTCTGGCTGCGAAACCAGGTGGCCCGGGTTCGAATCCCGGTCGGGGCAAGTTATCTGGTTGAGGTTTTTTCCGGGGTTTTCCCTCAACCCAATACGAGCAAATGCTGGGTAACTTTCGGTGCTGGACCCCGGACTCATATCACCGGCATTATCACCTTCATATCATTCAGACGCTAAATAACCTAGATGTTGATACAGCGTCGTAAAATAACCCAATAAGTAAGTAAGTAATTGTTTAAATATAATTTAAATTAAGTAACATATTAAACGATTTATCCTTCTAACAAACAGGAATGTTCCCTGGATCAAATGTCCTATTTTAATTATGTAATTACTTTATATTTATTTCTGACGGGTGCAGCGGAGCGCACGTGTACGGCTGGTTTTAATATATAATACACTGTGACAACGCTATAAAGGTTATTCCTTGGAGAGAGGCATATATACGTGTCGTAGGCCCTGGTACCCTGAATAGCTGACGTGTTCGACACGACGGGCGAGAAAACGAGAGATGTAAACATAAGACACACAACTGCTTTTAAAGACGGCTCGGGATTTCTTGTATATAAGTTTACCAGTTACACTTCAAAAATGGAAGTGGGAGGGAACTACTTCTAATTGCCTCAAGAAAATTCTTGCAGTACAACGAACATTTTTTTAAATCATTAAGTAGATTTGTAGAACGTAAAATAAGCTTTTCTTATTGCCCGTGCTCACCGAATGTTTTAATTAAAATTAATTCGAAAGAGTTTAAAAATAATGTTCTTAATTTTCTTCCTTTAACGTAAAAGAGCATATCGTGTTTTTATTTTTGCCTGTTGAATTTTAAATGTTAATCGTTCTCTAGAATACCGGTATTCAAACGAAATGGTGGTGTAGAAATATTTCTTACTCTTTTAAATATAGTTTGAAATAAACGTATCTTATCGTTTGTGTTCGCTGAACATTTATTTAAAATTAGGTTGTAGGGTTTTTTTTCAAGATTTTGTTTAGCATGAAATGAGCATTTTAATTCTCCTTTCTTTAAAATAGATTAAACACAAAAATTAAACAATAGCCTATATCATCTGTATTTTTTCTTACACGTTTAAAAGCAATGTACATGGCAATGACCTTCCATTTTCCTATTCAGAATAAACCATGTGAAGAGGTTGTTCACTCGCTACTGATTACAGTGTTGCACTATCTCAATTTATGCATTTTACTATGCACGTTCTTCTGGAAAACTATTAAAGATACAGCAAAATGGTCTTTGACTTTTTTGTTGCTCTTTACTAAAGGAATAATCCACCAGAATTAATAACATTACTTACGGTTAAACCTACATACATACATACATACATACATACATACATACATACATACTGTGACAGCTGCAACGGGGTTCGAACACGCGTCCGACAGGGCGCGAGGCAGACGAAACGCTGGTACGGGGAGCATCTGCATGCTAAAGGGCAGAGGGGGTGTATTACGTCAACGCGGCGTGGGGAGGTTGCGCGCGCAGCTGCTACTTGCGGAGTGAAGGGGGAACGGACCCTCCCGAATCGTCCAGAGGAGTCCGTCGAAGTGGAGATATCCAGATAATTCGAGAGAGCTATCTCAGGACACCCGTAGAAATTTCTCGTAACTATGGTTTAGCTATAAAAGAAGAGACGCGAGCGAACTTGAGCAGTTTTTCAGTTTATTCAGCCAGTCAGTAAGCCAGTCTTGTGTAGCAGTGAAGCCAGCTTCGAGAACAGAGCGCGACTTGAGTCGTGTCCGTAACTGTGGAGCCTGAAGCCCGGAGTTCGAGTGCAGTGGACCGCAGTTGGGGGACCTGAGTTCGAAGTTCAGCGGATCGTCTCTGAAGGTCTGTGGTTCGAGATTCTATGAACGCGAGTGACTGAGCTAGAAGAACTGTGAACTGAGAACTGACAGTTCTGATTTGTAAATAGTGCTTTGTAAATATTAGTTAAGATTAACAGTTCATTGTTGTTCGTAATAGTCCAAGTAAATTGTCATTGTCGTCAGTGGAGTGCACTAACGAATACTGTGTTCCTGTGTGGAGAGCAAATCCTATTGTTGAGATAATAAAATTACATTGTTGTTCAGTAAAAAAAAATTACAATACATACATACATACATACATACACACAATCATTCATTCATTTATTCATTCATTCATTCATTCATTCATTCATTCATTCATTCATTCATTCATTCATTCATTCATTTTATTCCATAGCAATTTTCTACAATTTTTACAATTTTGTGCAATTTTTTACAATATTTTGGCGAGATGTAGTGAGATGAGGTGAGGTCCGGGGATTCGCCAAAATATTACCCGGCATGTCTTTTGGTTGGGGAAAACCTCGGAAAAACCCAACCAGGTAATCAAATCAAAGGGGTTGATGCCGAGGACTCGCCATAGACCATCCGGGTCCAGTCCCACGGCTGTAGAAAACCTCGGAAGAAACCAAAGACCAAACGGCCTCGGTAGCGTATGTGGTATAGCGCTGGCCTTCTATACTCGAGGTTGCGGGTTCGATGGCATTTAAGTGTGCCGAAGTCGATGGCATTTAAGTGTGCTTAAATGCGACAAGTTTATGTCAGTAGATTTACTGGCATATAAAAGAACTGATGCGGGGCAAAATTCCGACACACCGGCGACGCTGATATAAACTCTGCAGTTGCGAGCGTCGTTAAATAAACCATAATTTAGAATTTTTTCACATACATACATTACATTATATACATACTTACAAAGATAATATTTAGGTTACTTAACGACGTTGCGTACGGAGTTTAATTGGTTATTTTACGACGCTTTTTGAACTGCCATGGTCATATAGCATCTGAATGATATGAAGGTGACAATGCCACCGAAATGAGTCTAGGGTCCAACGCCGAAAGTTACCCAGCATTGCTCACGTTCGGAGTTTAGAAAATACCGTTGTATATTATAGGTGTCTTCTTAGCGGACAAACCTTCTCATTGTAATAGAATTAAAGTAAGTTATTTACGTATTTTCTGAATATGCATAAAATAACACAATTAAATCTGCTACTACCACCAGCTTGTCTTTCGTCTGCTCTCTTGGCAGTGGCTAACGTGCAAGCCACTTCTGAGGTTGGGGCGCCTTGGAAGTTAGAGTTGCATTACCTCGATGATATCATATGATGACTACGTATGATTATTTGGTTCCAAGAGTGGTCTTAAATAAAAACTTAACCCACCTAAATTCTAGACTACGGATGAACACAGGAAAATCCCTGTGTTTTCACGGAGAAACATACCCGGGACCTCGTGAACTGTTGCCAGACGCTCTGACCAATAGACCATAAATTATTTTAATGTACCGAAGTACATATGATATTTCCATGTAGATATTCTGCGTCATCATACGATGAAAGAGTAATGGAACGCAGAAAAATTCTCTCCGGCGCCGGGATTTGAACCCGGGTTTTCAGCTCTACGTGCTGATGCTTTATCCACTAAGCCACACCGGATACAACCCCGGCGTCGGACAGAATTGTCTCTGATTGAGTTCCAACTCTTGGGTTCCCTCTAGTGGCCGCCCTCTGCACTACGTCATAGATGTCTATGAAGATAGGACCTAAGTCCACACATGTGCTGAGGTGCACTCGTTATGAGTGACTAGTTGGCCGCGATCCGACGGAATAAGCGCCGTCTTAAATCACTTCGTGATTTACGCATATCATATATTATTTTAATGTACCGAAGTACATATGATATTTCCATGCAGATATTCTGCGTCATCATACGATGAAATAGTAATGGAACGGAGAAAAATTGGCTTAGTGGATAAAGCATCAGCACGTAGAGCTGAATACCCGGGTCCAAATCCCGGCGCCGGTGAGAATTTTTCTCCGTTCCATTACTCTTTCATCGTAATAGACCATAAGACTGGTCGTCTACGAAAGTAAATAATGTTAAAATTTGCCCTAAATGATAAAAACTCCAATCTCTGTAAGCTTAGAAAGTAAAAGTTGCATTATGAAATTAGTTTGAAAATCATTTCACTTATCTCGTGTACGTGCACGTTCTTTTGAAACCCACTACCATTCGTTAATGCTATTATAGTTAATCTGGACTCAAAGTTAAAACGGACGACTAAATGTGTGTTAAATATTCATCAAATAGTTAATCGCAAACGTTACGTTCTTTCTACATTTTACTTTGAAGAACCTGTGTTATCGAGGACATTTATAATGTTCTGGGAAATTGCACTCGTGTTTATATTTTCGAAAGGAAAGAACGAAATTTAAATCTCTACATGGAATGCGGTTTAGTAGTTAAGGTTGGCTCACTGAAGGCCACGTTTACTATGCTAATTCGATTTTATTCTTAATTTTCTGAGTATGAATTTTAAAGTAAATGGCTGCAATACAGACGACATATTGAAGCTGTCTACAGTCAAGGAAACGTGAGGGGGAATTTTAAATACCATTCACTGCGTGACCACGGCTTTAATTTTTGTCACTTACATTATTATTCTTATGAAATGGACTCGCCCTATTTTTCATTTGTTTCGACTATTTCGCTCATGTACCAATGCACCAATGGAGTGTAACAATCTACTGAGTTTTACACACTGCCTGCTGGATCACATCCTATGGCTGCTTACCCTGCCTGCCGAATCATCGTTTATGCGCGTAAACGCTAAGTGGCAGATGGTTACTTTGCATATACTGCTATCTATCTATCTATCTATCTATCTATCTATCTATCTATCTATCTATCTATCTATCTATCTATCTATCTATCTATCTATCTATCTATCTATCTATCTATCTATCTATCTATCTATCTATCTATCTATCTATCTATCTATCTATCTATCTATCTATCTATCTATCTATCTATCTATCTATCTATCTATCTACCTACCTACCTGCCCACCTGCCTGCCTGCCTGCCTGCCTGCCTGCCTGCCTGCCTGCCTGCCTGCCTGCCTGCCTGCCTGCCTGCCTGCCTGCCTGCCTGCCTGCCTGCCTGCCTGCCTGCCTGCCTGCCTGCCTGCCTGCCTGCCTGCCTGCCTGCCTGCCTGCCCCTGCCTGCCTGCCTGCCTGCCTGCCTGCCTGCCCTACCTACCCATATCTATCTATCTATCTATCTATCTATCTATCTATCTATCTATCTATCTATCTATCTATCTATCTATTTATTTATTTGGTGGTATCAATAATGACACATGTCACTACAAGTTCCAGGTCACATGGACCCTTACCTTAACTAGAATATTGCTTAGTATAATATGAGTATGTAAATGAAGAGTGACCATCTTCTCCATCAGAAACGGAGGCTGGTAAACTGGACATGTAGGTAAACTTTCAGAGTCAATGATTTTTGCAGAAAAGTTAACATTACTTGATTGTTCACTGAATGCTATGCGTAATTATGGTTTAATAAGTGGATTAGGATGTGCTTGTAGTTTCTGAAGATAATTTTTACGTAAGTCCTGCACGTAGTCACTGAATAAAATAATTTCCAGGTCACTGTACAGTTGTGCGTTAGTAATGTAAAAATCAGCACCTGTGATGGTTCTGCACACAGATCTTTGGATGACATCGAGTTTCTTGATGTGGCGGGGATGGGTTTGAGCCCAAATTTCTGACGCGTAGGACATGTATGATCGTATAAGTGATGTGTACAGCAATAGTTTGGTTTTGAGGGGAATGATATTGGATATAATGCTAAGAATCTTTGCAAAGCTCTGTCTCGTATTAACTGTATGTGTTGTCTGTATGTTAAACGACTATCCAGTACTAGACCAAGATATCTGACCGTTGTTTTGAAGGGAATGTGTTGATTCTGAACAGAGAGCGGTTGTAATAATCGTGGAAATCTCCTTGTAAAAACTACTGCTGTACTTTTTTCGCCGTTAATTTTCAGTCTCCATCTTGTAGACCAATATACTGATAATGTTAATAGTGGTGGACACTGTCTGCCACCTAGCGGCAAAATAACTTTGATTGAGCAGCTAGTTTACGTAGCAGCAGGATGCGATCCAGCAAGCAGTGTTTTAAGCTATCAACTGCAATTCTGTTGAATCAGTCTTGTCATACCTGATGCGAAATTGTTTAATGTTTTGTCAGATATTCAGATGTTAAATATTTTCATTGTTTCCGTAACAAAATAGTGGGCAGTGATATCAGCGTATAGATAACTAAGTATGGACACTTCGCGTCGGTACCTTTGATGTAGCAGGACTGATTTCAATGACCTTCAAACCAGTTTGAGCGTGAGATTCTGCTTTCTCCTAGAAGTTGGCACTGACATCACACCAGCTAGCAGTCGACACAGCGGAAATATAACACATACAATTAATACATCTAGCCTAGGTACATTATGCACTCAGATAAAATAAATTGGACCAATGAAATAATAAATCCGTCATTAACTGTAACGTCTAGACCCTAGAGTTCCTTTATAATGAGAGTTGAGACGTTGACCCCCATCAACAATTAAAATATGTAATGATTTGATAGCGCTGAAAATGGAAAAACAAAAGTCCTATGAGAAGTAAAACCATATACCTATATTATATTGTACAGAAATATTAAATGAATTTGATACATAATTTTATAATGTATTAAGTTATATTATTTTATAATATAATTAAATTATATAAAATTTAAACAATTATTATTACGACTAGATTGTCACTGAGAAATAAGGAAAAGCTGCTAACTTGAATTTATTTGAAGCAAAGCGTTACTGGGTGGAGCCAACTGAGTTGTTTGCGCATGCTCCGCATTATAATCTCTTGTCAAGAAACATGGAACTATTTCCTTCACTGTCTACCAGTAGTGTTAACATGGAGCAGCAACCACGTGGTATGAAATCACACAATCGTGGAGAAAAAGTAACGTTGTTATCCACAGCGGAGAAAGAGAAATTATCGCAAATGGAATTAAGTGTTGCGAGGAGGAAAAATTAAACAAATATTTGCTGGAACCTCTTGCTAAGAAATATGAGAGAGCGGCTAAATTCTGGCAAAAGTATTAGTTCCGTGAAGAGACTTAAGAAGAATATTGAATTACAACCGAATGAACCTCATACTACTCCGGGAAAGAATAGGTATATAATGTTTAGAAATTATTACTATAATAGTTATGTACAATAGTGTGTGTACTGTGAGCGACATAATGAATTACTGTTGTAAGTTATTATTTTGTTATAGTTTTGAAAACATATTATTTCATTTCAGAATTAGGACTTGTGTGAAGTTGAAATGGACGACTTCGATCAACGTGTCATTCGGGATATAATCGAATTCTTCTTGTTCAGAAAGTAGTTCCTACGATTAAGAAGATAATTCCGAATGGATGATGCCATTGACGACATAATAATTAATTTTGAACCAAGAGATGAAGCCGATGACGATGATAGGGATATGGATTGTGTATAATTGTAAATTAATGTAAATTCAAATAATAAGACTGTAAAATATTGTCATAAGAATATATACAAATCAGCTGTAGGTGTAAATCATGTAGGCCTATATAATCTATAGAAAATATAGCTGTAATAACTGCGCCATTGCCGGTACCCAGCCCGGATGAGAGAGGAGGAGTGTACACACGATTATATTTAAATACTTACTCATTACAGGTTCATTAAAACCTGCTACGAAACCATTTTCTTCTCTCAAAACCGGAGTGTCATGAGATGTTGTCTGTATTGAACCAAGTACTTTTACAGTAGAGAACCATAAAGTGAAAGAACCAACGTTTTCTGAAAAGAGTCACGTTACCCGAGGAAGGGGCATCCTTGCCGTGCTGTTACGTTGATGAGTACATGCCGTAACGAGCAGTTCGAAAGACAGACTTAGGAGATGTAAGGTTCAAGATAATTTGCAATAACAGTACATCCTTTGACACGGAAAATGATCGCTCTCCTATAGCGTGAATATGTTGAAGTGCTATTTGGGTTAACACGAGATTCACACGGATAAATCTTAAGCATCGAGGTTCGAGAAAGGAGTCAAATCGTAGCAGCGACGTATCTGTATGTCACGAAACGACATATTCCCTACGAAGCTTTTATGACTTAGTGATAGAGTTCTTTCTTTTCGTTACAAAGGCAGGAATTCGAATCTCTCTGTGTAAAACGCACCCGTGTAAATACAGCGTGCACGATGATTCCGAGCTATTCCGAAATGGGACTTAGCCTCTGAACAGCACCTAATTTCCATGTCAAAGGGTGTACATGGCGTTACATGGTTTGCCACTACAAGATTACAGATGTTTGTTTGTCGGTCCTCTGCGAATTGGCATACCGATGTCATAAATATCATATCAACAATACTGATTAGAGCGGAGAGTAACGAACACGCGATGAGCGGTGTACGATTGAGTACCAAAGATTTGGGGGGGGGGGACGATAATTGATCCCAATTATTTTTGTTATCGAATCCAGTGGCGTACGCAGAATTTTGTCAAAGGGAGGGCCATTATTAAAATGTTTACAATTTACATTATCGGTATTTTAAATTCTGTGTATTATTATTATTATTATTATTATTATTATTATTATTATTATTATTATTATTATTACAATAGAGTCTCGTTAATCCGATCCGAAAATCTGGTTAATCCGAACAAAATTATTTTAAGAAAAATGCAAAGTAGCGAAAAGAAAAATGTATAAATTCACTCAATTTCTTTTACTTAAAAAAATTATAAAAATAGCACATTCAAGGGTACATGCAAAAAATTAGTGTTCTTTGTATATAATTTACACATCTGTCATGCTCATAAAATCAGTAGGTAATTTTCTGTTGTCTCAATGAAGTGAACCTGTTGGTTGCGGTTCTAAAAATAGCAACAGGGTACTCCCACCACCGTCTCTCAGCGCTCGTGAATAGCATACATTGCATTACAGGAAATATTTCGGTTAATCTGAAAATCGTGTAATTCGAATAGGTCTTGGTCCCAATTAATTCGGATTAACGAGACTCTACTGTATTATTATTGGAATTGAACGGGTTACATCAGCTGCTTGTCTATGCGGATGACGTGAATATGTTAGGAGAAAATCCACAAACGATTAGGGAAAACACAGAAATTTTACTTGAAGCAAGTAAAGCGATAGGTTTGGAAGTAAACCCCGAGAAGATAAACTATATGATTATGTCTCGTGACCAGAATATTGGACGAAATGGAAATATAAAAGTTGGAGAATTATGCCTTCGAAGAGGTGGAAAATTTCAAATATCTTGGAGCAACAGTAACAAATATAAATGACACTCGGGAGGAAATTAAACACAGAATCAAAATGGGAAATGCGTGTTATTATTCGGTTGAGAAGCTTTTGTGATCTAGTCTGCTGTCAAAAAATCTGAAAGTCAGAATTTATAAAACAGTTATATTACCGGTTATTCTGTATGGTTGTGAAACTTGGACTCTCACTTTGAGAGAGGAACAGAGATTAAGGGTGTTTGAGAATAAGGTTCTTTGGAAAATATTTGGGACTAAGATGGATGAAGCTACAGGAGAATAGAGAAAATTTACACAACGCAGAACTGCACGCTTTGTAATCTTCACCTGACATAATTAGGAACATTAAATCCAGATATTTGAGATGGGCAGAGCATGTAGTACGTATGGCCGAATCCAGAAAGGCATATAGAGTGTTAATTAGGAGATCGGAGGGAAATAGACCTTTGGGAGGATAATATTAAAATGGATTTGAGGGAGGTGGGATATGATGATAGAGACTGGATTAATCTTGCACAGGATAGGGACCGAAGACGGGCTTATGCGAGGACGGCAATGAACTCCGGTCGCTTAAAGACCATTTGTAAGTAAGTTAATGTTTTGATGTCCACAGACGGTAAGAAGAAACGCGGTCATATTGTAACACAGTAAGTGGACTGTGCGTTTGCAGAGAAATGAACGGATTGTTTGTTGCGGGCATTATGTTATAAATATGGCCACGAGGATTGGTGACTTCTAATCGTCATTTCAAAAAATGTCCGGAAAGCAATTTCTTTGCACAATGCAAATGAAATGTCTTACATTTATCTTGCACTTTCTGGGGAAAATAAAGAAAAATGCGAGTTGTTTATTACAATGAGTCATCTTCTTTAAAGCCGGTGTCTCGCAGAAATATCTGTTTATGCCTCAGCCAAATAAAACTGTAAGTTCGGAAACATCTTCTTAAAGTGAACAATTTAGCTCTGAAGAATTCTTCCGTGGAGTTAGTGAAACTCCTCATTTCATTCTGGAGTAGAAACTAAATGATTTGGTGCGTTTATTACGTCCTTCTAAACAGCACGCCGGATTACTTGGCTTAAGATTGCTGTATTCAAAATTTTTAGTGCCTGGTTTTAATGAGGCAGTAGTAAGAAACATTCATCGTATTGCGACATGGAAAGTGGAATGTGCGTATTTACTCGTAGATACACAGACTATTGCAAACGTTACGTTATAACACAGTCTACTATATACAGTCGCGAAGCTCAATACGTAGTAAATATGCGAACATTAGATAGTTTCTCACCACTAGGATCGCTAATATCGCCTCATTACAGGCAATGTAAAATAGTATCGTCACAGTCTATTGTTTCTAGCACCCTCAAAACTCAAGCTTCGTGACTGTATATACTAGACTGTGGTTATAATATTGACTCTGAGGAGTGGCGACTTTATATCAATGTTTCATAAGCTTTCAGATCGTTTGAACAAATTAAAGAAAATTACTTCCATTTCTTGTGAAACTCCAAGAAAATAAATAAAACATTCTGAAGTATGGCTACAATTTTTAAGCGACTATTACACTCTTACTACGTCATACTACTTTTGACCAATAAAACGGTACGAAAGGACGTATTTCAACCAATCATGGCTGCTTATCGCACAATTTTATCGCGTCCCTAGCATTTGTTTAATTTTATCGCGTCCCTAGCATATGTTTAATTTTATTGTGTCCCTAGCATTTGTTTAATTTTATCGCGTCCCTAGCATTTGTTTCTTTGTTTGCCAACATTTGAAACTGCGCTGGTCTGGACGTCAATATATATATATACTTACAAACCACTCCAGTAGATGCACAACAGTTTCAAATATGACTCGCATTGGCATTCATGAACAAGAATTAATAAAAATCAATGATCATACCTATGCATCTTCTGAAATCCGATTTACAAATAAATGAAGAGCACCATTCGGAAATCCTGAATAAGTTGAATACACCATGTAGGCCTAAATCAACGAGTTCCACTTCTATTACGCACATGTCCAATATAACATCAATTGAACCACCAACCACATTCAAATTTGAAAATTGTACATTCAATAATTATTCCTTTTAAAAGTATTCATGTTTATTTTTATGTCATCGTCGTTAATTAAAACTTTTCTAACACTTGTGAATATTAGTTAGGTTATGTTATAGCATCTGCTATATGATATTATGGATAGTCACGTATCAGAGATTGTTTAATATTAAGATTTATTGAAAATCATCTGTCAAGTGACGTTGATTACTGGGATTCGGATAATTGAAGTGGAATGTTGCATTTTAATAAAAATGAAACTGAATCAACAAAGCCTTCTTGACTAGTAACACTGCCATCGAGAACTTCTCGACGATAAGGCATTGCTCACTACTGCCATCTAGCATGCATCTAGCGTAATATTTGTAATGTTGAGATGGTACAATAATACATTTGAAGAGAGTTGTATTTTCGTAAGTCAAATAATATTTTATTGTATTGGAGTACTTCGTTACTTCTAATCTTTATATACTTTCTTCTAATCGTGTAATAGTCAATTAAATCCCACTCGAGTTTTGATTTTCTTTGCAAATTTCAAGCACAATAATTAACAACGGGGACTTAATGGAAACATGAACAACCATATTTCTTGGCTTACAAATCGATAAAATATTAAATTTGAAACATCGTATTAAAGAAATTACCCCCGAACTAAATTCGACATGTTTTGCTATTAGATCTATGCAAGAGATAGTAAATATCAATACTTAAAAACAATATACTTTACATGCTTCCACTCGAGTTTTGGAATAATAATTTGGGGAAATTCTACAGATAGTAATTGGAAAAAAAAAAAGTAATTGGGATAATAGTAGTTGCTAAACCCAGGGGATCGTGTAGGACCATTTAAAAAAAAACTAGAAATAATGCTTATGGCTTGTCAGTATATTTTTTCATTAACAAACTTCCGCCTATGTAATCAATAGTATAAATACGCGACAAAAAACACTTTCATATTCCATCGGCAAGTCTATCGTGCTATCAAAAAGGAGTGCGTTATATGGCAGTAAACATTTCTAATAGCCTCTTTATATGTATAAAAAATCAAAGTAGGAACATAAGATTATTTAGGGCCAAATTAAGGAAATGCTTAATTTCAGACACTTTCTATTCTGTATATGAATTTATGACAATCTATAACACTGCATGAATATTTGTGCGAGATCGTGCGTATTTGCTTGTTTTCCGCACAGAACCAATACGAGGTAAGTGTGAAATACCACATTCAGTATTCCCAACGTAACACACATAACAATTTCCCTCTTCTTAACGCTTAAGCGCCACATTCATTTTACTGCTTTAGGCTTTTAACATATTATTTTTAGAGACGTTTAACATAGTAATAATTATAAATTGGAAACTTACATCTGCAATTTCACCTAAATTGCAATGTTAATTATTGTTTTTAAATATTTGCAAAAATTAAGTAAAGTCTACTATTCCACGAAACTTATTGCATTCCTGATACAAGTAACATTAAGGAAGCCGTGAAAAAATCAACAAGACCATGAAAACGTCAACATACCGCTCTTGTATTACTATTGTCTTGTTTTAAGTATCGATATTATTTAACCCTTGTGTTGTACTAGTATGTTGTAAAACCCTTCCGTGTGTATTTGAGCTAGATCGCGACTATGAATTAAGACTTTGTAATACTATTTTTTTTTACATATTCCAGCTGTGAAACGGTTACGAACATCGTGAAATGTAAATAAATACAAAAGTAATTGTCTTAATACTGGTTTGAAGAGGGAATTTACTAGTATGATAGTCAAACACCAAACACTATTGCGGGAAGAAGAACATACATAGATATAGCCGCATACAGACATGGAGACAAATGCAGACAGAGATACATACTGAGAGACAGAGGTAGACACAGTCACTGTCACCATAGTATAGTATATACAGTGACGAAGCTTGTGTTGTGAGGGTGCTAGGAACACTAGACTATGCCGGTACTATTTCTCATTGTCTGTAATGAGGCGATATTAGCGATCCTAGTGGTTAGCAACTATCTATGGATGCATATTTACTACTGTCCGTTACTCAGGAGAAGACGAGCGGAAAGAATGTGACCTTCTTGACTATCGCTGCTGATTATTATAAACATCGCTCAGATAAGCATCCCAGTAGCCAGGTTATTACTCGTGCAGGAAACATGAGTAACAATGCGTATGGAAATTAAAGCTAAGTTGAACAGAAGGAGACCTAATGTTTCCGCTTACTGCAGTACAAATATTGCACGTGTTGTCGTACGTTATCTGTTCACATCCCTTCCTCCTCAGTCCGCTCTCGTCTTCTCCTGAGTCACCGACAGTACGTATTGAACTTCGTGACTGTATATACTAGACTGTGCTGTCACTGAGGAGCATATAGGCACAGGAGAGCAGACATACAAATGGGAGAGTACGGGAACAGGGGAGTGCCTAGGCATAGAGGCACACACAGGCACAGGGGAGCACATACGTACAGAGAAACATATAGGCACAGGAGAGTGCACAGGTATAGGAGAACATACAGGCAGAAAGGAGCGCATAGACACAGAGGGACATATACGCACAGTAGAGACCGGAAAATCAGACAAAACTCACGCCCGTACCTGCTTGCCGTCAGGCTTGGGTTCCGGTGACGCTACAAAGCAAGTTAACTTCTAAGACTGAACCCATTGAGCCGGGTATTATAGGTTCAGTCCAGGCGGGACCCAAGAAAGTCTGCATGTTTGCTCGTATTATAATGCAGAGTGACTTGCATTCACGGAAGCCAGTCTGCGCTGGTTAAGATGAAACAATACTAGTTTGAAATCGAAGTTCGTTGGCTATTTAGTAGAGAAGAGAAGAAAAGAGAAGAGATTATAGAAAAATATTTCATTTCAACTTTTTCCTTATCAACAATTAAAAGCCTCATGAATACCTGTGAAATGTATAAAAGTTTTTCGTTCTTCAGAATATTGATTTGCTATTTAACTTCTGAGGGACAGATTTCTTTTTATTTATGAATCTGAAAGTTTGAATGGTTTGCATTAAATTTATATTACTACTATGAAAAGGAAAGTGCAAGTAATTTATAATAACTGTTGGCATTTAATGGATATTATGTTGACGACAAAGAGTTTTCTTTGTCTTTATTAACGGTACGTTTCAGAAGACAACAAATTAAGTTTTCAGTGTTTGTCTATATCTGTAGGCTTCTTGTCAGGTTTGAATGACTTGGTTCATATTTATCATGCATCAGAAAGCAGCACAGTCTGGCGCAGGTCGGCGGAACCCAACAGTCCTTTCGGGTCACTCTTAGGACTGTTTGGGAGTCACGTGCAACCACACTGCCTGCCTGCTTGTGAGGGAAGGTTACAGGCGGGCGAACGATACGAAGCGTAAGCCCGCTCACGGACGTAAACAGTCATGGGCAAGCCTTAGAGACATTTTGCCTGTCTCTGACGCACAAGGAAGCGCACACGTACAGAGGAACATATATGCACGGGAGAGCACACAGGTATAGGGGAGCACACAGGCAGAGAGGAACACAAATGACCACAGGATGTTACTGCAGAGGAACATGCAGACACAGGAGAGCGCACAGGAATAGGGGAGCACACAGGCAGAGAGGAACACAAATGCACAGAGGATGTTACTGCAGAGGAACATGCAGACACAGGAGAGCGCACAGGTATAGGGGAGCACACAGGCAGAGAGGAACACAAATGCACAGAGGATGTTACTGCAGAGGAACATGCAGACACAGGATATCGCACAGGTATAGGGAGCACACAGGCAGAGAGGAACACAAATGCACAGAGGATGTTACTGCAGAGGAACATGCAGACACAGGAGAGCGCACAGGAATAGGGGAGCACACAGGCAGAGAGGAACACAAATGCACAGAGGATGTTACTGCAGAGGAACATGCAGACACAGGAGAGCGCACAGGTATAGGGAGCACACAGGCTGAGAGGAACACAAATGCACAGAGGATGTTACTGCAGAGGAACATGCAGACACAGGAGAGCACACAGGTATAGGGAGCACACAGGCAGAGAGGAACACAAATGCACAGAATATGTTACTGCAGAGGAACATGCAGACACAGGAGAGCGCACAGGTATAGGGAGCACACAGGCTGAGAGGAACACAAATGCACAGAGGATGTTACTGCAGAGGAACATGCAGACACAGGAGAGCGCACAGTTATAGGGAGCACACAGGCTGAGAGGAACACAAATGCACAGAGGTTGTTACTGCAGAGGAACATGCAGACACAGGAGAGCGCACAGGTATAGGGGAGCACACAGGCAGAGAGGAACACAAATGCAGAGGTTGTTACTGCAGAGGAACATGCAGACACAGGAGAGCGCACAGGAATAGGGGAGCACACAGGCAGAGAGGAACACAAATGCACAGAGGATGTTACTGCAGAGGAACATGCAGACACAGGAGAGCGCACAGGTATAGGGAGCACACAGGCTGAGAGGAACACAAATGCACAGAGGATGTTACTGCAGAGGAACATGCAGACACAGGAGAGCGCACAGGTATAGGGGAGCACACAGGCAGAGAGGAACACAAATGCACAGAGGATGTTACTGCAGAGGAACATGCAGACACAGGAGAGCGCACAGGTATAGGGGAGCACACAGGCAGAGAGGAACACAAATGCACAGAGGATGTTACTGCAGAGGAACATGCAGACACAGGAGAGCGCACAGTTATAGGGAGCACACAGGCTGAGAGGAACACAAATGCACAGAGGATGTTACTGCAGAGGAACATGCAGACACAGGAGAGCGCACAGTTATAGGGAGCACACAGGCTGAGAGGAACACAAATGCACAGAGGATGTTACTGCAGAGGAACATGCAGACACAGGAGAGCGCACAGGAATAGGGGAGCACACAGGCAGAGAGGAACACAAATGCACAGAGGATGTTACTGCAGAGGAACATGCAGACACAGGAGAGCGCACAGGAATAGGGAGCACACAGGCAGAGAGGAACACAAATGCACAGAGGATGTTACTGCAGAGGAACATGCAGACACAGGAGAGCGCACAGGCAGAGAGGAACACAAATGCACAGAGGATGTTACTGCAGAGGAACATGCAGACACAGGAGAGCGCACAGGCAGAGAGGAACACAAATGCACAGAGGATGTTACTGCAGAGGAACATGCAGACACAGGAGAGCGCACAGGCAGAGAGGAACATAAATGCACAGAGGATGTTACTGCAGAGGAACATGCAGACACAGGAGAGCGCACAGGCAGAGAGGAACACAAATGCACAGAGGATGTTACTGCAGAGGAACATGCAGACACAGGAGAGCGCACAGGTATAGGGAGCACACAGGCTGAGAGGAACACAAATGCACAGAGGATGTTACTGCAGAGGAACATGCAGACACAGGAGAGCGCACAGTTATAGGGAGCACACAGGCTGAGAGGAACACAAATGCACAGAGGTTGTTACTGCAGAGGAACATGCAGACACAGGAGAGCGCACAGGTATAGGGAGCACACAGGCTGAGAGGAACACAAATGCACAGAGGTTGTTACTGCAGAGGAACATGCAGACACAGGAGAGCGCACAGGCAGAGAGGAACACAAATGCACAGAGGATGTTACTGCAGAGGAACATGCAGACAGAGGAGAGCGCACAGGCATAGGGGAGCACACAGGCAGAGAGGAACACAAATGCACAGAGGATGTTACTGCAGAGGAACATGCAGAGACAGGAGAGCGCACAGGCATAGGGGAATACACGGGAAAAGAGGGGCACACAGGTACAGAGAAACACACAGACACAAGGAACGCAGATGCACAGGCAAGAGCATATTTGCAGGGAAACACACTGACATAGAGGAACACACAGCATACAGACACAGAGAACATACAGGCACAGTCTACTAATATACAGTGACGAAGCTTGAGTTTTGAGGATGCTAGAAACAATAGACTGTGACGGTTCTATTTGCATTGCCTGTAATGAGGCGATATTAGCAATCGTAGTGGTGAGCAACTATCTAATGTTTGCATATTTACCACTTATTGAGCTTCGCGACTGTATATACTAGACTTGTGATACTGGCACAGGGGAGCACACAGGTACAGAGGAAGACATAGGCACAGAGATAAATACATACATATTCGGACACACACAAACAAAGTTGTAGTTACTAGCAGAATTTAGAAAAGAAACTCTCCCTTGGATTTTCAAGGACACTGAAACTGTATTTCAGTGAAGATATCAACAATTATTTTTTTTTCAAAATCACTGCACTAAATTTTGCGTAATGAACAAATAAAATTGTATGCGATTTATACGATAGCGTTCATTATATTAGTAGTGGCATACAGATGTCACAGAAGACGTATTAACATATTACTGAAATAAAAGAATGTCCCCCCCCCTCAATCAGAGTGTGATGGAAGTGACTCACATTGTGCGATTCTGTGCAAGATTTATGTCTATTGGAATACAGTTTTCACTCGCCTGTTCAGACAGTTCTGAGAGATTAATTGGAACACGTTCCTGCAATTCGTTGCCAGCAGAGATTTGTTCTCGTACTAACGTCCTCATCACTCACTCTCGAGAGAAACATCCTCGAACTGTTTAAAATATTATCCTACTGCATATGTTAAGCTGCCTCATCTTCCTACGCGGTCTGATTGTGGAGCAACCATACATTCCGGATCTAAAACTTCAATTCAAGTAAAATAATAATAATAATAATAATAATAATAATAATAATAATAATAATAATTATTATTATTATTATTATTATTATTATTATTATTATTATTATTATTATGCCTACTATTATTTCAGTACTTAACATTGTGATTTTACCCTCTGTCGTGATATTTGGTACTAGCCGTACCCGTGCGCTCCGCTGCACCCGTCAGAAATAAATATAAAGTAATTACAAAATTAAAATAGGACATTTGATCCAGGGAACATTCGTGTTTGATAGAAGGATAAATCGTTTAATATGTTACTTAATTTAAATTGTATTCAAAGTATTAAAATGCGATCATTTTGATCCAGAGACCACTGATTTGGTGCAGTGACAATTCCTCTAACATGTTTCTTAATTGTTATTACCAATTATTTTTGGAAAAGCGAAAATTAACACAAAAATTTTGGCTACAGATTTATTATTATGTTTATATTATATTATATTATATTATATTATATTATATTATATTATATTATATTATAAAAAAGTGTGTTGATAACGGATGTACTCGAATTAGAAAGTTTTTAATTTGTTGTGGGAGCTCTTGAATCTCAGGAGGAACAACTTTTACAACAGCGCAACATAATCTGCTTTTCTCATTACCCAATTTTTTTGCATTGCATTTATTGCATATGTATTTTATGTATTTTAACACGATTCAATTGAGCATAGTTAAAATTTGAATTATAAAATAATGGATTGCTAAGCTAACGTACTATTACTGCATACTAAATCAATACACTCTCGTTGTTCGTTAATTCTCTGAGATAAAAATGAATATGTTCACAAACATTATTATAAGAAATACAGGAAATGAATATACAGAATAACCTATCAAGTTTTCTGTGCATAAGAAGCTATTTTAATCTTCCCTGTCCTCAATTCACTCACAAGTTACTGTAATAACATTATAGCATTATGTCCATCCAGAGAAACTACACTTTCCAATGATGAAATAATAATTAATTATACAAATCGGTTAATTTAGCTTCCGATATTACTTTATAAAAACACAGAAACATTGTCTGTAGGCTATGTTGCATAGCTTTCGATTGTTGTGTCCAAGGCGCCTTATAGACGAAGTCATTTGTTTTTTATTTCAATACACCGCCTTAGATGGCAGTTATTTTAATTTTAAAACTCATTTATCTCATTAAATATCAGTCCTATCAAAATTGTTCAGAGAATAAAACTTATCAGAAATAATTTGTAAAGAAACGTTTGTTTTGTAACATATTTCACAAAAATCAATAATAAGCGAGATATTTCGATTTATTTAATTCAGACCCCCTTATAACCCCCCTTTTAAATAACGTATTTTGAATGCCATATAGCCTATAATCTAAGTTACAACGAACTTAATTTATATTATAATTTTCATCGAAATCGGTTCAGCCATTATCGCGTGAAAAGGTAACAAACAAACATACATACATACAGACAGACATACAAACAAAAATTTCAAAAAAGCGATTTTCGGTTTCAGGGTGGTTAATTATATATGTTAGGACCAATTATTTTTGGAAAATCGAAAATTACCAGAAAAATTTCGGCTACAGATTTATTATTAGTATAGATTAAAGGGCAACACTGAAGAGAAGAGCAAATTAGCCTTATAGGAACTACTCTTACGTGATTTTTACTTTAATGACTGAGGCTAGTATTAGATAACGATGTATAATAAAATTGATAAAGATAATACTTCGTTCCATAATGTCTGACAGGAGATGTAAACATTGCCGACAGAGGAAGAGAGAAGTATAATAGCTATTCAACCAATGACAGGAGGTCTTATTCCACGCTTGACTGAATTTAGGCAGTCTGAAGCGTTCTGCCTCTTCCAACTTCAAGAGAAGTGTGGAATGAGCAATTATATTTCTCGCCACCTCTGCCGGAAATTTTTACTTCTCCTGTCAAACATTATGGAATGAAGTATAGTATACTCTATCTATTGAAGATCATTAATTGGCGAACTACAACTTTAATTGAAAAATGCCTATAGGAAAATTATATAAAATAATAGCGAAACTATACAGTATTATTTCTATGTCTACTAATTAATGAAGTTATTCTTTAGTATTAAAAGAGCAATTATTTTATATTTCTAAATTGTTCCCAGGAAACACGCCGAAGGATTTTGATAAAAGAGGGTTGTATCTATCATTTTCGGATGCGACAAAGCGATTTAGCTACTTCTCGCTTTTGGAAAAACTGATTTAGGATGTTAAATAACCAGATTTAAAGATTTCATTGTTAAGATATAATTAAATTTAGAATTTCATTCCGTTATTTCCTCAAATTATGTGCAGTGTTGCCAAGTTCTGTGCTTTTCCGCTGGATCTGGCGGTTTTTAGATATCCGTTGTGTAGCGAGGGAAATAGCTTCGTTGTTCAGATAAATTTTCAAAAGTTTTTCCACACATATTTCTGCCGAAGATATTTTTTTATTTCGTACATTTCTTTGTAACGTACGCATTCGAAATAGAAATTTGTGTTTTCTGCAACTGCATCAATATTATAGTCTCTGTCTTTTGAAGATAATTCAATGGTCTTTTGATAAAGGGAGATAAGCCATAAAAATGAATTTAGAGATAAATGAAAGTTAAACTTCTGACTCTTATTATAAATAATGTTGTATACAAATAAAACACATCAAATGGTTGTATTATTTTGATTTTTGCACAGCCATTTTTAGAATTTAACTTGTGTATCCGCCAAGAGAACAAAAATCCATTGGCACAAAAAAATGGCAACCCCTTTTTCCCCGAATATCTTCGAACTATTCTCTGTGATAGTGTCTGTGTTGTGATTACTGTATTCTTAATCATGGGAAAATATATTCATTCAGAAATTTAGAAAAGAGTAGTTGCAAAATGTTATTTTAAGAGACTCGCTTTTAGAACTGTCTGGGGACTTCATAATGAATGATGAGTTGTGAATTTTATCGTTCCAATTTAAACGCAAAATTTAACAATATAATTATTGTATGATCAATTATTGATCATTACAAGACAGACATAAAACTGCATTTCAACCAGATACTGCAGTGTATCATACCAAGCTAATAACATAAATCCAAGGGGCACACTTACATCTCGAAGCAAAAGCTATTTACTAAGTAGTAATACATGAATTATTCAAATTTATCTTGAAAATTACCAAAAAATATTATTTTCTTTTCGAATTTCATTCTTAAATTGTTTGTCTTACATTCATCTTACTTGTTTAATCTCGATGATTGTGGCTTAGTATATTATCAATTATAATATTTAGAAATAATACAGTAAAATATAATTTTATGCCCTCAAAACCCTTTTACCGAGAAATGTGTTGCTTTCCAGACACAGTCTCAAAATTAGGATATCGATTTTATAATAGATAGATAGATAGATAGATAGATAGATAGATAGATAGATAGATAGATAGATAGATAGATAGATAGATAGATAGATAGATGGATGGATGGATGGATGGATGGATGGATGGATGGATGGATGGATGGATGGATGGATGGATGGATGGATGGATGGATGGATGGATGGATGGATGGATGGATGGATGGATGGATGGATGGATGGATGGATGGATGGATGGATGGATGGATGGATGGATGGATGGATGGATGGATGGATGGATGGATCGATAGATAGATAGATAGATAGATAGATAGATAGATAGATAGATAGATAGATAGATAGATAGATAGATAGATAGATAGATAGATAGATAGATAGATAGATAGATAGATAGATAGATAGATAGATAGATAGATAGATAGATAGGTAGATAGATAGATGGATGGATGGATGGATGGATGGATGGATGGATGGATGGGTGGATGGGTGGGTGGGTGGGTGGGTGGTTGGGTAGGTGGGTAGGTGGGTAGGTAGGTAGGTAGATAGATAGATAGATAGATAGATAGATAGATAGATAGATAGATAGATAGATAGATAGATAGATAGATAGATAGATAGATAGATAGATAGATAGATAGATAGATAGATAGATAGATAGATAGATAGATAGATAGATAGATAGATAGATAGATAGATAGATAGATAGATAGATAGATAGATAGATAGATAGATAGATAGATAGATAGATAGATAGATAGATAGACAGACAGACAGACAGATAGATAGATAGATAAATAAATAGATACGTAAGTAAGTAAATAAATAAATAAGTAAATAAATTAAAGTAAGTAAATAAACAAATAAATAAAAAATAGTGTACATTATAAGACTGTATATTTTTCAATTTATTAACTTACAGGTTGAAAACTTAGCTGAAAATGTATCAAGACTATGTTACTATTAGAAGAAAGACGAATTATTGATTCAATCTTTGGCTTACAAACCAAGTTTATGATTTTATTACTGCAAATGAAAATATTGATTTTATAATAGTGAAATGTTGTTCAGTAGCCTGTAATAGACACATTGTACATATTTTTGAAAATTAACAATTCAGAGAATGAATATACAATGTATTTTCTTTCACATGACGTGCATTATCTGTAGATTCTGAGTCCAATAAGTGAGGTTTTGGTTGTCAACCTTTTTTAAATGGCATTAGAATGAAAGTAATATAGGCTTTGAATAATTTACTGAAACTTGAGTTCTTATACAGGATAATGCATTTTCAACATACTAATTCTAAATAATAAAAAAAGCTTGTATGTTATTCAAAATGTCCATCATCAGCACCTTGGCATAACCTGGCTCTTTCAGTTACCTCTCGCATAACGTTATGTAACTTCTGGGGGATTCTGATAGGTATTACTACTCTGACTCGGCTTCGTAGGACTTGTAAAATCGGTGGTGGTGTTGAATAAACACTGTTTTTTTTTTAAATGAGGAGACACAAATAAATCTAACACTGTTAAGTCAGGTGACCTAGTTGGCCACAAAACAAGTTCTTCTGCACTCACCAATATTAATAATATCACGAGTAATATAATAGTAACATCCCATTTTGCACCACCAATGATCAGAATTGCTTAATATTTGTGTAATAATTTGTCCATCACAGCAGAAACAAAAACATGTAAACAAACGTTCATTTGTTTTAAGCGGCGATCTTCCATAGCAGACACTGTTGTTTACTTAGACTGGGCGCACACAGGAAGAGACGAGACAACTTGAGACGAGTCATTTTTGTCAGAGATCGACGAGGATGAAATTATTATGGTTTGTTAAGGATAAGCTGCATATGGGTAAAGACGCTTGTCTCAGACTGTTTTAGGCAGAACAGTGAAGGTGCCTGGAAATACGTCTCATCTCGAGGAAACTAGAGACAGTCCAGTTTGCGCATGCGCGTACATCTTTCATTATTTCATATTATCAGCGTTGCCGAGTATCGGAAAGAGATTCAGATTAATTTTATTTCAGTGTCATTGTCAAAAGATTAGACAGTCAAAACATTGTACACTCATTCCTGTGAAGTTGAATTTCTTATGGACATCTCGAAGTTCATCTAAAAAATTTGTAAGGTTCCTCTTTTGGTTGATGGGATGTATCCAAAACTTGCGAACTGCCTTTTCGTCCAAACGCGGTAGGTAATGATATAAAATAATAGGCACATCTTCATAACATGCCCTAATGACCGAAACTGAGAGAAGCAAGATCTTCAAGAAACGACCACTCACATAAATTGAGAGAAAGAAGATAGGGGACGGACACTGGAAAGTATTCTTTTCTCAATCGTACTATCAGGGACTGGAATGCTTTACCTGCAGACTTACTATTTAAAAATAGACTTAAGGACTTTACTAATAGACGGTAGTATAGTATGCAGACTATTTAAAGGGTGTAATTGATGTTTTGTTATGTGAAGTGTTGCATCAGTGAAGAAGTGTGTTGCATCAGTGAAGTGTGTTGTGTCAGTGAAGTATGTTGTGTCAGTAAAGTTTTACAGCTTATAATATAGTGGTAGAGCAAAGTATTTGAACAGTGAAATGTTTTTGAAGGGTTAGTGAAATCAGGATAGTATCAGTGTAATGTGTCGTAGTTCCAGTGCAGTGAGTAAGTTGTCAGCGAAATGAGTGTAGTGCTGAAAGGTACTTATGCAGGTATGAACATATTATACTCGTGGGTTTTAGTTCGAACTTAGGGTTAAGTTTTATAGTTTATAGTGATAGAACAAAGTATTTGAACAGTGAAATATTTTTGAAGTTGTAGTGAAATCAGGATAATGTCAGTGAAATGTGTCGTAGTTCTAGTACAGTGAGTTGACAGCGAAATGAGTGTACAGACGTGTGCAAATTATTAAACTCAGCACCACATTTTTTACATTTTCATAATTATCATGAATTACTGGCCACAAAATAATTCTGAAGAACTCTATGCGACAGGTTCAGCACAAAAAAGTCCTAGAAATCCGAACTTTTCCAGAAATGAAGGACTGGTTCCCTGATGGTGAATGGCCAACAAGATAGAGAACCCTGCGACTAAGCCAGATCAGTAACTAATTTTCTGACTGAAAATAATGTAGACGTCCTTTCCTGGCCAGGTAACAGCCCAGACGCAAATCCAATTGAAAATCTTTGATCTATCATAAAGAGAAAACTAAAAAACACGACGATTACCACCAAGGTGGACCTCATAGAAGCACTTACCCAAATATGGCACAGGGATGAAGACATCAAGAAACAATGTGAAAATCTCATAAACAGCATGCCAAACCGCATAAAATTGATGATAAAGAACAAAGGGTTTCATACTAAATATTAATTGTTGCAAACAGTGTGTAATAAATGAGTTTTGTAGAATAAATGAGGGGCTTAGAACAAAAGCAGGTAAGTGACAGAAACCTAGTTTTGAGGAAATTGCAGTTAAAGTTCTACATGCAATGGAATATTATACACTAGTTTGGTGAAATGATGCCCATATAGCAGCACTGTACAGTGTGATCACTTCCATGATTTTATCCCAAAGAAACACCCTTTTGGGCTATCACAACACGCACTTCTAATTTTTTTAATAATGTCACTTACCTGCTTTTTGTTCTAAGCCTCTCAAATGTTACTTGAATCATATATATTATCGTTTGAGTCTAATAATTTGCACACGTCTATAGTGCTGAAAGGTACTTGTGCATGTATGAACATATCATACTCGTGTGTTTTAGTTCGAACTTAGGGTTAAGATACAAATTAGATTTACTTTAAATGTTATTTTAAGTGATCGTGCTTCATTTAATTTGGGACGCTCCTTGTTAATATTATACTATTGTTATTATTCATTACTTACTTACTTACAAATGGCTTTTAAGGAACCCGAAGGTTCATTGCCGCCCTCACATAAGCCCGCCAGCGGTCCCTATCCTGTGCAAGATTAATCCAGTCTCTATCATCATACCCCACCTCCCTCAAATCCATTTTAATATTATCCTCCCATCTACGTCTCGGCCTGTTATTATTATTATTCATTACTAGTAGTATTAATTATTATTGGTATTATTAATAATTTATTATTAATTGTATTTATTATAGTGTTTATTATTAATTTTCATTATTGAGTATAATTAGTTACCACTTCCACCGGGTATTTACCCATTTGCAGTGTGAATAAATACATACAATATTTAGTCTCCGACATTTTGTCTTGAGCCTCTTTGTCTCCGACAGTCTCGTCTTTTCCCGTGTGCGCCCAGCCTTAGTAAACAAAATACTATCAATTCAAACCTTACATACTTAGGTTCAGATTCGAAGACGACTAAAAAATGTACAAGTATATATGAAGTTTCATATGAAATAAAAAAGTTAATGGCATTTCCAGTTAAATCTATTTATTTTATGGAAATTAATTTATAAATAGTTCTAGTTCTTATAATAAAGAATAGTCCACTAGATTTGATGTGCTTTCCATATAATCAGTATACTTAATCTAGAACTTCTCCCCAATGTCGTGTAACGTTCGTAGTTAGTTACTGGACACGTCGTAAGAGCCTCGTGACACGGAGATCATGAGAATTGAACAACTCCATCGCGGCATGTCCTGTTCCCACGTCTATTTCAGGAACATTGTGGCGGTGACAGGGGGCATGCTATGTGGACGGCTTGTCAATTAAATAATGCAGTAATTAGCATACATATTGAGGAATGTTTCGCAGATAATGGAGTGCTGCCCACTTACAGTATATAACGATGCGTCATCGAACATGCGTTTCAAGCAATGCAGTCACTATACGATCGTTACGAGCAAATAATAAATTGTAACTTTAGGCAGGAAAGAGAATGTGTTCAAGAAAGGAGGAAGTAGAAGAACAGCACTAAGAAGTAAGGTATAAGTATTTTTGTACACGCATTAATCAAAAGATGAAATTTTCCTTATACAGGGTTTCCGAGAATAAATGATGGGGTTTAACGAGTTCACTGTGAAGCATGTATTAAGTGTAATGGATTGAAGATGATTTTGATGAACTATAAATCATATAAAAATGTCCTAAAACAATGCATTTATGACCTAAAAATCTTTCAAAAATACCCTTAAAAATGCCCTAAGAATTGATCTTACATAATTGGCTTTGTAAGAATATTAATAATTAGACTAGTAATTAAATTAAATTCTAGTACCAACATTCATGTTTATTTTATTTTATATAATTTATCTAAGTAGTACACTTTAATTATTTTACCTATGTAGCTCCATGTAGTTCACCACGAGGCCACTCTTATCCTGAATAGCAGGTATAGAGGAGTCTATATTGAAGGGGTGGTTGGACTGATCCGTTAAAAGGGGGTGTACTATGTTAAAATGACAATATTTGTGTGGAAAAACGATTAAATAATATACAAAATAGGGGAGAGTCGGGTAGTATCGGACATCGGGTAATATCGGACAGTGAGTTTCTTTCATCTACCACACGATAATAGTACCTGATTGACATGGTTACGTTTCTGTGATGTAGCATAGAGAAACGTAACCATGTCATTCAGGTACTACCATATGGTGGTAGATGAAAGAAACGCACTGTCCGATACTACCCGATGTCCGATACTACCTGACTCTCCCCTAATGGGTATTACTGGACAAAATATGTAGAGAAAATATCAAAGGAAATAAGTAATATTTTACATCAATAATGGGGATTTATGGCCAAAATTGAATGAAAATACGAAATAAAACAAAAAATGCTGTTATTAGTTGCAAGAGACAAAACATGCAAAAACTTTCCTAACAAATATGTTTTAAAACATTCAGTTTATCATATGACATATAAATACTAAAGCAGCAATGCTTCTGGCTTACTAGAAAAAAGATGCAATTTCATCAAAAGCCTAGCCCTAACCATTACCAACACGACAAACGTCTAAGCGAAATTCAATTTCAGTCCACATTCTGACAAGAACATCTGGCATAATGGTTGTGATTACTTGTCTGATTCTTCCTTTTAGATGATAAAGATTGTCAATTCTTTCACTGTAAATCTCATTCTTGATATAGCCAAAGGTAGAATTGCAATGGAGTTAGGTCCGGACTTCTAGCGGGTCATGGGATGGATCCATTTCTGCCAATCCATCGATCTGGAAATCGATGATGTAATTCTTCTCGAACATGGTTTCGAAATGGGATAGTACTCCATCTTGTTGAAAGATGATTTGCAACTCCATTTCCATTTGCTCGAGTTGAGGAAATAGGAAATTCTGTAGCATGTCCATGTATGCAATGAAGTTGGTCTTTGTTTCAGAAAGAACAAAAATATTGTTGTGCATTAGATCGCACCAAACGTTGACCTTAGGAGAATCTGGAATGTGTTTGTGTATCACATGTGGATTTTCCGAATCCCAAATTACACAACTGTGCCGATTAACACAACCATTTACATGGAACGTGGCCTCATTGGAGAAGAGGATATTCTCTACACATTCTAGTTCATTATCACTTCTTTGTAGCATGGTAGCAGCGAATTAGCCCTAAGGAACTTATCCTATGGTTTCATTGCACTCAAGAGTTGAATTTTATTTGGATGTAATTTTAATCTCTTTCTCATGATGTCGTGCACTGTTGTCTTAGGAATACCTAACTGTAGACTACGACGTGGAACCACTGTTGCCAACATATCGCTCTACAATCTCGCTAACTTTTCAACAAAAAGTAGCTAAATCTCTCCAAAGTTTGTTAAAAAGTCCCCAGAAATGTCGCAAAAAATTAATAATAAATATCACTAAATAAAAATACGAAAACCATACTTATGCGAAGAAAAATATAATTTCCACGACGTCACCCTCTTCTGCGGAGTCTGGTTGTGTTGTTGACGGCTATGATGTTGAGGTGGAGGGTGTGGGAACAGCTGATTGTGAATACACTGCACTTGATCCAATCATTGACACTACACTTTCTGGCAAATTGTAATTGTGGAAATTTTCACCCAAGCGTTTGATCACAATTTTTTTTGTGAAATCTAACACTTTTTAATTCTTATAAATATTAAAATATATTAAAACCAGCAAACATTACAGTCTCATTTGCTTCACACGAACTGTCGGCATAAAATTCCAAAACTCAATTGTCTCGGGTCAGGTAGGAGTGGAAAATCTCCACGTTGCGGGGAAGAACCAAGAAGTAACTGGAGCTCACGACTCGTCACGTGTCAATCGAAGTTGCAACCGTTTATCGGTGTTGGAGCAGTAGCATTGAGAGAGAGACCTGACACGTGAGAATCATTGAATCAGGATCTTTCACCCCTGATTACGAATATATGAGATCAGGGTTTTCACGTACGAATCATTAGACGTCTCAGTCATGAACCCAAGCCTCTTCTAAAACTAAGAAGTGCATGACTTCAGTTGAATATTTTAACTTAAAAGAAAGGAAAAAGTGTAAGAATATAAAAATCAGCAGAAAAGTCGCTAGTCGTATTTTACAAAATTTGTCGCCGAGACTGATTCAGAATTCCTTAGATTTAGCAACTTATCACTAAATATGGCAACACTGCGTGGAACGGACTAGAGATGGGTAAAAAATAACACAACAGTTATTTTGGAACTGTTCCGGTCTCGGAACTGTTGCAAAAATGAACAGTAGGTCGGGACCTCCTGTTCCGAAATAACAGTGTTCCGACTCCGAGCTGCTCACTTGCCCAGCTGTTGCGGGCTCGCAGTACCGCGTTGCACAAGGTATGTTCCGACTCTGAGATAACAGTCGGAACGTCGGAGCTCGTTCCGATGAACCAATGACAGCTGCGGTTACACTGTTCTCGTTGTTCTTTATGTTGTACTTGGAACTTCGTTGGATGAAGTTGGTACTTGAAACTCTCACGTGGTTGGAGGGGCGCATGGAAATTGAAATCCTTGCGGTGGCACGAACTTTAATATCAACGTTTGTAAGACTGGCCAATCATCTGTAATGTTATAGTAAGTATTTAATAATCTGTAATATTCATTCCCGCTTTATAGTTTATTTCACCATTAGTTAACTAATTCTGTTTTATAAACATTCTACAAAGTCATAAAGTACGCATACTATTATTAATTCATTGATCAGCTGATTCTATACAAAGGCTAAAGTCGTAAATGGTAATGAGTGGTTTAGTTACAATGTCTGTATGTCGTTTGTTGAGGTTAAGTCTGACAAGCACAAGTTTTTGTGATATATTCTCTGTTATCAAAGAACGACAAAAATGTTGTAGCATTATTTGTTGGAAACTACCCATATAAGTACTGATTTGGAGAGCGAGGTTTAATGCGAAGTTTAAATTACACTTTGGTAAAGATGCGATTCCATCATTTTACTAACCCACTGCGGGGTTTCCAGGTTTCAGTACTGCCAATATATATATATCTTTTTTAGTATTTATGAAATTGTAATATTTATTATTATTATTATTATTATTATTATTATTATTATTATTATTATTATTATTATTATTATTATTATTATAACTGTGCATTAAGAAAAGTAAAAATAAAAATTAATGATTTGTTTTTTTTTTGTATTATGTAATAGAGAGAACAGAAATTACATACCATATGTTTTAAATGTTATGTTATTTTTTTTTAGTTGGCTACCATGTCTTTATAACTTTATGTACGAAAACAAAGTTTTGTATTCTGTCCTCGTAGTCAACAGCTGTTTAATTACTAACATTAAGCTTTTGAGTTCTGTCCGCATGCACAGCAATTTTCCAAAATCGATTCGAATGTGCATTGCAGTGCCATCTATAGATAAGAATGTGTACTATGTCATACCTATGAGTGCTCCAGTGTGAGCTGCATGGTGAAGAGGGAGGGTACTGTACCGTTCGTTTGAACGACTCAACGACTCCGACTCATCACCACTGGTGACTGTTATTTCGGAACTGTTATTTGGAACATAGTATTTTTTCGGAACCGGAACCGTCGGAACTGTTCCGGGAAAAGAACAACTTCGCCCATCACTAGAACGGACTTCTGAGGACTCTGAACACAAGACTGTTATACAACTTCCAATGCAATAATGACGTACAAGATTCAAATATTTTGTGACAATAATAGTATACGGAAGACTAAATATATAGTCCCGACGCTGTTATTTCCGGTGTGACTCCGACTCTTTGCTTACGTCTTAGAGTGAAGGCTCTATAAAGTCTAGGTAGGTAGTATCCTTCGCCATTTTTGTTCTAACTTTGCCGAGCTACCATACGAGGAATCTATTTGCCACACCGTTAAACATTATCATGTCGTAGCTCCTATGATAATAAATCAAACGCAATGTAATTGATCAAATAATTGAGCGGCAAATAACGTCTTCGTGTGCTTTCTGCGAACGCCAACGAAAGAGCTAAAATGGCGGGCGATTATATTAAGTATTTATCGAGCCTTAAGAAATGAATCAGCGAATCACAAGACGCACACGTTTAAATGTAGCCGACCTGCAACGCGATTGGCTGCCGGAAATTAGAGCGACAGGACTATAAATGACAATATGCTTTAGGTCCCTGCCAACTGTCCCAGGTCCGCTTTAAGAAGTTCCTCATATCTTCCTGCGAGAAAGAATAATTTAACTGGTGTAATTTTGGAGGCAGCACGTAGGGGAGACCGCGAGTTTATAAAACATGGAATTCTTAACGCCCGGTCCGAACATGGTCAGTAACGCAGGTGGCCATTGTTGCGGAAATCATCCTCGGGGAATTCGTTCCAGACGTGACACAGTACTGGTCTCCGTCACGTCGTTGCGCCGGACGTGATATGGCAGTCCAATTCTGTGGGCTTCAGTTGTGGAAGAGAGATTGGTGTGCGGACAGCGCATTGCTTTTTAATAAACGTGTTCCACGAAGTCATTAAAGTACACTTTTACCGCTCACTGCTTCCGATTTCATGACTTCTTTTAATATGTAGCACTAGTAGTAGCACCAGTACTAATACCCATTTCAGTTTGGTTGATAGGCTTTCCCCTCTACTCACACTCTCTACCATCCGTGAAGGGGAAGATGCTACTATCTTACTAACGTTCGACTTTGAACTTAGTGAAAATCCTTATTATTGAAAACGTTTACCAGTAATCTATATTTCGAAAATCTATACTAAGCGTTTGTATTTAATTTTATTGTTATTTATATCAACTGGCACATTAAAAAGCTACTGACAGCAGAAGATAAATATTTTCTTCACCGCAGTGGCGGTGCGTCAATAAGAGCACAACAGCACGCCTTGTTTCCATTAATGCACGACTAGTTTTATTATTTAATACCGTATTGGCGCAGTGCGGATGTAAAATATCAGGATCGAGTATTTTAAACTTCCCGCATCTTGCATAAACTTCTTATGTAAACTTGGCAACATCCGTTCACGTACAAGACGTGCTCTTTTCAAGAAGGTTACAGAAATTTCACGCATGCGCGGGAGAAAATTGTCTTTCGCTGGCCGCTTATGACTCGTCAAGAGCACAAAGCATTAAGTGAACAGTGAATCTATCCTACAGATGGCAGGTGCATCGATGCCTATCGTTTACGTACTATACATCGAGGAGAAAAGTCTGTATTTTAGCCTACAGGTGTCAGCATCTCACTGTCGGAACGTTTACTTTATGTCGATGTGTGTACAGTGCTGCTACGAGAGTGTAGTTTGTGAATTACTATACTTCAGTTTCGGCATATAGCATAGTTTGGCTTTCAAACACGTGCTGGCTGAATGTGATGGTGGTATGAATTTAAATATCTGTATGGTGGTGTATATTATTTAAGAATAATATTTACTGGCATGTATTTATAGTAATCAATCTATGCGAATGGGATTACAGTACTGGTATAGGCTATAGTGTATCAGTGTGTTGCGAATCAAAATACAGTATATTACTGAACACACGCGTTTGTAAATTGTTTTATGTATTAATTTTTAACAGACGTAAACAATGAACTCTGTTCAAGTAATTTTGAAGAGTAAATAACTGGGTAAACTGGCTTTCCAGGAAAAATTGGAAATAAAAAGACTAGGTTTCATTATTATTATTATTATTATTATTATTATTATTATTATTATTATTATTATTATTATTATTATGTGTTTTGAATTTATATACGGTTTTTTCGACAGTGAAACATTGGAATCATGGCATTTCATATTAGGCTAAAAACGTACGATTTCAAATTCTCTTCGATTTTGGAACACAAAATTGTGAACACACATAATATTTTATCACGAGCCGCCACTGCTTCACCGCTAGTTGCTACTCTACAGCATACACAATGGGACAATCTGCACTGTGTCACTCCCCTCTGACTTCTTAATACAAACTAACATTCCTTAATTTAATTAATTATTAGTTGAAAATACTTGAAAGAACGACACTAAAATATAGTCAAACATGTAATTGTCAAAAATCTGTGTCACTGTATTTTATATCCATTTATGTACTTTATTTATTATTTTATTTCCTTGTGTGTACAACTTGGGGGGTGCAGGTATAAGAGGTAACAGCTACCGGTCTGTTACAGACGGACTCAGGGACAGTAGAATGGGAAAGAAATACCTTAGGATCCTCTCAAACTTGTATGAAATGTCGTTTAGTAGGCCTACACCGGCGTTCATAGATAATATCTGACTCAACTAATCGATAGTGTACGATAATTTGTTGGTGTAATTGTGGTTTCGTTAATTATTACTTCTATGAATAGATGGCGAAGATAATAATCAGTGTCGCATAAATACAGCTACCAGCATTACAGAATTAAATATTTGATTCCCGTCCGCTGATTGTAAAACAACACTGAGTTTAGTTGGAAACCGCTGATATTGTCAATTATGAGAATAATTTATGCTTAATCTACATAATCATTTTCCTCAACAGTTCTTAATCGCCCCCATTAATGGTGCCTCCTGTTGAGAACCAGCGAAACTATTTCAAAGTTAGTCAGTTTTTTATATCTTTAGTTCTGACTTATCCTGGGTTAGAAAGTTTCCTTGCACAATCAAAAAATTGTAGGTCAGATATCTTTGCATGTCAGTGTACCAGTAAAAGTAGTAGTAACAGGAGTGGTTGTAGTAACAGTATAGTAGTACAAGTAGTAATAACAGTAGTAGCAGTAGCAGTGGTAGTATTAATACAGACCGATTATTTAGTTCTGACAGCTCAGCGACGCGAAAGAGGGGAAGTAATAGGAGTAGTGGGGAGAGTTTCGGAGTAGAGATAAGGGCGAGCGGTCGGTAAAGGAATGAAGTACAGCCTAACTGTACTGGAAACACAACGCTTTACCACATGCGTGACATCCGATTGCTCTGACTGCAGGCGACAGACTAACCTGAACACCCCTTGACGTGGACTCGCCTAACCCAGGCGCACATTGCCGGCGACTATCAGGACTAAATAATCGTACAGCTGTAGTAGCATAGTAGCAGTACCAGGGGCAGCAATAGTAACAGTACCGTTGGTAGTATCAGTAACAGTAGTGATAGTGTAGCAGCACCAGTACCAGTAGTAGTAGTGGTAGTATTAGTAGTACTAGTGCTAGTAGTTTAGTAGTAGTAGCAGAACGGTATTGGTAGTAGTAGTGATAGTGGTAATTGTAGTAATAGTGGTTGTGATAGTAGTAGTAGCAGTAGTAGTAATAGTAGTAGTAGTGGTAGTAGTAGTAGTAGTAGTAGTAGTAGTAGTAGAGGTAGTGGTGATAGTAGCGGTAATGAGAGCGATAATAGTAGCAGTACTAGTAGTAATGTCCCAAGCCGTGGCGTCGCGGTCTAAGGCATCCTGTCTAGCACTCGCGTTACGGAATGCGCTCTGGTTCGAGTCCTCATAGGGGAAGAAATTTTCTCATGAAATTTCGGCCAGTGTATGGGACCGGTGCTCACCCAGCATTGTGATGCACTTGGGGAGCTACGATAGGTAGCGAAATCCGGTTGCGAATACCAGCTATAACGGCTGGGGGGATCATCGTGCTAACCACACGATACCTCCATTCTGGTTGGATGATCGTCCACCTCTGCTTCGGCATGTGGGCGTGAGGCCAGCAGCCGGCTGGTCGGTCTAGGCCCTGCACGGGCTGTAGCGCCACGCATTATTATTATTATTATTATTATTATTACTAGTAGTAGTAGCATCAATAGTAATACTAGTGCTAGTAGTATTAGTAGCAGTAGAAGTAGCGTATCACAGCCATAACAGATAACTCATTGCTATGTTAAAATCGGCAGTACTTTCAAGAGAACAACCGCCAGGATCGCCACCCGTCCGCCGTAAACGAACACGAGATGGCAGTACAGTCGCTAATGCAATTCAAATGGGAATTATGACGTGACTCCTTATGTAACAACTAGCGTAGTAAACCTGACAAAAGTTGTTAACGTCAAAGCCTATAAGGTCGATCTATCTGGGTATGTATGAACTAGGCGCAAACCAATCTCGAAGCACATTGACGCATGCGCATTAAGATAGTTGTGCTTTACTTTTATCCACTGGACTGGTGCACACGTACTTTTTGTATCAATATTTTATATTTCTGTGCTTATCTACATTTGTTTATTAAAATGTTCTGTAAAATTTAATTACATCTTCAATATAAGCGATTATTAAATTATTTTACAGTACGTGAGAGTTCGTGCAGGAATAGTTTCAAATTAATTTCAAACCGATGATCGTTGATAATGCACAATAGTTGGGGTTAAAACAATTTTAAAACAGTTCTCAAACCATCACAAACTCGCTGTAGAAACAAGCCTATTATTTACCTATTCTTCTCTTAATTTATTTACGTACTCATACCTTTCTCTTCGCTCCTACTCCCAAATTCCCTCTTTTATTGCCTCTCCCCTTAAACTTATATCAATAATACTCCTATAGGCATCCAACAAGGAAAACTCAGTGCGCAGAAACTAGCGGGCGTGACTGTCTCGCGCAGATGACGTATGCTCCCGTTCCCAGCGTGCTCTCAAGCCTACTGCAGGCTAGTATCCTTGGTACTACTCACAACCCACAACAATGATTCGGATTAAATATCCCATTCCCTTAAGAGTATATGTACGTGAACGACCACAGTTATTATTATCAGAAAATGCAGGCTCTAAATTTCTAAAATTTTATAAGGATATGAACTCGCAATTGGACAAAAATTACAAGGTACCACAACATGACTTATTAGAACTTAAATATCTGATAAAAGTATAAAAAAGGTTACTAATAATATTTTTAGGAAATTCACTTTATACTTTAAATTAAATTTCCCAAAAAAAATTTGAAAATTTTCACACATATTACTTCATGACTCTACAACCATTAAAGATAGAATTCTGAAATTTTGTACACTGATTTAGCATGAATTTATGCAAAAGGTAGACTACAATAATGCCCATTTCTTTGAAAATAGAAAAATTAGGTTACAAAACATTATGTAAATTTTAATATATTTTATATAGGACAAATAAAAAAGTAATTGTATTAAAATAAACAACTCTACATATCTGAGAATAGTCTACTTTTCAGAAATAAGTGTTTATTACATGCAGGAAAAATATTAAAGATGTCAGAGAGACCACAACAATGTTATGCTTATGAAATGATGTAACTGCAGAATTTTTTTGTTTTCTTTTTTTCATACTCTGATAAAACTGGTTTGAAAAATATTATTAGTTCCGGTAACCTTTTTTTATACTTTTGTCAAATATTTAAGTTCCAATAAGTCTTGTTGTAGTACCTTGTAATTTTTGTCCAATTGTGAGTTCATTATCTAATAAAATTTTAGAAATTTAGAGCCTGCATTTTCCTATAATATTGGTTCTTAACGTACTTATACCCTTAAGAAGTTGGACACATTTTCTTGCTCCACACTTTATCTTTAATGATCCGTCAGCATATACCTAATTACGTAAAAAATTTTGCAATTAAAAAGTGTCCTATATTGCCAGTACGTTAAATAAGTTTCTGGATACAATTTGAGGAACTTGTAACATAGTAGAGGTGTACTTACTTCACTCATTGTGTCTAGAGCTCTTAATATCAATGTACAACAGAACAGTCTCCCGAAAAAAAAGACGCAAAATTTAACATTAAAAGCGTAATTGACATAGCCCATTGAAAATCAAACTCGGAACAATTCACACGAACCTGTCTGAAACTCCATTGTGATTAATTACAATTTTCGTCTATCCAGGATTAGGCTAAATATCTAATTTTAACATAAAGACAAAAATTACAATTATAAGATACTTCGACTGAAGGGCAAACTAGGGAACAGAAGACAGCGTAGGTGAAATTCGAATAACTTGAGAACAGCACACTAGCCACTAAATCCACTACGTGTAAAAATGCCTTCACTAATATTTAATGCAAATTCTGTTCTTACTTTCTGCCCAGGAGCTGCTTGCGTCTCCAGCAATGAAGAAATGCAAACACTGAGTAAGAGGACTCACCTGAAACAAAAGAAAAGAGCTTAATTAAAACGAAAGCCGTGGGATGAAAAATTAGAGGAATAGAACCCAGAAGACACTTAGTCACTGAAGTGTATAAACATAAAAGCGACCTTAAGCCTTAAACGCTGTAAACAAAAGAGTGCCGATATGACCGCATTTGTTTCGATATATCAGCTATTTCACTGAAGTTTGTGTGCTGTGGTTTGTGTTTACAAATGAAATTATATTACTTGCATATTACGCATTTGAGAAGGTGAATACTGTTCGATTGCTTTGTGATTTGCATAAATATAATTTTATCAGTGAAAGGCGGATGTAATAAACATTAACGACGACGTTATAATTCAGAAAAAAAAAGTAAACAAATCACATCCTTCTGGTTATAGGAAAGCGTATTTTGTTGTATTCTGTTACTTCATTCATTAATTCGTTCATTTAATCTTTAAATGAGTTTAAAAGTAAATAATATGACAAGTTATTCGAAGGATTAAAATTTGAATATTTACAATTGAAAATGGTTAATATTGAAACATATAAAATATATTTCGGCCCTGATGTTTCAAATTTCATCCATTTAAAAATGTTTGTAGGTTGCTTTGTTTCCATGCATTACGTCTCTAAAGCCAGGTTGTAGAATGAATTATGAATACTTTCTCTACATGTGAACGTTTTAACTGGACACAACTTATATGTGTACAAACAAACAAACAAGCAAACAAACGGATGAACGAATCAACCAACCAGCAAGCAAGCAAGCAAGCAAACGAACAGATAAATAAATAAATAAATAAATAAATAAATAGGTAAATAAATAAGTAAATAAATAAATAAATGAATAAATAGGTAAATAAATAAATAAATAGGTAACTAAATAAGTAAATAAATAAATATGTATATAAATAAATAAGTAAATAAATAAATAAGAAAATAAATAAATAAATTAAGTAAATAAATAAATTAAAAAATGAATAAATAAAATACGTAAGTAAATCAGTAAATAAAATAAATAAATAAATAAATAATCAAATAAATAAATAAAATAAATAAATTAAATACATTAAATAAATAAATAAAATAAATAAATAAAATTAATTAATTAAACACATAAATAAATTAAATTAATTAAATAAATAAAATAAATACATAAATTAAATAAGTAAATTAATTAAATAAATTAATTAGGCTAAACAAGTAAATAAATAAATAAGTGAATAAATATATAAGTGAATAAATAGATAAATAAATAAATAAAATAAATAAATATATAAAATAAATAAATAAAATTAATGAATACATGAAATGAAATAAATAAACTAAATAAATAAATAAATAAATAAAATAAAATATATAAATTAAATAAATAAATAAATAAATAAATAAATAAAATAGATAAATAAAATAAATGAATTAATAAAATAAACAAATTAATTAAATAAGTAAAGAAAATAAATAAATTAAATAAATTAAATAAATTAAATAAATTAATTAAATAAATAAAATACATAAATTAAAAAAATAAATGAAGTAAGTTAATTAATTAAATAAGTAAATAAATAAGTGAACAGATAAATAAATAAATACATAAGTAAGTAAGTAAATAAACAAATAAATAAATAAATAAATGGGCACGCTTCCGTACAGGAGCAGTGGCATAAGGTTAGGGTCCAGTTTAGGTGTATGTGTGTGTGTGTGTGTATTAATTGAAAAAAAAAAATGTCATAAACATGCCTTCTTCTCTCAATATTTTCTAGCCCCTAATTTTCGATTAATACACAGACACCTAAAGTGGGTCCCAACCTAAGAGGAAATGCCACTGCCCCTGTACGGAAGCGCGCCCCATTTATGTAGTATACACAACCCAAGTACCCAATATTTTCACAACTACTGCGTGCGAACAGAACAGCATCAGGGCAGGAACGCCGAGAGATGTTCAAAGGCTGCAATTCGCAAGAGGAATGTTCCGCGCCCTTGCATTGTGCGCGTGGCATTCTAATAAACTCGTCCCAAGTACTGAAGGCAGTATTCCAAAACAGAAGGCGTTAATTTGGAAAAATGCCGAAACTTGTGTGGGGAGGGAGATATAGGTCCGTGGCCCATTTCTCTTAGGACTCATCCCATTTGTCTTGGCGCCTTAGGAAAACCACGAAAAAAGCGCAGGCAAAATGAATTGTGTGGGAAAAATCAAGGTAGATTAAACGGAGAATGTAGCGAGACGGTGGTGTGGAAAATCACAAGGGATGGAGTTCATCTTCCACTATTTCCATGCTACCACGAGTGATCATCTCAAAATGTTAACGCTTTTATTTTGTACCTCCAACGTAAACCATTAACGTTTAGGTTTAACGTTTATTTACTTATGAAATTATAATTAACATACCTACCTTATCTGTCTGAAGGTAGTGGATAAAGTCGAATTCAGAACACGATGTGTTTCCTATCGTCGTTTCGAAATAACCAGACACTCTTCACAATTCGTAATAACATTGCATTCTGAAGCTCGTTTGATATACGTAGTGCATGTTTTATTAAAACTTTTGTATGATATTCCTTCACTGCCCCGGTTAGTATTTTTATGAATCACTTCTTTCCCATCCGACCGCGATCGATGTGACCAAGACACTGGTAGTTCATACGCCAGAGGGGGCGCTGTAAGCTGCGTCATCATCAAACGAAAATACTCTAATACACAAAAACAAGTAACAGTTACATTACAGATGTCCAATCGGAGAGAAAATGCAACCGGTAAGATAACATTTATATAAAATGGACACATCTGAGATTCATGAAATAAAATTATATATAATATACTGGGTGTAAGGAGTATAAGTGCCATTATTTTAACTGATGATTGTTCATGTCATAAGGAAGAAAAGTCCTCAGGTGCAGGGACTAGCCACACAAGGAAGTGTTCGGCGAATTGATATCATTGCTATTAAGAACAACTCGACATACATACTCGATCCCACCATCAGATTTGAGACACATGCAGATCAACCGCATGAGGTGGACAGTGAAAAGAAACGGATTTATGAACCAACAATCCCGTTCTATAAAGATAAATATAGCCTGTCCCACATTGATGTAATAGGTCTGATGGTGGGAGCACGAGGTACCATACCCTCGTTCTTTGCCAACAAATGTAAAAACCTGGGGCTAACACACAGCATTGTGAAGGAAATAGCCATTAATGCCCTCAAAGGATCGGTTCAGATATTGAGAAATCATTTGTATAGGAGTGATAATGGAAATTTAAAGTTATCTTAACCGATGGCTGTTGATTGGTTTAGATGTCAATGCCAGTAAATCCGTACTATTATTTTTCTCGCGGTATATGGCATTCAAATCATTCTAACCTAGCTGATGATATTTTCCCCCCTTTCTTAACTGTATATGAGCACAAACATTACTTAGGTGTAAATTTTTCTGACATTTTGTATATTCGATTCCCTGGCCTAACCGTTTCAAATGTATATCATTTTACCTTTTAGGTGTGTTTCCAAATTATATGTAATAAGCTTTGTCAAATCTGGCAACCTTTTCATAAGGGAAGCTAAATTTATTATTATTATTATTATTATTATTATTATTATTATTATTATTATTATTATTATTATTATTATTAATAACTAGTTATTAAAGTTTACAATATTAGGCGTTTGGCAACGTTGCTAGATGAGGAGGAGGGAGTTTACAAGTAGCTACACGGTACAGCTCAAGCGGATACAGATATACAGGTACAAAACAGATGCTCTGTTCTAATGCGGGATAGGAAGGTTGTTTACATAAAACAAACAGTAAATACAAACTTTCAATCTCATTAATAGAACTTTATGGTAAATTTTCATTTTATTTAACAATATTGAGACTATAAGTCCATTTTTTATTGTACGTCTAAATAATAGTCTAAACAATAATGGATTACTGCACAAAATCACATCTCCCAGCTTCCATAAAGCACTGCCATTTTTAATGAAATTTCTGTGCATGATTTTCGAAACGAGGTAAGAAACTCCTAGGCCTAGTTTCTGATAATTGTTGAGAAAGCGCTAAAAATTTCACCGATTAGGTAACCTTCATTGTGGAAAACATTGACGGTACATCTTCTTGCCTCACTTGAATTACGACGACTTTGTCCATACCTATGATATTCCTAAACTGTGAATTATATTGTAAGTTGTTTATCGAATACCTGGTACCGAACTGTCATCCACTCAGCAGTAGACCTATGGACAGGTAGCTTGAACTCAGCTGACATGTACTGTACGTACATCTGTGCAGAGCACTGCCTGCTGAACACGTTGCCACGTCTCTCACGCCAGAATATTAACAAATTCAAGCATGCAATTTTATTTAATTTCACGAAAACGTAATAGAACACACAAATATGTATTTTAACTAATATTAACTCTTTGCTAGATATATCTACTGATGTAATTGTTTTCATAATTTTACTAACCATATAAGCAGCATAACGCGAATAAAATGAGAGAAGAAATATTTTTTCTGGGAAAACTATCAAGTTTTGACCCTATGTTGCATGGACATTTTTTAATCCTGTAGACCGTCCCCGACGACTGTGAAAAGGACGGCACTTATACCCCTTATATCGTGTATACTGGATACTGGGGGAGTTGTGCCGACCACCCAGTACCTCTGTACTGGTTGGTTGTATGATCGTTCACCTCTGCTGAGGAATATGGGTTTGACGACTTTGGCCCTTCAATAACATCAACGTTGAAGTTTGAACTTTCGTCACAGACCTTTGCTGAGTTGTAGTACCTTTGCATAAGAAAGAACTACTAAAATAAACCAGTTAAGTGAATACAAATAATTGATTAAATGGCGATCTTACTCTTGCTAATTGTGTAAACATGTGCGGCTTACAGCTGTTTCGGTGCTTCTTCACACCATCTTCAGAGTCTACTAGATCTCGGCGTCATCTAGAACTTCACTGCCTGTTGTGTGGGTGCGTTCGATTGTTGAAAAGTATTGAAATGTGTTGTCAAATAGTGTGTGTGATCTGAAATTGATCTGTATGTTGAGAATTTGATTAGGGTGTGTTTTGGTGTGTGTGTATGAAATATACTGTCCTAATGTGTCGAGTTTTTGGTTTTTGGGTTGTATGTGTAGGATTTCCATGTCTGTATTTATGTTATTGTATGTGTGTTAGCAATAGTTAGCCTATGTGTTCGGCATATGTAGATGTATTGTGTCCCCTGGTTATTGCTTTAATGTGTTCTTTGTATCGAGTTTGGAATGATCTGCCTGTCTTTCCTATGTAGAAACTGTCACAACTATTGCATATGAGTTTGTATACGCCTGTGTGGTTGTATTTATTTGTTTGTGTTGTTTGTATGTTGAGATGTCTTTGTAGTGTGTTTTCTGTTCTGTATGCTATGTTGCATTCCTGTTTTCTGAATGAGGGTGCACACTATTTCACACCACATTTCAACACTTTTCAACAAAAACTCAACAGACAGATCAATTTCAGAACACACACACTATTTGACACCATATTTCGACACTTTTCAACAATCGAACGCACCTACACAACAGGCACCGAAGTTCGAGATGACGCCGAGATCTGCAGGGACATCATTTTATTTTTACTAACATTTCTGATATTAACCTGGGTATACTTTTGAATCAACGGTTGCTATCCCCTTCCACGACTGGAGTTCGATGGCGTAATATACAAACAAATCACTTTACTAGGTATAGGAGGGAATAAAAGTAATTCATCCATTTACGTAAACTATGAAATATCACGCTTTTGAGTTTGATAATTTTCTTTAGGTTTTTGTTTAATCAGAATACAGTACAGTATTAACAATGAGTGTTTTTACTCACGAACTGAGCTGTCCATACGGACGTATTCGTTATGCAGTGTATATTATACTGTCTATAGCACATTAGCTTACACTATACAGAATGAAGTTAAATTGAAAAATAATCATAATATAGATATTTAAACACATTTTTCAAAATGGTGGCCGTTCATTTCGATACAGGCTTCAGTTCTAATGTATGTCATTCCAATTACCAGTTTCGTCCTTCGTACTAGTAACTCATGTTGAAATAATTCTGTACCTACTCTGTAAAAGAGTACCTTACGTACTGTAAATTCAATCTTCACTTCTGCTCGATCCGAAAAGATAAAATTACTCAGACATGCTATCTACTGTCCGTCCAAGTGGTTATGTCGCAGGATCGTAGAAAGGAGGGAAATCACGTGACAGTTAATTACTTAACGAGGCCCTTTCATTTAAGTTATTTTAAACAGTAGTATGGGTATAATATTGCGTAGATGTCCAATTCCTAACAGAAATTAATGTTCTCAGAAAAGAGCTAAGACAGCCCAGCCACTAGCCTTTACAGAGAGGCGAATAGAAGCTGGTGGGGAAAACCGGAATGCGACGTAGGCAAATGGACGACAGTACCTATGCGAAAATGATACAATATTGGAAGCTCTTTCGTCATTGGAAAACGCGAACATATTTTTGGAACGTACTGTGACGGTAAGGCTACTATGACTGTATATGCGGTCTTGGATCTATGTGGAAGACGGTTGAACTTCATCAGTAGAAGGGGTGGAAGTGAAGTACATTCAAAAACTCAGGTACAAAAAAATTGAAGTAAAAATAAAATGATGTCCCTGTAGTAGGCTCTGAGGATGGTGTGAAAAAGCACCGAAACAGCTGTAAGCCGCACATGCTTACAGAATTATCACGAGTAAGATCGCAATTTAACCAATTATTTATATTCAAATGTTAAAAGTAGTGTACGAAAGAAAGATTCAACATGGAATAAATGAATACAGTCGCATGAAAGAGCACCTTTATGCTGTTCGTTGGAAGTTTGCATGGAATCTAATACCGTATATTCTAACAGAAATAAAGCGCAACACGTGTGCTTTGTCTTCCAAGGCAAACAAGAACCGAATGTAAAACTAATAACAAAACACAGGGAAGGCTTAGAGACTTACGTTCAAAATGACAAACCTCGGAGCTTTGGTTGCAAAGTTTTAAAAGGATTGGCAGCTGAAACATGGGATTCCACTATGCATATGCGTATAATGTTGGATAACAGCACCGCCAGCTGCTTCGACATTCACCCTCCGGAAAATTGATAGAGATGCTTGCAACTAATCACTTTCTACGTATAGGGAGGTTGAAAATCGCGGTTAGGATATTCAAGTTCCTAATGCATCCGTCTAAACGTGCGGCGGACGGGAGTGTGTGTGTGCGTGTGTATGGGAAGAGGAATGAGCGAGTGACTGAGTGATTGAATATATTAATGGATTTATAAACATAAATAACTGAGCGAATTGGGTTAATGAATGTTTTAGTTAATGTGTGTGAATGAGTGAATAAGCGAATTAATTAAATAATGAATCAGTTAAATAATGAAGCAACAGAAATAAATAAGGGAACAACTAAACATGAATAAAGGAAGATAATAGTGAATTAACGAGTGGATGAGTTGAATAATAAATTTCATTATGTAAGAAGTTTCCAATAAGCAAGTTATAATCTTAAGTATATTGAATAAATTAAACAGTCTGTGATTATCTAGTACAGGGACATCATTTTATTTTTACTAACATTTTTAATATTAACCTGTCTATACCTTTAGAGAACCGGAAACACCGCTTGCTCCCCCCTCCAAGACTGGAGTTCGATGATACTGGCGTAAAACACAAATCACTCTACTAGGTATAGGAAGGAAGAAAAGTAGTTCATCCATTTACGTAAATTAGGAAATATCGCGATTTTGAGTTTGATAATTTTCATTAGGTTTTTCTTTAATCAAAGTACAGTACTGTATTAAGAATAAGTGTTTTTACTCACGAAGTGAGTTATCCATGCGAACGTATTCATTATGCAGTGTATATTATACTGTCTACAGCACATTAGCGTACAATATAGAGAAAGAAGTTAAATTGAAAAATAATCATAATATGAATATTTAAACACAATTTTGAAAATGGTGGCCGTTCATTTCGATACAGGCTTCAGTTCTTTTGTGCATATTATCGCGCTATAGACTATTGCATCTAATTCCAATTGCCAGTTTCGTCCTTCGTACTAGTAACTCATGTTGAAATAATTCTGTACCCACTCTACGTACTGTAAATTCAATCGTCACTTCTACCCGACACGAAAATATAAAATTACTCAGACATACTATCTACTGTCCGTCCAAGTGGTTATGCCGCAGGATTGTAGAAAGGGAGGAAATCACGTGACGGTTAATTACTTAACGAGGCCCTTTTATTTAAGTTAAATTGAACAGCTGTATAATATTACATAAACGTCCAATTCCTAAGAGAAATTAATGTTTTCAGAAAAGAGCTAAGACAGCCCAGCTATTACAGAGGGGCGAGCAGAAGCAGGTGGGGGAAATCGGGATGCGACGTAGGCAAGCGGACAGTACCTGTGCGAAAATATGATTCAATATTGAAAGCTCTTTCGTCACTGGAAAACGCGAACATATTTTTGGAACGTACTATACTCAGTAACTCAGTACTGCTTACTATCTGCGGTCTTGGTTCTGTGTGGAGTTGGAACTTCCTTAGTAGAAGGGGTGGGAGTGAAGTGCATTCAAAGACTCAGGTACAATAAAAATTGAAGTAAAAATAAAATAATGTCCCTGTATTTGTCAGGCATTTTGTGTTGAACCAGATGTTAGCCTTGGTTTTGAGTATTTTTACTTTTGTGTTCACAAAAGAATTGAGTATTTTAGCTTGACTAGCGTTTACTAATTTCATTATGTAAGAAGTTTCCGATAAGCAAGTTATAATCTTAAGTATATTGAATAAATTAAACAGTCTGTGCTTATCTACTACTAGATAAGCACAGTACTAGATAAGCACAGACTGTTTAATTTATTCAATATAATGAATAATGAATGTCGGAATAAGTAGAGAATTAATTAATAAGGAATGAATAAGGGAAGTAATTAAATAATGAATAAATTAATTAAATAATGAATGAACGAATGAATAGCCGAATCAATTTAAAAATGAATAAGGGAACGAATTAAATATTTATCTAATGAGAGAAAGACCTAAATAATAATTTCTATAATAAATGAGCGAATTAATTAAATAATTAATGAATAAGGCAAATAATATTAAATTAATGTGTGAATGATTTAAATAATTAATGAATAAGGTAAAGAATTAAGTATTAAATTAATGAGTGATTTAGTTAAATAATGAATAAGGTAAAGAAATACGTATTAAATTAATGAGTGAATGAATTAAATAATTAATTAATAAGGTAAAGAGTTAAGTATTAAATTAATGAGTGAATGAGTTAAACAATTAATGGATAAAGCAAATAATTACATATTAAATTAATGAGTGAATGAGTTAAATAATTAATGAATAAGGTAAAGAATTAAGTATTAAATTAATGAGTGATTTAGTTAAATAATTAATTAATAAGGTAAAGAATTAAGTATTAAATTAATGAGTGAATGAGTTAGATAATTAATGAATAAGGTAAAGAATTAAGTATTAAATTAATGAGTGATTGAGTTAAATAATGAATAAGACAAAGAATTAAATATTAGATTAATGAGTGAATGAGTTAAGTAATTAATGGATAAGGTAAAGAATTAAGTATTAAATTAATGAGTGATTGAGTTAAATAATGAATAAGACAAAGAATTAAATATTAAATTAATGAGTGAATGAGTTAAGTAATTAATGGATAAGTTAAAGAATTAAGTATTAAATTAATGAGTGATTGAGTTAAATAATGAATAAGACAAAGAATTGAATATTAAATTAATGATTGAATGAGTTAAGTAATTAATGGATAAGGTAAATAATTAAGCATTAAATTAATGAGTGAATGAGTTAAATAATTAATTAATAAGGTAAAGAATTAAGTATTAAATTAATGAGTGAATAATTTAAATAATGAATAAGACAATGAATTAAATATAAAATTAATGAGTGAATGAATTAAATAATTAATGGATAAGGTAAAGAATTAAGTATTAAGTGAATGAGTTAAATAATTAATGAATAAGGCAAAGAATTACATATTAAAGTAATGAGTGAATAAGTTAAATAATTAAAGAATAAGGCAAAGAATTACATATTAAATTAATGAGTGAATGAGTTAAATAATTGAAGAATAAGGCAAAGAATTACATATTAAATTAATGAGTGAATAAGTTAAATAATTAAAGAATAAGGTAAAGAATTGAATATTAAATTAATGAATGAATGAGTGAATGAATAAGGCAAATAATTAAATATGAGTGAATGAATAAATGAAGGAACGAATTAAATAATGGAATAATAAGTGAATGAATTACATAGTGAATGATTTAATTAAATAAATAATGAACAAATGAATAAATGAAATAATGAATGAGTGAATGAGTTAAATAAGATGTTTGTATTTGTTTAAGTAGTCCGTCAGTTGATTGTGTACAATGCGTTCCAGGCAGAGCAGGTACTGAGCAGAAAAGATCTACTGTAAGTCAATTTCTTTAAATGTTTTCCGATCTCCACCTACTGATTCATTAATTTGGTGGAGTTCAGACCATCAGGTCTTCTCTACCACACCACTAAAATACAAATAGGCATATACTGAAAAGCAAATAGAGAGTGAAGTAAATAAGAAATAGAAATAAAATTACAGACACAAATACAAAGAACATAGGCTAAATACCAAAATTCAAAAAGATGAGATCACAACTGGCACAAAAGTAGTAATGAAATATAATGTCCTTATAATGATGGCCTTAACTACACCAGAATAGATAGATAGATAGATAGATAGATAGATAGATAGATAGATAGATAGATAGATAGATAGATAGATAGATAGATAGATAGATAGATAGATAGATAGATAGATAGATAGATAGATAGATAGATAGATAGATAGATAGACAGACAGACAGACAGACAGACAGACAGACAGACAGACAGACAGACAGACAGATAGATAGATAGATAGATAGATAGATAGATAGATAGATAGATAGATAGATAGGTAGGTTGGTAAATAGATAGATAGATAGATAGGTAGATAGATAGATAGGTAGATAGATAGATAGATAGATAGATAGATAGATAGATAGATAGATAGATAGATAGATAGATAGATAGATAGATAGATAGATAGATAGATAGATAGATAGATAGATAGATAGATAGATAGATAGATAGATAGATAGATATAGATAGATAGATAGATAGATAGATAGATAGATAGATAGATAGATAGATAGATAGATAGATAGATAGATAGATAGATAGATAGATAGATAGATAGATAGATAGATAGATAGATAGATAGATAGATAGATAGATAGATAGATAGATAGATAGATAGATAGATAGATAGATAGATAGATAGATAGATAGATAGATAGATAGATAGATAGATAGATAGATAGATAGATAGATAGATAGATAGATAGATAGATAGATAGATAGATAGATAGATAGATAGATAGATAGATAGACAGACAGACAGACAGACAGACAGACAGACAGATAGATAGATAGACAGAGAGATAGATTAAATAAATAAATAAATAAATGTCTAATATATTAGTGATTAAAGAAAATGACCAAATATCTAAAAATAAGTAAGTGATTGTAGAAACATGAAGGCAGAAAAACAGTAAGAACTTCGAAACATTTACACTAATACTTAGTTTATCGCATTGTACTCTACGCAGTAAGAAGATGCATAATAAGTTTGTTTTTCAATACTGTTAAATTTCGACAATCTCTGATGTTTCTGAGCAGGGTATTCTACAAGTGAATATTAATAAAAAAATAACTGAGTTAAGTCAGCTACCCACTCATTAATTTGGTCAGTCAGTAAATCAGGAATCAATCAGCCAGTCGGCAAATCCATCAATCATCTGCACAGCCAATAGAGCTCCAAATTCTGTGTCCCGTGATTTGTTTTGTGTCGGCTGATACATATTCAGAGTGAATATCTAATGTGTTGGCAGCAGTGTTGCCAACTGGACGGAAATTTCGTCGGAAGTGACGGAATTTGAATGTAACGGGCGGGAAAAAATGCCTTTGACGGGTGACGGGTTTTCTGGCGGAAATTACGATTTACATTGTCTTTTGACTTTTTTAGCTGCTGTCGTTTTCAATTGTTTAATTTTTAGGGTAGCGTAGACTAACCCAGCACATCAACTGCAAAAGTAGAAGCAGATGATGTGGTTAAATTACTATTTTAATCAAGGTTTGTAAGAAAGTTTCGTTAATATTTACTTTTATTTATATAGATATATTGGATAGGTCTTTTTTTTTTTTTTCGACGGATTCTGACGGATTTCTAGGTGATACACTAACGGGGATACAATTTATGTGTTGGCAACACTGGTTGGCAGGCAGAACTGCAGTACTTGGAGGATTTATGCGCGAATCTGCTCTTATTTACAGGGACCGAAAACTGAAAGCAAGCGCTACAGCGATGTGGGACAGCCCCAGTCTATTTACATGAAATAAAACGAAAGTGTTCATTATTTTATTCATTATCATCCAGTAAACAAAACGTAGTGCAGTAATTAACCTGCATACCCTGATATTAATATTAGGCCTAAGCTTCCGTCGAGATCATCCGATTAGAATTCCATTTATCAGCGACATCATCAGTGCGGTATATTCAACAAACTTGCAATGTCATCATCATTATATCCTTCTTTGCTTGGTGATTGCCTGTTGCAAAATCCGTTATCTATTATCACCAGGCTTCGAGATTTTGGACCCGATAGAGCAGTTCAGTGGGAAATCCGCATAACGGCGTACTGAGTATAGTGGTAAAGCATACAGTGGGTGGGGTACTGTAGAATGAATGCCAACAAATACGCAAAGGAAAACGCTCTGGATTTAAAGGTTCTGATGAATAATTTGGTTTTCAAACAAACTGTGTCTGAAACTATTACACTGTTAGAAAAGTCATGGCAAGAGATGCCGGAAGCCCTCAAATTAATTGAGGAAATGACACACACAATTAATGAGACATCAAGTGCACCGGTTACTGAACGTGTAAAACAGAAGTGGAAATCAATTTTATGTAAAAATAACGGATATGGATCACTGTGTAATATAAACAGCAAATTAGTGGACATAGAGTTACCCGAGAATAAAGGACTGTCTCTTAGAGACTGCAATGATGTTAGGTTTTTTCGTTTTGCTCCTAACATGTCATGCGACGTAGAGCGCAGCTTTTCTACAGTACAAACTTTGGCAGATAACCGAAAAAGATTTACGTTTGAAACACTGAGAATGTATCTTGTAGTACATTGCAATTCGGTACTGTAACTGCACTTCCTAAAGACGACCAATACGATAAATGAAAAAATTAAAATTGCTACATCCTTATTTCCACCATTAACACTATGTATAATTAAACACAAATGCTTATAAAAGACAGGAGAATAAATGCTTTTCACATTCTTTTCACATTATCATTGTGTAATGTATATTTACTTTCAGAATGTACATATGTGTGTTTCCCCATACTACCGTACTCTACTCTAAATAGCAACGTTCTTACCTCAACACATCTCTGTCAACCTGCAGCGAGTCAACAACCTACAGTGCATGCACAGTAAACTTATTGTATCGGGTCCAAAGTCTCGAAACTTGATTATCACTATAGTAAATACGTGAACGGCTGGTTTTTACTGTACACCTCTGCATGACGCGTTCTTAGGTTGCGGATAGAAGAGACGGCCTCCAGATATGGAGAGTAGCTGCGAATATATTGAATAAGCAGTCGTGGACAGCTGATAAGGGGTGGTTCTCTAGTTTGAGGGTTGAGCGAAGTGTTAACAACCCATCACAGTAAAAAAAACAGCTTGTTACGAAACACCAACATAAGCCTCGGAATGGGACTGATTCTCTGGTACGAGTTATATTACCAGATGTTCTGTATGATTGTGAAATTTGGACTCTCACTTTGAGTGAGCTAGATTCATTACTTTTTGCAAACGATCTAGCTCTGTTGGCATCCTCAGAAGATGAATTACAACGTTAAAATTTTAATTTTAACAAAATTTGAATTAAATATGATATGACAATCAAGAAAGAAAAAACTAAAATTATGGCCTTCTGCGGAAAATACCCTGTGCCTAGCAAAATATGTTTAGATTCAAAAATATTAGAAAGGATAAATTATTTTACATATCTCGGATACACTTTATCTTTTTTCGATGAAGTAGAAATTTCACAGAAAATTTCTAAATACACCAAAACAATGGGAATAATTAACAACATTATGAAACCTTCCCTAGCACAAAGGCATACTAGAATTCGCCTATACAAGACCTTGGCGAGACCTTTACTTTGTTACGGCAGTGAGGCATGGACATTGGGGAAGAAAGACGAAAGCAGAATAACGGCTAATGAAATTAAATTTATGAGATATACAGCGGGATATACGAAATGGGATCACAAACGCATGAATATGTAATGGAAGAATTACAACTAGAACCTGTAATTAAGCACGTAAAACATTATCAGAACAACTGGATAAATCATCTGCATCACATGCACAGAGATAGAATCCCAAAAGTCATGCTCCACTATCGTCCAAACGGGAAGAGAACTCTCGGTCGTCCAAAGAAGCACTGGATTGAAAATTCAACTGTGATATCGTAACAGGTCATTTGGCCTAATACTTGAAGGGAAGAAGAAGAAGAAGAAGAAGAAGAAGAAGAAGAAGAGAGGGTTTAAGTTACAGGAGAATGGAGGAAGTCACATAACGCAGAACTGCACGCATTGTATTCTTCACCTGACATAATTAGGAGCAGTAAATTCAGACGTTTGAGATGGGCAGGGCATGTAGCACGTGTGGGCGAATCAAGAAATGCATATAGGTAGAGTGTTAGTTGGGAGGCCGGAGGGAAATAGACCTTTGGGGAGGCCGAGATGTAGATGGGAGGATGAAATTAAAATGGATTTGAGAGAGGCGAGATATGATGATAGAGACTGGATTAATCTTGCACAGGATAGGGACCGATGGCGGGCTTATGTGAGGGCGGCAATGAACCTCTGGGTTCTTTAAAAAATCACTTGTAATTAAGTAAGAAATTATAGGGTACACTTACATGAATAGAAACTTATATTACGTTTTGTGATTGAATGCATGGTTAATTAAAATATTAGGTTGAAAGTTGCAACAGTCTGGCAACTTCGCCGCTAACACAGTCCTCTTTCTTCTGGTAATACAGATGTAACAGGTCAACGAAACTCAGACTACGTGAATTGCCTTCCGCCTCCCTCTCTAGTTACAACGTCGCAAATCACGATCCGATTCGCAGTAGTTATGGAATAAGGGGGTGTTAAACAATTGGAAAAAAAAACACATTTTTTTTTAAGAAAATTATGGACTTTCCACAAATATGATACTGAATTGCACTTTTTTCATTATATAGGCTTCAACATGAGCTATTCGCTCTGAAAATCTGGAGAGTTAGTTTACTTCCACTCTGTATATGTTTATGTTTAAGTCCTCTATCATTATATTTTAAGCTTGTTTTCTTCCATACCAACAGCAAACCTTGTCTAAAAGTTTGTTTTCGGAAAACGTATTATGTGTATTTCTCGTGTTAAATTTTACATTACCTCGTTAACATGTTTCAGCCTGTTATCGACCATCTTCAGAATTGGTTGTTGCTGGTCTTGGTGTCTTTTGTTCGTGTTTCCTGTGAGGGTGTGTTTGTGTAGTGTAATGTGCAGTCAATGTGTGTGTGTTCTGGAATTGAGTTGTGTGTTGAGAATTTCATTTGGATGTGTTTTTGTGTATCTATATATTTCGTATTGTTCTAGTGTGTAGTTTCTGGCTTTTTGGTTGAATATGTAGAATTTGTTTATCTGCTGGAACCATGTGGAACGTTGAAGTTATCACTGGAGCAGTGTAACACGTGTTTACCAAAGAGGCGGGGAGACAATAGTCGAGGACAGCAAAGAACAGAGTTTTGTGGAAAGAACTAGGGAAGGTCATTGTAAATAGATAACGTAATTAGTGTTAAGATATTGTAAATAGTAAAGTCAGTATTAGTGAAAGTGTAAGATAAGTTTTGTAAATAGTAAAGTCAGTGTTGATAAAGTGTCAGTTAAATAGTGTAAACAGCAATCAGTGTTTGTCAAAGTGCCAGTGTCAGTATAATGTGTGTAGTACAAGAAAAAAAAATGAACAAAGAACAGTGCTGAGACTAGTTAAAGTTGAACAGGGTTATTAACAATGTCACAAAAGTAGTATACACGACAAGCTCGCCTGGATTGGCTCACCAAACGAGTACGCTTGAGCCATCCCTGTCGAGGAGGTTCTAACCCCATCACAGGAGGCCTGTGCCTAACTTGGGACATCATGGCTAACATTCATTCATTCATGTAGAATTTACATGTCTGTGTTGATGTCTCTGTAGGTGTGGTTAGCATTTGTGATGTGTTCTGCATATGTGGAAGTGTTTTGTAGTTTTGTTATGGCTGTGATATGTTCCTTGTAACGTGTTTGAAGTGATCACAAAAAAAAAATACATCCAAATAAAATTCTCAACAACAACTGTATTTCAGAACACACACATTCTTTGACTCCACATTACACTACACAAACACACTCCCACAGGAAATACAAACAAAAGGCACCAAGATCAGCAACAATCAGTTCTGAAGATGGCCGATAACAGGCTGAAACATGTTAACGAGGTAATGTAAAATTTAATACGAGAAAGAACACATAATACGTTTTCCGGAGGTATTATAGTGTTAAAAGTTGTGTAATTAAGATGTCTAAAAGTTTGTGTTATTATTAATTAATTAATTAATTCATTCATTCATATGTAGCAGTACAGTCCATAAAGGGTCTGGGCTTCCTCAATCAATTGAAACCATTCGTCTCTGTCTTACGCCCGTTGTCTCCATATCCTACATCCAACTCTCCGCAGATCATCCTCCACGTCCTGAAGCCATCTCAACCTTGGTCGTCCTCTTCTCCTTGCTCCACCTGGGTGTCCGTATAGTGCTCGTTTGGGTAATCTGTTTTCTGGCATACGCTCAAGATGTCCGGCCATCTGAGTCTGCCTTTCTTAATGACGAAAACTATGCTCGGCTCTCCATATATTTCCATTAACTCTTTATTGGTTCTATTTCTGAATTGACCATTTTATAAATGAGGTCCATATATCTTTCTGAGAACTCTGCTTTCCCAAACAGCTAAAATATTTTCATTATTTCTTGTTAAAACCCAAGCTTCACTGGCATATACGACTACCGGCCTTATAATGGTTTCGTAAATGATTTTCTTTGCAGATATACAGGGTGTTTAAAAATATGGGGCATAATTTCAGGTATGTATTTCCCACATGTAGACAATCAAAATAGTTCATTACAACATTGTCCGGAAATGCTTCATTTCCGAGTTATGGCCTTCACAACATTGAAAGTCACCGGAACGTTTTTCTTCCGCAGGTCGTTGTCATACAGAAGATGTTCAAAATGTCCACCTCCTGCTTGAATACAGACCTCACATCGATGTCTCATTGACCTGCGAACACGATCCCAAACTCCAGGAGTATTGCGTATGTCCTCAGAACATGCCACAATTCGATTCCGAAGGGATTCCAAATCAGGCACCGGAGACGAATAAACCAATGATTTTAAATGGCCCACAAGTAGAAATCGAGAGGGTTCAGATCAGGTGAGCGTGGAGGCCAAGCAATTGGGCCACCTCTGCCTATCCATCGATCAGGAGAGTTAAATTTTCCATACTCGCACAGACGGTAATGGAGACGTACAAATGTTTTCCGATCTTGACATTGTCGCTGTGGGTACCTCTCCTGGTACAAACGACGAGCCAGCGCAGCATTGCCGTCCGCCTTACCGTACATGAAGTGTATCTCTGCCAGCTCTTGATTTGAATACATGTCGCACAGTCTATCGCCTACACAACACTGAATGTAACCTTCGCCTCGGAATGAACTGTCAGAGTGCCCTCTTAATGTCTCCTTTGACGGCAAAGAAAAACGTTCCGGTGAATTTCAATGTTGTGAAGGCCATAACTCAGAAATAAATCATTTCCGGACACATGTTGTAATGAACTATTTTGTCTACATGTGGGAAATACATACCTGAAATTACGCCCCGTATTTTTTAAACACCCTGTAGATAGTGAGCTAAATTTCAATAGTTTTCCGAGCCCAAATAGACACCTATTACCTTCCATTATTGTGGTTTTTATTTCTGACTTTATGTCATTATTATCTGTTACCATTCTGCCTAAGTATTTGAAACTTGTATAGTTTTCAAATTCGTGCTGTAAAATATAACGTTATCTTGTGTCTACCAATCTTCTAGAAGTTTTCATATTATTTAGTTTTACTTTCATTTACTTCCAAACCTAACTTTCTTGCTTCTTCTTCAAATTATTGTAATGCTCCTGCTAACGCTGCCTTTGTTCTTGCAATTAAGGCGACATCGTCTCTAATGCTAGGTGTGGGTTAAACGATTATAAATCGTGCCTCCAGGATTTGTTTTGATGGCTCTAATGTGTTATTGTGCATAGCACTTGAATCCAAAAACTAGTCCATTCCTTTTATAAAAATGGACTGAATGCGTTTTCCGATCACACTCTTCAATCGAATATTAGAGTAAAGAATGCCTCTTTACGTAGGCTTGAAGATACCGGCTTTGGAGATTTGACCATTTCGTTCTTTTATTGTTGAATTCCCCGTAATCGAAAGGGAATGCAGTGAGGGGCAGGCAGATCGAAGGCGGCAGTAATTCAAGACCACCCCATTGCCATTCTGAAAGAACAGGTTGGTGTAAATGACTTTTAATTTATTCATTCGTTCAATTCCCTTAAAGCGCCATCTCGGCTGCTTCTCACTAGGCGATACACGGACCGAGAAAAGAAATGGCTCCCGATATAATCTCTTTCAGCACATTCTTATCTCTGGCTCTCCATCCTGGTATTGTTATTCCCTCAAGAGCGCGGTTTTATGCGGAGGATTGTTCACCTCTATTCAACTCATCCAGTTTAAACAGCCAAGATTAATCTTTGATTCCCGAGTGAAGCTACGATTCCAAAAATTATGTTATTTTGTTTTTATAATCGTATGGTTGTGTACCTTGGCTTAAAAGAACTGAATACTGATTTTTGTACGATTAAATTATTTAGACAGAAAAGTTTAGTTGAGTATTTATAGGAATAAAAATTACTATGGTTATACATTAAGTCATTCTGAATTCAGTGATGTAAAAGACAACTGAGTAGTTTTTAGTTTTTTTAACCAAGTGCAAAAAATAAGTTCTATCTGATAATCTGTTTTCCCAATTTGCTAAATGCACTTCAAACTTCTATTGCACATTACTTGCTACAATCTTCACTAATACCCCTTGTGATTTTTTTTTAGTTATCATGTAATTGCATATCTATTCCATGCCTCTGGAATTCTCTCTCTGACCACGTCAGAGACTGTCGGACAATATCAAAATTCAAATTTAAATTAAAAAATCACATTCTAGTTCGTGGAATTGCTTGTTGAACACATGTCAGGTTGCGCAACTTCACCTTAACCCATGACATATAGTAAATATTGTAACTATGCTGTTGTAAAATTGAAAATTAATATGTAATGTATTTATTATTATTATTATTATTATTATTATTATTATTACTACTACTACTACTATTATTATTATTATTATTATTATTATTATTATTATTGTCAGTTATCAATATCATCATTGCTATCTCTGTTTTCTTTCTTTTTGTTGTATTAGGTCGATGAGAGCTCTATAATGTACTTTTGACTCTGTTGACCCTCTATAGGGCTCTAACTTAATTTGTATCATTTTCATCAGTGTTTGTATTTCTTTTTGTATTTATATGTGCTATCTGGTAGGATGGAAGAGAAGGCCTTATGGCCTTAATCCTGTCAGATTAAATAAATTATTATTATTATTATTATTATTATTATTATTATTATTATTATTATTATTATTATTTATATCGTACATTTTAAAGAAATATTTAGTTAAATACTATCACCTTTAGTGAACGTTTTGTTGCACTATATTTCACTTTGCTTTCCAGCTCTGCATTGCATTGTCTATCATTGCATTGTATTGTATTTATTAACATTCCATGGTATTCATACATTGCTTTACAGCTAGAATATGGATCAAGTCAAAAAACTTAATACTATTATAAAGTCTTAATTTATAGTGACAGTTTAGATAAAATATATACAGACGAGATTTACAATATACTCGTAGTCTACTAGTACAAAACATAGTTTTAGTATCAATTTCATGAAGTGTTATGGTGACTTGCTTGCAGACTCTCCATCTATCCTAAACAGATGGAAAAACTATTTTGCGCAACTACTAAATGTACATAGGCCAAATAGAAATGATCGGGACGATATTGAAATACAAACTGCTGAGCCATTTATACCCGAACCCACGCTTTCAGAAGTCGAAATTGCGATAGAAAATCTGAAAAAGTACAAGTCTCCAGGTATCGATCAAATTCCAGCAGAATTAATACAAGAGGGTGGAAGTGCATTATATAGCGAAATTTATAAACTTGTACTTGCTATTTGGGAAAAGGAAATTGTACCAGAACAATGGAAGGAGTCCATAATTGTACCTATTTTTAAAAAGGGGGACAAAACCAATTGTGGTAACTTTCGAAGGAATATCACTTTTGTTGACGTCGTACAAAATTTTGTCCAATATTCTTTTGAAGAGATTAACTCCGTACGTAGATGAAATTATTGGGGATCATCAGTGCGGTTTTCGGCGTAATAGATCGACTATTGATCAGATTTTTTGTATTCGGCAGATAATGGAGAAAAAATGGGAGTATAAGGGTACAGTACATCAGTTATTCATAGATTTCAAAAAGGCATATGACTCGGTTAAGAGGAAGTATTATATGATATTCTTATTGAATTTGGTATTCCCAAGAAACTAGTTCGATTAATTAAAATGTGTCTCAGTGAAACATACAGCAGAGTCCGTATAGGTCAGTTTCTATCTGATCCTTTTCCAATTCACTGCGGGCTAAAGCAAGGAGATGCACTATCAACTTTACTTTTTTAACTTCGCTTTAGAATATGTCATTAGGAAAGTTCAGGATAACAGGCAGGGTTTGGAATTGAACGGGTTACATCAGCTTCTTGTCTATGCAGATGACGTGAATATGTTAGGAGAAAATACACAAACGGTTAGAGAAAACACGGAAATTTTACTTGAAGCAAGTAAAGCGATCGGTTTGGAAGTAAATCCCGAAAAGACAAAGTATATGATTATGTCTCGTGACGGGAATATTGTACGAAATGGAAATATAAATATTGGAGATTTATCCTTCGAATAGGTGGAAAAATTCAAATATCTTGGAGCAACAGTAACAAATATAAATGACACTCAGGAGGAAATTAAACGCAGAATAAATATGGGAAATGCGTGTTATTATTCAGTTGAGAAGCTCTTATCATCCAGTCTGCTGTCCAAAAATCTGAAAGTTAGAATTTATAAAACAGTTATATTACCGGTTCTTCTATATGGCTGTGAAACTTGGACTCTCACTCTGAGAGAGGAACATAGGTTAAGGGTGTTTGAGAATAAGGTGCTTAGGAAAATATTTGGGGCTAAGCGGGATGAAGTTACAGGAGAATGGAGAAAGTTACACAACACAGAACTGCACGCATTGTATTCTTCACCTGACATAATTAGGAACTTGAAATCCAGACGTTTGAGATGGGCAGGGCATGTAGCACGTATGGGCGAATCCAGAAATGCATATAGAGTGTTAGTTGGGAGACCGGAGGGAAAAAGACCTTTAGGGAGGCCGAGACGTAGATGGGAGGATAATATTAAAATGGATTTGAGGGAGGTGGGGTATGATGATAGAGACTGGCTTAATCTTGCACAGGATAGGGACCGATGGCGGGCTTACGTGAGGGCGGCAATGAACCTTCGGGTTCCTTAAAAGCCATTTGTAAGTAAGTAAGTTACTGAATGTCATGAATTCATCTACAGAATAGAAGGCGTAAGAAATTAGGTACTTCTTTAATTTGGCCCTAAATAATCTTAAGTTTTGAGTTTCATTTTTTATAAACACTAGAAAAAGTAGGGGACCTAATATTGATCCTTGGGGAATTCCATTATTAATAGTTCCCCATGTCGAGGCAGATTGACTTTAGCGAGACAAAGTTAAGAGAGCTTACAAGTTAGGCAATCTTCTGAACTATGCAACAGATGGCACTTGAAGGTACGCAGTGAAATTGTACACGACGCTTATCTCTGTTAGATGGAATATAAGTTACAGAGTTATTAAGGAGAAATAGTAAGTGTTTCAAGAGTATAGTAGTATTGGCTATTCTGAGAAAAAATGTTCGCATAAACATGTGTACAACTTTCAATGGGCGTGGAGATACAGCTGTTCAAATGTTACGTACATCAAGTCTTACAAGTGGCAAGAACGAAAGACGACTTAAGGATTACATTTATTGCTTATTTGCATGATATCAATAGATTTCAACATTTCTATGTAATTTTCCATTCTGTTTTCCAGCAGTAAGTGTTGCTCTTCTGAGATCGTCCTATTCTTTTCCGAGGACAGTTACTATTTACGATGAGAGCGACCAATTCGTCCCTTGTGGTTACTTTGTTTTAAACACGCCATCTTTCATCCACCCTCACACGCAGCAATAAGGTCTGCGGACCTTGGTGTGGCCAATGCACGTGACCACTGCAGCCGATCCATCGTAAGATTTTAACGATGTGTCACTTACTGCTAAAATGTACAGGGGCTCCGTCATGCTGGAAGAACATGTCCATCCTTGCAGTCAAAGGAACTACAAACAACAGTTTCTCTACACGCAATATGAACAGTTCTGCCTTCAGAAGGTCTCAGAGGAGCGAATGTAAGTCTACTATTTATTTGTATGTGATAATGCTACATTGTACAGGGACATCATTTTATTTTTACTAACATTTTTAATATTAACGTGTCCATACCTTTAGAGAACCGGAAACACCACTTGCTCCCCCCTCCAAGACTGGAGTTCGATGATACTGGCGTAAAACACAAATCACTCTACTAGGTATAGGAAGGAAGAAAAGTAGTTCATCCATTTACGTAAACTAGGAAATATCGCGATTTTGAGTTTGATAATTTTCATTAGGTTTTTCTTTAATCAAAGTACAGTACTGTATTAAGAATAAGTGTTTTTACTCACGAAGTGAGTTATCCATGCGAACGTATTCATTATGCAGTGTATATTGTACTGTCTACAGCACATTAGCGTACAATATAGAGAAAGAAGTTAAATTGAAAAATAATCATAATATGAATATTTAAACACAATTTTGAAAATGGTGGCCGTTCATTTCGATACAGGCTTCAGTTCTTTTGTGCATATTATCGCACTATAGACTATTGCATCTAATTCCAATTGCCAGTTTCGTCCTTCGTACTAGTAACTCATGTTGAAATAATTCTGTACCTACTCTACGTACTGTAAATTCAATCTTCACTTCTGCCCGACCCGAAAATATAAAATTACTCAGACATGCTATCTACTGTCCGTCCAAGTGGTTATGCCGCAGGATTGTAGAAAGGGAGGAAATCACGTGACAGTTAATTACTTAACGAGGCCCTTTTATTTAAGTTAAATTAAACAGCTGTATAATATTACGTAAACTTCCAAATCCTAAGAGAAATTAATGTTTTCAGAAAAGAGCTAAGACAGCCCAGCTTTTACAGAGGGGCGAGCAGAAGCAGGTGGGGGAAATCGGGATGCGACGTAGACAAACGGACAGTATCTGTGCGAAAATATGATTCAATACTGAAAGCTCTTTCGTCACTGGAAAACACGAACATATTTCTGGAACGTACTATACTCAGTAACTCAGTACTGCTTACTATCTGCGGTCTTGGTTCTGTGTGGAGTTGGAACTTCCTTAGTAGAGGGGGTGGGAGTGAAGTACATTCAAAAACTCAGGTACAATAAAAATTGAAGTAAAAATAAAATGATGTCCCTGTAGCTCACGCGCACTGGAGTGTTAAAAGAGCTGTATCTTACTCCCATTCAAAATTGGATACATGTTCATATGGAACAGAATAATCAGTGTATATACTCTATAAAATATTTACTATACTTCCTGAATTACCCTGTAAATTAAAATGAAAATAGGTGGCCTATATTCTGCCTGAAATGTTCCGTTCTTTTAATATGTAGCTCTCAGAAGACCGAGATGCTGCTGGGTGCAATATAAGACCTCGAATCTTGGACCGATATCTCGGTATACCTTATTTTATTTCAAGGAGTGCAGTTCGGTGGCTCCTTTGAACACCCACTTACAGATTTATGACTTCCTACACAAACACCTCTGACAATTCCATCCAGTCCCCTCGTCCCAACATTGCACAGTTGTCACAATCCTGATGACCTTCGAAATTATGCAGTGAAACTGACGGGATTCATGGAATTCGGAAAAGATGCGGCAACTCTGCCTCCACGTGGATTTGACGGGCACCTGCCAATTCTTCTGAACGAGGGCTGTGATTGGTTACTAACAAGAGAAGACAAGATTTCCGTCACAGTAAGGAAGACATTTATTTATGACAACCAATTAGTAGGGGGCAGTAGAAAGTCTGTCGGCAAAGTCCTTTCTTTGAAACTGCACTCCATGAAAAAAAAAAATAGAGTATACTTACAAGTGCTTTTGTGAGTCGTGTAGTTTGTAGCAGTAGGCTAACATTGCGGGGCTATGGCCTGAGTTACGAGGCGGGTAACGGTCAACCGGTTGCCAAGTCGGGTTCTTTGTCGGGGTGTTTAGTCGGGGCGCGGGCTGAATTGCTGGTGCTTGTTACGTAGGATATGTTGCGGTCGAGGCAGTGACACTCACCCCTGCATAATGTGGTTTCCTGGTACATCACAACACGGTTCATTGGAGTTTAGGTCCGCAAGATACATGACAGGGACTGGTGCGGCGCACAGCGCTACTCTAATTATAGCAGATGTGCAGTATTTGTTTATTAAATAGTATGAGCCTAGTGCTGGCTTATTATCAGCAACAGGTCCTTCTGCATGCATTTAGTAAATAGTTCAAATATTTTCACTCTGTTCTTCAAACATACGCGAGATTGGAGAGGGTATTAACTTATCAGTAGATCTCGGACTTTTAGGTCCTAAAAATCTTAAAATAGGTTCTATCACAAATCAAAATACGTTCTAAAATTACAAAAATAGGTGAACAAAAAAAATGACATTATTTAATTTCCCATTACAAATTAGCCGAAACATTTGACATTATTTTATTGTACATGTCCATAATTACCAAGCAAAATCTGTTTGAATAATAAAATAATAGAAAGAGTAAATACCTTCACTTATCTTGGCTATACACTATCACCTTATGATGAAGTAGATATTGCTGAAAAAATATGTAAATATAATAAAACAATGGGAATCATTAATAAAATCATGAAACCCTCACTAGTACAAAGACACACAAGAATAGGCTTGTATAAAACCTTAGCACAGCCAGTATTAAGCTATGGTAGCGAAGCGTGGACTGTGAAGAATAAAGATGTCAGTAGAATAACAGCAAGTGAGATGAGGTTTATGAGAGCAACAGCTGGATATACTCGCTGGGATCATAAAAAAAATGAGGACCTAATGCAAGAACTTCAAATAGAACCCATTATGCAGTTCATCAGCAAATATCAACTTCAGTGGAAGGGTCATCTCGAACGAATGAATCGACGCAGAATTCCAAAAGCACTGCTTCATTACCATCCATATGGCAAAAGATCTCTAGGCCGTCCAAAGAAGAGATGGACTGAAAATTCTAGTTTGAGACCGTAACAGGCCACTTGGCCTAATACTTGTTAGGAAGATGATGATGATGATGACATGTCCATAATTAGAGCCAGAGTAAACAACTAACACCTTTTCTAAGTTTTCCATTGAGAAACTGCATCGCTTCTCAGATAACACTATCTTATATGCCGAAAATGAGCGTTCCACATCAACTGATGACACCGGAGCATATTTAAATGTTGTATTAGATGCAAGGGAACAGCACATTCATGTTCAGGTGTTTTGCCAGCCAAGATGTCAGCAACTGTGCGGAGAACTGTCAGTCCTGGGTTTTTTTGAAGCACTGATTTGAGTTTTTCAGAAACTTTTTCACCAACATTAGCAGGAACCAAGTTGATTTTTTCTATCAATCCCAGTTGCGTGTAGACCGGTTTGCCTGAAGATCCTAGAGCATTAATAATGGGGACCAGAAATACATAATTTGATTCGATGAATGCAATATCCCGGGCAATTGTTGGGTCCTGCAGAAGTTATGCTCACTGCATCCTCCCCAGTTTCAAAACAAAGTTTTTAATGTCCTTCAAATGCTTGCTGTAATATTCCACGGCCTGTAACCATGTTCCCCATCGGGTAAGAATAGATTCTGGTGGAAGTGGCACATTGGGAAGTTGCTCTCGAAATAATTGAATCCTCGTAGGTGCTTCGATTGTTGTTAAGGCACGACTGGCATACAGAATTACACAGCGTTTCCATACTACCAACTGTAGAAATTGTAAAACGTAAAATTAGGTAAAAATAGTTTCTAACGTGAAATTAGGTATTTTTAGGTTGTATAGGACCACCATTTTCGAACATATATTTCCATAATTCGTGTATATACAACTTTTCTTTTGTATATATCATGAGGAAGAAAATAGGTTTTTACCTAAAATCCGAGGTCTACTTGTCAGTAAATAATTCACATATATAGAAATATAGGATGTTACAAAAGACGGGATATTTAAAAATTAGTGTTGTGGGATTTAATCCATTAATCGATCAATTTATGTTGTAAGATTAATAGATCAAAAATATTTAATCGAATAATCGAGTCGATTAAAATTAATCGATTGTAGTTGATATTAATTATTATTTTGTTAATACAAACTCATACTAAAAATCCCGACAATATTTCTCTCTCGGAAAATGCTTACTTAAAAGCACAATATGACTGTTATTTTCTAACTGTAAACCAGATAGCGTACAGAAAATCTTTGCACAAACACTTCAGCAAGAGATGGAGATATGAGGACAGAGACCTAGTCTACCTCCATTGAAAGCTGAAACACAATGCGAAATCCTTATTAAGTTTTATGGTTTTCCAAGAAAACTTCCACCTTGTTGTCAGCTCATCTTCCTAGCATATGAAATACATACTTTTCTGGGATTCTTCCCCCTCATTCCTTATAAAATAGCCATGTCTATACTGTGTGCAAGTGAGAGCGTAACTACCTTCCTCTCTTTATAAAACCTTGTAATTCGATTACAATAGGGGCCAGTCTTCTGTTTCGACCACTGGACTTTTGCAGTTGCAATTTCTGTACTGAGTTTGTATATGAAGGTTATGTGTTTAGTTTGATGGAAAAAAAGTCAATTTTCTGTGGCCTGTGAAAAAGTGTAAATCTCATTATGTCATATGAGAATTTGAGACGTAAACTCGGTGAAACGTTTGGATTTAAATTGAACGATCGTGGAGAAGTGTTCGATAGAAAAATTTTTTTTTTTCGTGTTTAGTAATGCAGGAAACATTGTTACTTAACGTAGAGCGGCATTTAATTCGGAGCATGTGAATGCACTCACATGTTTAAAATCATGGATGAAGCAGTATTAACTAGGTGAGTCTTCATACTTTGTGTTATTTATGTTTGTCTCAAAAATTCCCTGAGAAATTGACACAATAAATTATAAGCCTCATAATAAATATGTTAGTAAGTAATTAAAATAGTTGTTTTGTAATATAACGATACAATATATACAGATATACAACATTTAATACTTATGCTTATCACCGAACACAAGTTAAATTTAACAATAATTGTGTATTACAGTATATTGAAACATTTTTTCAACTCGATAAAAACTCGATTAATCTATCGATTAATCCATTAAATTCAAATAGTTATCGATTAAATATTTTGATCGATCGACAGCACTACTATTAAGTTATCAGTAAATGATTCACATAATATAGAAATATAGGACGTTACAAAAGACGGGATATTTAAAAAAATGCAATAAATTTATATGCATTGCACCTATACCTAACGTGATACCTTATTAAGAGAGACCATACAGGAAATATGACATTTTTTGACAAAAAAGTAGTTGCATTTTTCCTTTTTTTTCCGCAAATTGTCTCTAATATCCATAGTCTATACGTTTTCCATAGTTTCAAGTCCGTAAGCCGGCTGTAGAGCGATCGAAATATTTAATCGATTAACGATTTGAATTTAATCGATTAATTCATAGATTAATCGAGTTTTGACCGATTTGAAAAACGTTATAATATACTGTAATACACAATTAGTGTTAAATTTAATTTGTGTTCAGTGATAAGCATAAGTATAAAATGTACAGTATATCTGTTTATATTGTATCGTTATATTACAAAGCACTACTCAATACTATTTTAGTTATTTACAAACATATTTACAGGAGTTCGATGGCATGTCTTGACCTCATGGAGAATAGAGAATGGAAACAAAAGACTGGACAGTTCCTCTTGAAGGGAGACAGAGTAGAACTTCAGCTGTTGAAGTTTGTGACGCGAATTGACGAAGGGATACTTGTACACTTTTATGTCTGTTTATGTTAGGATATATATATTATATAATGTGTTTCGTTTGTGCCATTTTCATTTTAATCTGTGTGTTCTTTTGGAAAGTGGTTGGATCTAACTATAGGTGAGGGGGGTGAAACCTACAAAGTAGGACTTGTTTTGCACAGCACGTACGGTCAGAAGACCTGTGCATGGGATTTAGGAGAAAATTCTATTAATATAGAATATCTGTATGTGTAATATTGTTCAATAAATCCATTTATCTATCTATATTTATTACGCAGGCTTATAATTTATTGTGTCAATTTCTCCGGGGGTTTTTGAGACAGACACAAATAAAAAAGTATGAAGAGTTTCAACTTTCAATAGAGGTAGACCAGGTCACTGCCCTCATATCTCCATCTCTTTCTCAAGTGTTTGCGCAAAGATTTGTCTTATACTACTTGCTTTGCAGTTACAAAGTTACGGTACTATTATGCTTTGAAGTAAGTAATTTCTGAGAGACGAATATTGTCGGAATTTTTAGTCTGACTATTACACTCTTACTACGTCATACTACTTTTGACCAATAAAACGGTACGAATGGACGTATTTCAACCAATCATGGCTGCTTATCGCACAATTTTATCGCGTCCCTAGCATTTGTTTAATTTTATCGCGTCCCTAGCATTTGTTTCTTTGTTTGCCAACATTTGAAACTGCGCTGGCCTGGACGTCAAAAATATATATAAATATATATATATATATATATATATATATATATATATATATATAATTACAAACCACTCCAGTCGATGCACAGCAGTTTCAAATATGACTCGCATTGGCATTCAAGAACAAGAATTAATAAAAATCACTGATCATACCTATGCATCTTCTGAAATCTGATTTACAAATAAATGAAGAGCACCATTCGGAAATCCTGAATAAGTTGAATACACCATGCAGGCCTAAATCAACGAGTTCCACTTCTATTACGCACACGTCCAATATAACATCAATTGAACCACCAACCACATTCAAATTTGAAAATTGTGCATTCATTTAAAATTATTCATCCAGTTGGCCCGGGTTCGATTCCCGGTCGGGGCATGTTACCTGGTTGAGGTTTTTTCCGGGGTTTTTCCTCAACCCAATATGAGCAAATGCTGGGTAACTTTCGGTGCTGGACCCCGGACTCATTTCACCGGCATTATCACCTTCATCTCATTCAGACGCTAAATAACCTAAGATGTTGATAAAGCGTCGTAAAATAACCTACTAAAATAAAAAAATAAATAAAAAATTATTCATTCGGAAATTCTGAATAAGTTGAATACACCATGTAGGCCTAAATCAACGAGTTCCACTTCTATTACGCACACGTCCAATATAACATCAATTGAACCACCAACCACATTCAAATTTGAAAATTGTACATTCAATAATTATTCCTTTTAAAATTATTCATGTTTATTTTTCATGTCATTGTCGTTAATTAAAACTTTTCTAATACTTGTGTATATTAGTTAGGTTATGTTATAGCTTCTGCTGTATGATATTATGGATAGTCACGTATCAGAGATTGTTTAATATTAAGATTTATTGAAAATCATCTGTCAAGTGACGTTGATTACTGGGATTCGGATAACTGAAGTGGAATGTTGCATTTTAATAAAAATGAAACTGAATCAACTAAGCCTTCTTGACTAGTAACATTGCCATCGTGTATAATAGATCGAGAACTTCTCGATGAGAAGGCATTGCTCACTACTGCCATCTAGCATGCATCTAGCGTAATATTTGTAATGTTGAGATGGTACAATAATATATTTGAAGACAGTTGTATTTTCGTAAGTCAATTAATATTTTATTGTATTGGAGTATTTCGTTACTTCTAATCTTTATATACTTTCTTCTAATCGTGTAATAGTCAATTAAATCCGACTCGAGTTTTGATTTTCTCTAGATAAATCTGCTCGTGTTCCACTAGCAGATTTATCGATAAAATCAAAACGTCTAGTGAGATTACTGTTGAGAATCCCTGATCTACTTGGGGGATTTACTAAAGAACAATTTTCAGAACGTGGAAGGATTGACAGTAAAAGGAAGAAGATTAAAGTGCATAAGATTTGCTGATGATATGGCGTTGTTAGCAAAAGAGGAGATGATACTAAGGAATATCGTCGTTGTTCCTGCAATAACTCCTATGTGACATATTTATCGATTTTGAGATTTTTGCTCTATTAAATAAGTTAAATAGTGATACAGCAAATAATAAAATCTCCTATATGTAATTACTTTTTTGTTTCGAAAATGTAAGAATTCATAGTCCCCTATGCATGGCTGTCATAGGATGAATAAATGTGTTTTTTCTTCCTACTGAAAAATTTTATATTTTGCACATAGGAGTTATTGCAGGAAAAACGACGATATGCTAGGAGCTGAATGACAGCTGTGAACGCTATGGGATGATCATAACTGAACAGTATGGAATGAAGATAAATGCAAATAAGACGAAGAACATAGTCATAGGAAGAAAAATAAAGAAGGTAAACTGTATGTATTTATTCACACTGCAGTGGGTATATACCCGGTGGCAGTGGTAACTAATTACACTCAGTAATGACAATAATAAACTTATTAATTAAAATACAATTAATAATAATACTAATAATTAATACTAACAATAATTAATAATAGTAATAATAATAATAATAATAATAATAATAATAATAATAATAATAATAATAACAACAACAACAGGGAATATACTAAATTAAATGAAACGATCACTTAAAATATAATTTAAAATAAATCTCATTTGTATCTTAAAACTAAGATCGAACTAAAACCCACGAGTATGATATGTTCATATCTGCACAAGTACCTTTCAAATTACAATCATTTCGCTGTCAACTCACTCACTGCAATGGAACTACGACACATTTCACTGATTCTATCCTGATTTCGCTAACACTTCAAAAACATTTCACTGTTCAAATACTATGCACTGCCACTATAAACTATAAAGCTTCACTGACAGGAACACGTTTCACTTACACAGCACACTTCACTGACACGACATACTTCTTCACTGATACAACACACTTCACTGACACAACATAATTCTTCACTGATACAACACTTCAATAACAACATATCATTTACACCCTTTAAATACTGTGTATAATTACCGTCTATTAGTAAGGTCCTTAAGCCTATTTTTAAATACATTTTTGGTTGCTATGGTTACAACCGTGACAAAAAAGTATCTGAGACCTACAGCTCATAACGTTCTTTTACAGATTTTAAATACTTCTATAACACTGTAGAAATAAATTTTGAACGGATTTGAACATTTTCGTTCTATTATTAAAAATATTTTCTTTGATAGACTGTAGTATAAATATGTCACAACCGTAACAATGGTATGACCCAAAATACCTTTCGAATCAGCCGATATTTCCGTGATAATAATGAACTGTAACTTTGCAATTCCGCTATGCTTTTTCATCATTTCTCATAATGAAAAATAAGAATATTCAAACTGGAAGAGGAACTGGAGGCGATGGATCCTGCCCCAACACTGCTTTGTCAACCATGAAATCCACTCAGTCTCACTGGAATCCAAATCCTAGCCTCCGAAGTCCAAAGCGGGCGCGTTAACTAAGCACTCTATACATCTATTTGAACATTAATTAGCGAGAGATGGCTTCTGAACTGTAGAACAGACAATGATGATTGAGAAATTGGACGCATTGTTAGTCGAATGGCTAGAATGTCTGCCCTCGTTGTCTGAAACTCAAAGAGTGAATCCGTATAAGATCACATTAAACTGTATGAAGTTCTCGCGTTCTTCCGCTACTTCATATCATCTGTAGAAATATCTGTCTTTTTAAAACTATCATGTCAATGTGCTCTTATTCTGTTTAAAAGTAATTATCTGGTTTCTCATTTACTTAGGCCTACTAGTTATAATTTGAAATTTATCATAGTTAATGTTATTGAAGGATGCTGTTTCAACTACTAGATTACTTAGCGTCGATGGAGTTGGTGATAGCGAGATGGTATTTAGCGAGATGAGGACGAAGATTCGCCATAGGTTACCTGACATTCGCCTTATGGTTGGTAAAAATCTCAGGAAAACCCAATCGGGAATCGAACTCATGCCCGAACGCAACTCCGGATCAGCAGGCAAAGGCGCTACCGCCTGATCTACACCGGTGGCTATGGCATTGTTGAAGTGACAGTGAGTAAAGAATAAAATTTCAATGTGATAATTATGGTTCTAAAAACAATTGAAGTACTTGCTTCTTTTTAAAATATTTTTTAATTAATACTTACAGTTTTGGATTTATTTTTAAAAAATTATTACACCTTGAACCGAGATTAGAACTACTGTCTTAAACGAAATCAGTAACATCGTTACAGAAGACATGTGTCTCATATACGAGTTTATCATACTATGTTGATCGTTTCCAGCCAGGTTTAGATCCACGATTCTAGGATCCAAACTAGAAAGCTGCAGACTAGGACTTACAACCGGTTTTCATTCGACCGGTCAGAGAGTGTCCATCAAGGACGAGCATCCGACCGAATGTTCGACCTTCAACCGGTTGCCCCTGATGTTTTGCAGGCTAGACAAAACACTGACATTTTCTGAATACACAAACGGAGCAATAATTGAAGGAAATTTACTATGTGTAAAAATTCCATTTCCTTAATATAGGCCTACAATTAATTAATTGGACACTTTATTACAATAAGTTAAAATAACATATATACAGGGTGTTTCAAAAATACGGGGCATAATTTCAGGTATGTATTTCCCACATGTAGACAATCAAAATAGTTCATTACAACATGTGTCCGGGAATGCTTTATTTCCGAGTTATGGCCTTCACAACATTGAAATTCACCGGAACGTTTTTCTTTCCGCAGGTCGTTGCCGCCAAAGGAGACATTAAGAGGGCACTCTGACAGTTCATTCCGAGGCGAAGGTTACATTCAGTGTTGTGTAGGCGTTAGACTGTGGGACATGTATTCAAATCAAGAGCTGGCAGAGATACACTTCATGTACGGTAAGGCGGACGGCAATGCTGCGTTGGCTCGTCGTTTGTACCAGGAGAGGTACCCACAGCGACAATGTCCAGATCGGAAGACATTCGTACGTCTCCATTACCGTCTGTGCGAGTATGGAAAATTTAACTCTCCTGGTTTGGGAAGGGGACGCCCAATTGCTTGGCCTCCACGCTCACCTGATCTGAACCCTCTCGATTTCTACTTGTGGGGCCATTTAAAATCATTGGTTTATTCGTCCCCGGACCCTGATTTGGAATCCCTTCGGAATCGAATTGTTCTGAGGACATACGCAATACTCCTGGAGTTTGGGATCGTGTTCGCAAGTCAATGAGACATCGATGTGAGGTCTGTATTCAAGCAGGAGGTGGACATTTTGAACATATTCTGTAATGACAACGACTTGCGGAAAGAAAAACGTTCCGGTGAATTTCAATGTTGTGAAGGGGTCATAACTCGGAAATGAAGCATTTCCGGACACATGTTGTAATGAACTGTTTTGATTGTCTACATGTGGGAAATACATATCTGAAATTATGCCCCGTATTTTTAAACACCCCATATTATATATATATATATATATATATATATATATATATATATATATATATATATACCGTACAATCATAAATGCAATATGGTATAATAAATTGAAGTGGAGTAGCATCAACTGTACTCAATCCATTAATTTTATTACACAGAACATTAATAAAAATTTCTCTAACCAAAAATATGGATTACCCAACAAATTTAATTTATACAGATTTTAAAGTATTAACTATTGAACAAATTTATAAATATAGTTTACTAACGTACTACCACAAAAATCAAATAAAACTTAAATCTAGTCGACATGAATATCGTACTCGAAGACAAAAGTCTACTTTCCCATTAATTGAGCCTAAATGTCATACAAGTGCAGCTCTTAAACATGGTGCTAGTTTCAGCCCAAGACTCTATAATAAAATTACAAACCATTTTCCAAATTTGAAATATTTTAAAATTGAAGCTTTTAAAAAAGAAATTTATAAAATTATTCATGATATATAATATTAACAAATGTGTGTACTTTTTAACCCTTTATATTTCTGTCGAATATATTTATGTTTTTTATGTTACATTATTGGTTAAGACCACACCATATACTAGCTTGGCTCTTACGGTAGTGGCTAGAAACATTTTTGTTTTATAATTTTAATTTGTACTCACTGCTAGCTAGCTAGTTAAATGAATAAAAAAATGAACACCGGTAACAACAATAGAAATAAGTGTAATGCATAATATGAAATCTGGTATGTAAAGAAATGTAAGAATGGAATAAATTGCAATTACTTACTAAATATTAAGATAAAATAAGTAAGCCTACATACATTCTATTGTAACGTTTACACTTTAAACTGAAAATGCATATCTCTGAAACAGTAGTCATTAACGCATTTTAATTACTGTAAGCAAGTGCATTGTTATTTCATTAATAAATAATTTTTTAAGAAGATATAAAGAAAATTAGGCTACTCTCAAGGTCTAATGCGTGTAGCTACTTTCATGATTCATGTTTTGCTCATGATGATATCAACTGTAATAGCTGGATGAATGAATGAATCAGCTAATGAATAAATTAATGAGTACATTAACGAACCAATGAATCCATGGATGAATGAATCAATGAGTCGATGGCTGGATTGAGGACTGATCGATTGATTGAATGTAGTGAGAGAGGAAGAATTACAACTTAAATGATAGGCCTACATGATGATAATCGCGTCCTTGCAAGGGCTCTTGGAACTCCTGCATGGCTCAATGTGGTCTGCCTTTGCCGTCCACTCACAAAGAGTGAGAAACAACTCGAATATTCGTTAAATCGAACCTGAGGCACTCCGCGAAACTGAAGAGCTTTGCATACTGACTACAGCGCCAGGCGTTCAACAGCAATATACAGAGTGTTAAAAAAAAGTATCCAATATTTTAGGAGGTGCTAGTATGCATCAAACCAAGAAAAAAATGTCTAATAAACATGGGTCCTACAACACATACTTTCTGAGATCTGAACACTTGTTCATAGGAGGTGCTCAAAGTGACGTCCAATCATGACAATGCATTCCTCTCCCCTTCGGCGTAAGGAATCACGCACTCTTTGAAATTGACCTGGTTGTTCTTGATAATCAAAAATCTAGGGGATTTATACGATGAAAGAGTAATGGAATGAAGAAAAATTCTCTCCGGCGCCGGGACTTGAACCCGGGTTTTCAGCTTTACGTGCTGATGCTTTATCCACTAAGCCAAACCGGATAACCACCGGATACCACCCCCAGCGTCGGACGCTTGGGTGGGTATCCGGTGTCGCTTAGTAGATAAAGCATCAGCACGTAGAGCTGAAAACCTGGGTTCAATTCCCGGCGCCGGAGAGAATTTTTCTCCGTTCCATTACTCTTTCATCGTATGATGACGCAGAATATCTGCATGGAAATATCATATGTACTTCGGTACATTAAAATGACTAGGGGATTTAGATTTGAGGAACGAGCAGGCCAAGGTGTGGGGCCTCCCCAATTAATCCAGCGGTCCTGAAATATCAGCGTCAAGTGTTCACGCTCATTGCGGAAAAAATGTGATGGTGTGCCATTGTTCATGAACCACATCTGTAGTCTTTGCTGACATGGCACATACTCCAGCAAGGTAGGCAATATGTTAATAAGGAAGTCCTGATAACGAGCATGTGGTAGCACGTATGTCCCTTAATCTGTCGCCAAGAACGCCTACCCAAACGTTGATTGAGTATCGGTGCTGATGCCTTGTTTCTTCAACTGCATGGGAATTTTCATCAGCCCACACATGCTGATTGCGAAAATTCACAACACCACATCTGTTGAACTGTGCTCATGTCCGCAACCAAACTTTTTTTTTCAATATTTCTTGCGACATATCGACCCTGCCAAGTACTAACATTGAAACTCAATTTTTTATGGTTTTGAGTTGTCCTAGTTAATATGGTCTTAAAAGGAATCACGCAGTCTTTGAAATTGACCTGGTTGTTCTTGATAATCAAAAGTCCAAGGGATTTAGATTTGAGGAACGAGCAGGTCAAGGTGTGGGGCCTCCCCAATCAATCCAGCAGTCCTGGAATGTCAGCATCAGGTGTTCACGCTCATTGCGGAAAAAATGTGATGGTGTGCCATTGTTCATGACCCACATCTGTAGTCTTTGCTGACATGGCACATACTCCAGCAAGGTAGGCAATATGTTAATAAGAAAGTCCTGATAACGAGCATGTGGTAGCACGTATGTCCCTTAATCTATCGCCAAGAACGCCTACCCAAACGTTAATTGAGAATCGGTGCTGATGCCTTGTTTCTTCAACTGCATGGGAATTTTCATCAGCCCACACATGCTGATTACGAAAATTCACAACACCATCTCTGCTGAACCCCGCTCATATCCGCAACCAGACTTTTCAGTACCTATTCCTTGCGACGTATCACTATTCTATGGCAGAGATGTCAACTACGGTATGATTATCTGGTAGCCTGCTGTATTGTAGGACAGAAAAATGCATTGCCATGAATGAACGTCACTTTGAGCACCTCCTATGAACAAGTGTTCAGATCTCAGAGAGTATGTGTTGTAGGACCCATGTTTATTAGACATTTTTTCTTGTTTTGATGCATATTTTCACCTCCTAAAATATTGGATACTTTTTTTTAACACCCTGTATAATTTATATTTTTCGTAATCGGTCGTGCACGACTCTAATCCAAATACTAACATGGTGGCCGCGAGCATCAAGCACTGTGAGTTTCATTGATTACTTTACGTTAGCTGCGGTTTCTTTAAACTTCCGATCCCCATCTCGCAGTTCAGCTGCGGCATTCTTTAAGCGCTTACTGTTGCTGTGATTTGTATCCTCGATTTTTCACTCGAAGGTGTTCCGCGACTTTTTTGTAGTTTGAGCTCTGCCTGTGCTGTTTTTGTGGCGCTGTCTTCCTCATCCCATAGGAGCCTGAAGTGAAGTCCTCGCTAATGCCATTGATTCCTTTCCTTCTTATTACTCCGCGCCCGCCTCGAGCGGGGTAAGTTAAAATTATATTGACAAAATTATTACATAGTTCCTACAACAGTGTCGTCGAGGCCGGCAAGGACGGTACAGTACGCTGCAGACGAGATATTGTAGAAGTTAGTGGCTGTTCCATAAACTTTTTTTGGTTTGCGCCTGAGCGATGGACATAAACAATTCTTGAGTAAGCGAATGAATGAATGAATGAATGAATGAATGAATGAATGAATGAATGAATGAATGAATGAATGAATGAATGATATGTTATGTTTTATTTAACGACGCTCGCAACTGCAGAGGTTATATCAGCGTCGCCGGATGTGCCGAAATTTTGTCCCGCAGGAGTTCTTTTACATGCCAGTAAATCTACCGACATTAGCCTATCGCATTTAAGCACACTTAAATGCCATCGACCTGTCCCGGGATCGAACCCGCAGACTTAGGCACTGAAGGCCAGCGCTATACCAACTCGCCAACCAGGTCGACTGAATGAATGAATGAAAAGAATGAATGAATGAATGAATGAATGAATGAATTAATTAATTAATTAATTAAATTTATCTTTTGAAGAGGTGGAGAAGTTCAAATATCTTCGAGCAACAATAACAAATATAAATGATACTCGGGAGGAAATTAAACACAGAATAAATATGGGAAAAGCGTGTTATTATTCGGTTGAAAAGCTTTTACCATCGAGTCTGCTGTCAAAAAATCTGAAAGTTAGAATTTATAAAACAGTTATATTACCGGTTGTTCTGTATGGTTGTGAAACTTCGAGTCTCACTTTGAGAGAGGAACAGAGATTAAGGGTGTTTCAGAATAAGGTTCTTAGGAAAATATTTGGGGCTAAGAGGGATGAAGTTACAGGAGAATGGAGAAAGTTACACAACGCAGAGCTGCACGCATTGTATCCTTCACCTGACATAATTAGGAACATTAAATCCAGACGTTTGAGATGGGCAGGGCATGTAGCACGTATGGGCGAATCCAGAAATGCATATAGAGTGTTAGTTGGGAGGCCAGAGGGGAAAAGACCTTTGGGGAGGCCGAGACGTAGATGGGAAGATAATATTAAAATGGATTTGAAGGAGTTGGGATATGAAGGTAGAGAGTGGATTAATCTTGCTCAGGATAGGGACCAATGGCGGGCTTATGTGAGGGCGGCAATGAACCTCCGGGTTCCTTGAAAGCCAGTAAGTAAGTAAGTAAATAAGTAAGTAAATATGAGTGAATGAATAAATAAAACTAGAAACTAATCAATTGCCAAATTGATTAATTAGTAAACGAAAAAATGAATGAATTAACAAACTTGTACCGTATTTGCTCGCGTAATATGCGCATTTTTAACCTATTTTGGCTGTTTGAAAAATTGGGGTGCGTAAAATATAAGAATTTTTTAAATTAGACTTATTGATCTGGGTTTTAATCAAGCATATAATAATTAATAATACAATACTTTTATCACCTAAGACTACTGGTAATCTTGAATTAGGGTAAACATTGGTAATTTCGTGGCAGTGGTTATTTCGTGATAATTTTCCTGGTTCTTTCGTGGACTAACTAATGGAATTACGAGATTCAAATTTCCGACAAGAGATTGCATATGTTGTCCGGTTTCCAGAAACATACAGCAAAGCTTTGTGTGACTATTGTAGCTGCTACAGTGAGCTTTTGTGTTTGGAGAGAGCAAGTTTGCGTCGAATTCTCAGGCGTACAAATTTTGTGGATGTTTATATTGCATTACAGGCTTATTACTGAACGTAAGCATATGATATTTGGTACAATGATTTATTATATCTTGATGAAATTTTATAAAGTATTTTTGGAATTTTAGATACACCTGTAGTCGCCATATAGGCTTAGCTTTACTGATAGAAATCTTAGCTGTTTCAGTTGATATTTTGTTGAGCATTACGGTTAAGAAAGCTTTGTGCCATATGGGTTCCGAGGATGTTGACAGAAGTCCACAAAGAAACTTGAGAAACAGTGCGCAGTGTATTTTTGGACCAGTATGCGAATGATGGAGATGACTTACTTGCAAGAATTGTGCCAGGAGATGAAACATGGCTCCACCCTTTTGAACCGGAGACAAAGAGGCAGACAATGGAGCGGTATCATGCAAATTCACCAGAGAAATAGAAATTCAAAACTGTTCCTTCGGCAGGAAAAGTTATGGCTACTGTATTTTTCGATCCAGAAGGATTCTTGCTTGTGGACATCAAACTACACGGAACCACCATTAATTATGACGCGTATGTGGCAACTCTCAAGAAACTTCAAGCTCGAATGAGTCCTGTTCGACCACATCGGATGAAGCAGGATGTTCTGCTATTGCACGACAACGCACGGTCACATGCCAGTCACAAGACCACAGACCAGATCAGAAAACTCGGATAGACAACACTGAAACATCCGCCTTACAGTCCTGATCTGGAACCATTCGATTACCATTTCTTTGGTAAACTGAAGGATCCCTTCGAGGAATGAGGTTAGAAGATGACTCTCTCGTGCACGCTGCTAAAGAGTGGCTCAGACGTGTTGATCCAGATTTCTACCGTGCTGATGTACAGGCCCTCGTTCCTAGGTGGCGTAAGGCAGTTGAAAGGGACGGAGATTATGTGGAAAAGTGACATTTTGTTTCTAAAGGATGTATCTACATTCTGTGAAAACAGCAAATCTGTAGGATAATAATGTAATTTTTGAATAAATATTGTGCATTACTTTTGTAGTGACCCTCGTAATATATAGTAAATTCCGTAATAAAAATGTTCACCATTTCAGGGCACAGAACATCCCTTTTCAATTTCAATTTTTATTTTGATTTCATTATTATTATGTATTGATATGTATTTATATGTTTTCTTGCTATGAAAATTAGCCGGAATTACTATGTTTGAAGTCTTGTAATAGTAAATGATAATTTCATTTGACTTTAATGAATTTTTCCACAATTCTTCTACCTCTCAAGAAAATAATGAAGGTTATCACGAAATAACCAACCAACTAGCTTAAGTTATAAAAGTGGTTTTTGCAATTGTTCAAAAACGTATCAAATCTTTTATGTCTCTAGATTTGTACTGCACACTATTGTCTCTTAGATGGAATAGTCGGAATAAGAAAACATGTACACATTTGCATTTTAAATTAATTTTCATAAAATTATCACGAAATTACCAATGTTTACCCTATAAATAATAATTAAATCGGGTATATGACAATCATAATGAGTGCAAAGTACATAGCAGACGTAGCATTCTCAATAGGTAGTATTTAATTGAGCATGATGTACGAGTTTATAGGCCTGTAGGTGGTTGATCGATGCATTCTTCATGTTGCGGTGACAACTGCACGATACCTGCCTGTTAAACAGTAAAATTTGTCACAGTCACTGCCCTTAGGGGTAATTTACAAGGACAAGCATCAGTGTCGAAGTAACGTTATTTAGGGTTTCTTTGTGAAGCAGGCAGTTGAGTTGGCTATTGGTCAATGAACAATGCCGTAGAATGCAAGTACAGTGAAACCTCTCATTTACGGACATCAAAGGGACGTAACAATCTGTCCGCATCTGGGAGGTGTCCTTTATTGGGAGGGAGGCTCCCCAATCTAACAGTAAATTTATAATATGCATAATGTATTCCTTCACGCTTTAAATGAAATGTATCACTGTAGTTTAATTCTAAATACAGTCTACTGTACTACAGCAAATTCTTTGCAACTTTGAACTACAGTAGATAAGACCGAAAAAGGAAAATACAGTACTGTGCCATGCAATTTTATTCTAGGTCTACAGTTATGCAGTACTGTAATTTACAGTTTTCAACTTAACCTTTACGTTCAGGTGCCATGTCTCTCGAAACAGAACAACTGATTTAAATCAAGAGAATAATCCTACTCACCCTATTATGTGTCGAATACAATTTCACGATCGCGGAAACCTTGGACCCATCAGACAGGTTAAATTTAATGACTGTGTTTAACCACCTGCTTCTAGCTAACAAGGGGTAGCCAACTGAGCTAGTGGTAGCCTACGAGACCCTTATTGTCTTCTTTCATGATAAGGAATTTCTATACAGTTCTCAAAACTAAATTTTCCATTTTTGTAACACATTAGGTCTTGAAATCTAAGTTCTGTCCGCAGTCAGGAGGTAAAGCAAGCTTTAGAACTGTAAAACAGCTGTCCGTGTCCGTGTCCGTGTCTGAGAGTGTCCGTAAACGAGAGTTAAATTTATCATTATTTCTATATTATTTCAGTTGGGACATAAAAATCTGTCCGTATATAAGAAGTGTCTGTATCTTGGGAGTGTCTGTAAGGAGAGATTTCACTGTATTGGAAATGGAATTTAGAGAAGGAGAATTCACACTACTTACTTACTTACTTACTGGCTTTTAAAGAACCCGGAGATTCATTGCCGCCCTCACATAAGCCCGCCATCGGTCCCTATCCTGAGCAAGATTAATCCAGTCTCTACCATCATATCCCACCTCCCTCAAATCCATTTTAATATTATCTCCCCATCTACGTCTTGGCCTCCCCAAAGGTCTTTTTCCCTCCGGCCTCTCAACTAACACTTCCATGTACCAAATCTTATAACCTTATTCCTTTGCTGTGGTCGTGCCGGAGAATCAGTCCCATTCCGAGGCTTACTGTTAGGTTTCGTAACAAGCTGTTTTTTACGGTGATGGGTTGTTAGCCACTACACTACACCAAAAAAAAATTGTGCGGAAAATACACGAAACAAAATTGAAGTTAAAAATTAATCTTTAAAAATTATAGTGCGTAAAATACGCGGTGACGCAAAGTACGCGAGCAAATACGATATATTAACAATTAAGCAACTAAATCAACAGATGAATGAATAATTGGACATATAAATAAATGAAAGATTAAGAGAAATTAATGAATAAATGAATCAATTACAGAAAACGAATCTCTTATTTCCTGTTTCAATCCGTTTGTTCGACCTACTTCTTACTCGAGTGATATTAGGAATACCGTATACTGAAGTTCTCGATTTAATACTGTAGAGAGATTGAGATTTTATTACAGACGATCCCCTTGAAAATAGGAGCTTTGAACTGCAGATAAATATTCGCTTTGCTAAGGAAACTCTCGTCGTATAATTCTAAAAATTTAAATGAAAATGGGAGAGTTGAGGAAAGGAAAACATTGATTTCAGCGCAGCGTTTACTTTTCAATTACTTCCTGTTGCCCTTTCAAGGATGCAATTTGCATTGATAAAGCGTAGCTGTACTCTAGTTGCTTACGTTGGCAGTCATGCACTCCTTTTCATACTGTCTGGAAAAATTCCTTTATTCCATACCACTCTGAATGGCTCGAAAGGGAAAACAATCAGTTCATTTCCAGTGAGCTGGATAAAGAGTATTTCTGTCAATTGAAAATTCAGAATTTCGTAGTGGAAATAGCTCTTTGTAACTTGTATCTGTAGTCAAGATGGATTTCATTATTAAGGTAGATCTATACTTCGTATTATTATGCTGCTATTTCCGAACTTTTCTTCCAGATATACTGGAGATTTTTCAACATCACTTCTAGACAGATCAATAAAACACAACTTACTTAAACAAAAACTGGCGATAGGCACGATCTGCTTTTAAAGAAGGTAAGGATTGATTTATTTCTAATAGATTCCGCTTAAATGATGACAAAAATAGATTATCATTTATTTTAAGTAATTTATTGTAATATTCATACACAGCCCTCTGTCAACCTACTTGGTGTAAATTTTGATTCAGACAGTAACTTATCTTGGGCATCACATACAGGGTGATTCAGACCACCCGAAACAGTAATTTATTTCGGAAATTAGTGCATGAAAATTTTCGAGACAAAAATATTTATAACTAAACCACATGTGAACTTTCACTTGAGCTTGATTTCATCAATCAGCTCTAACAGGAAGTAGGGTCAGTGCCGTATCACTTTAAAATTTCAAATGGAAGTCTGGGTCAAATAGGGTACCATTTGATAGAGCTCTTCAAAACAAACAACTTTCATGGGAAACGTTTTTATTAATTCCTACTCTTTCAATGAGTAAACGTACGAAAAGGCAACGGGTAATTCGGACCACCCGTTAGTCATTTATTTCGGAAACTACTGCATGGAAATTTTCGAGACAAAAATATTTATGTCTAAACCAAATTCAAATTCAAATTCAAATTTATTTACAATTTACATTTGAATTGAATAGATATGAATAGATACACGAAATGAGCATATGCTCGTGCTCGGGTACAGTCCAGTAGTCTACATAAATTTTACAGAGTTCAAATAATAATGCTGATGATATAAATAATAGTAATAATAATAATAATAATAATAATAATAGTATTAATAATAATAATAATAAAGTAATCGTGACAGAAATGATACAAAGATTGTAATACAAAATAATTCATTAATAATAATAATAATAATAATAATAATAATAATAATAATAGTAATAATAATAATAATAATAACAGTGATAAAACAAAAATATTTATAATAATAAAATAAATACTAAGACGGATAAAATAAAATATAAAACCACTAGCGAGAGTTAACACAACTTAAATAAGCATATAATAACCGGAAAAAATGTCGAACTCGAAAATCAACAGAAAAGTTCGTTGTATCGCAGACGACAGCAACCGCCGTATTGACATTGTGTTGTGCATTAATGGTAGTAGGGGGGAGCCGAAAGTCTACGTAACTGCCGTTCTCTTCGAATCTTCTCGTACAATCATGGGAAGTTAATGCTGCAAAAACAAAATGTCTACGAGTCAAACTGTTCATTATTACCAGGATAAATACAAATAATACTGAAATATATTAATCAAGTTTCAGTTATAGATCTCTCCTTTTGTGCAAGAGGTATCATATCAAAATATTTTATGAATGGCGGGGAAAATATAAATTTCAAGAACTTTTTAGTGACAAGATATAGAGACAAGTACAATCAAATGTATCTGTGGCGATGCTAAGGAATCATTTATTGAAGATATACACTGTTATTAATTAAAAAAATGATCTAATTTATATTTATTACAATGTTTTATCTTATAAGTTACATGCATCAGATAAATACAATAAAAATTAGTACCGTATCTGTGGTGCCTGGTAAAGGGGTATAAGTCCAAAAAATCGAAAAATGTGACCACATGTGAACTTTCACTTGAGCTTGATTTCATCAATCAGCCTTAGCAGGAAGTAGCGTCAGTGGCGTATCACTTAAAAATTTTAAATGGAAGTCGAGTCAAATAGGGTACCATTTGATAGAGCTCTTCAAAACAAACAAATTTCATAGGAAACTTTTTATCAGTTCCTACTCTTTCAATGAGAAAACGTACAAAAAGACAATGTCATCAATATTGAGAAATGTTACAAGATGAAAATTTAAACAAGACAATTAATGTTGACATGTTACTGAAAGGCTGGGCAATTCCATTAATTTTTTTTATAAATTTTCGAACTATCTGCCGTTCTGAGCAGCACATACCTGTACTCTGTCAGTGACTCCTAATACTTCGGCGTGGTCAAGTGACTGGCAAAGTAGGAATTCATAAAAACGTTTGTTTTGAAAAGCTCTATCAAATGGTATCCTAATTGACTCGACTCTCATTTGAAATTTTAAAGTGATACGCCACTGACCCTACTTCCTGTTAGAGCTGATTGATGAAATCAAGCTCAAGTGAAAGTTCTGAATCACTCTGTATTGCTATGTGTGTGTCAGGCTTACTTACTTACAAATAGCTGTGAGAGAACCACCCGAAGGTTCATTGCCGCCCTCACATAAGCCCACCATCGGTTCCTATCCTGTGCAATCCAATCCCTAGCATTATATCCCATCTCCCTCAAATCCATTTCAATATTGTCCTCCCATCTACGTCTCGGTCTCCCCAAACGTCTTTTTCCCTCAGGTTTTCCAACTAACACTCTACATGCATTTCTGGATATGTGCTACAAGCCCTGCCCATCTCAAACGTCTGGATTTCATGTCCCTAATTATGTTAGGTGAAGAATACAATGCGTGCAGTTCTGCGTTGTGTACTACAAGCAATACAAATTCAACACGGTTCACTTTTGAGCAAGATAAAGTACAATCATCGCTCTTAAGTTCTGTTTTTCTCTGTTGTACGGGTTCTTGAGAGCATCTCTGATCTAATTCAATGGTTCTCAAACTTATCAGCACTACGGATCGCTGTCTATACATCGCTACTTTCATGGACCCATTCAAAACTGTCGATGGAATGATCGGTAAATTAGATTTTTGGATTAATATTAAGTGAATATGAGTAGTGATTTTTCTGCTACATCTTCCAAAAATTGAATCGATATTAACTGTATATCTGAATTAAAAAATAAATATAATATTGTCCTAAAAAAATAGATGGTTTTCATTGATGTTATGTTACAGCAGAGTTGATATTAAAATAGTGAAGGAAAACCATACTCTACTTTCAATACATTCCTTGTATAATTCGGTACACTTTATGAAAATTAAATGAAGTATATAGAGATGGGAACGATATATCGGTTTTCACGAAATACCGATATTTTTGTTTCGATATAGCGATATATCGATATCGAAATTTTGATTCAATATATCGTATAATATATCGGTTTTCTAATATATTTCTCGAGTTTTTTTTGTGGAATTATTATCACTATCAACAACAACAAAATCCACACTAGACAACTCCGATAATTCCCGAGAGATGGCGCTCCTCAAGGTGGACAGTTACATAATTGTGCAACCTTACTCAATACCTTGTTCTAATTGGCTGGACTGGAATTCGAATTCAAATTATTTAATATGGAGCACCAAATTCAAAATGCAGCGTGTGCGAACGTGAGATAGACAGGAGGTTTATCAACTATTGTTTTAATTTACAACTTACTTACAAATGGCTTTTAAGGAACCCGAAGGTTCATTGCCGCCCTCACATAAGCCCGCCAGCGGTCCCTATCCTGTGCAAGATTAATCCAGTCTCTATCATTATACCCCACCTCCCTCAAATCCATTTTTAATATTATCCTCCCATCTACGTCTCGGCCTCCCTAAAGGTCTTTTTCCCTCCGGTCTCCCAACTAACACTCTATATGCATTTCTGGATTCGCCCATACGTGCTACATGCCCTGCCCATCTCAAACGTCTGGATTTCAAGTTCCTAATTATGTCAGGTGAAGAATACAATGCGTGCAGTTCTGTGTTGTGCAACTTTCTCCATTCTCCTGTAACTTCATCCCGCTTAGCCCCAAATATTTTCCTAAGCACCTTATTCTCAAACACCCTTAACCTATGTTCCTCTCTCAGAGTGAGAGTCCAAGTTTCACAACCATACAGAAGAACCGGTAATATAACTGTTTTATAAATTCTAACTTTCAGATTTTTGGACAGCAGACTGGATGATAAGAGCTTCTCAACCGAATAATAACACGCATTTCCCATATTTATTCTGCGTTTAATTTCTTCCCGAGTGTCATTTATATTTGTTACTCTTGCTCCAAGATATTTGAATTTTTTCACCTCTTCGAAGGATAAATCTCCAATTTTTATATTTCCATTTCGTTCAATATTCTGGTCACGAGAGATAATCATATACTTTGTCTTTTCGGGATTTACTATTGTTTTAATACTGTTATTAATGTTCTTCTAGGCAGGAGTGCATAAAAATTCTATCCCTATAATCATCACCATTGTTGTTTGGAATGTTGGAATGTAACAATAACTTACAATGGGAACTTACCATAGAAGGATTGTATCAAATCAACTGTGAAGTTTGTTAAAACCTGTAACATTCTAAGAACGGTACTTACATTTAAAAATAATTACAAGTTCTGTTTACTTACATTTAAAAATAATTACGTTGTTAGGTAGAAAAGAGCATTATATCTGTATCATGGATTGAATCCTATATAACATTAGAATAATTGAATCGTGTTCCAATATCACTCAACCATGTAGAGTTCACTTAACTCTTCCCACTATATCATTTAAGCTCCCTTGCCTCCACCATAATTTTGATTTAGGTTAGGACCTACATCATATGGTACTGAAAATGCATTGTTTATGGTTACAATTTTACATTTATGCTTTTGACTGTTATGATGTTAATTTCAATGGTAAAAAGGAATATTAAAATTCAAGTAAATTTATTGTAATACAGTAAATGTACGCCAGAAAATGCAATTTGCTTACGGAATAGCGATATATTTTCTGCGATACATATCGTTTATCGAAATTAGTTTTGCAATATGTTGCAATATCAATACTCGGTCATGGATAAATATATAATAGGATGCGAAACTTAATGAGTTTCCTGTACTAGAGGCGCTGTTGTAGAAATTGATCTTGCTGCCATCTATTTCTGGGAGGGGCGTTATTACATCTAGTAGCGCACCAAGTAGCGAAAAGAGTAATTACTCCATGCATTTAGCAGCGCATCTGGTGACGAAAATGGTAAACTGTGCAGAAAGTATTCCCTCCCACCCTCAACGATATTCAAAACTAACCCAATTTAAAATAAAACATTTACGGTTTTATTCCTCACAGCATATTCTACTGAAAATTCTTACCGGAGCCAACAGGAAGATAAAAGGGACGATGTGTTTTACACTACCCGATTAAAATATAACCAGACAGAGACAAAAATGCAATAGGTTAGATAATTGGGATTGTATTCTTTGAGTATGGAAAAGTCTGCAAGAACTACTTTGATAGTTCAATTTATTATATTACTATTACTTTACAATACATTCAACAACACTATTTTTATAACGTCCATAAACATCACTGTTTAACATACACTGCTTATACACACACAGTATCACTTTATGTTCACTTATTAGCAAGTTTCAGTCCGCCATCTTCATCTTCGACTCTCCCGTACAGCAATATCTCGTACGGATAAATAGAGAACTCTCGGTAATGTACCCAACACGTAGTTCTAATATTCACCGCCTACGACTTAGGGCGCTGATCACCTTATTTCAAACTCCCAAATCCAGATGATACTGACCGCAGTTTCGCATCCTATTATATATTTATCCATGACTCGGTATTGAATTTATTTCCTCCATCATTAAAAGTATATATTTACAAGTTTACCTACTTTAGTGAATATATGATAGACCTGTTTTTTTTTTCTTGAAATGCATTCGCATCTACACTCAATATTAGTTATATATGTCTACCTCCGCATATACTCGGTTTCTTTTAACTGTTTTGGAACAAGATTAATTCGTGGGAAACAGCATTTTTAAGGCTCGTTTTTAGAGTTCCTTATGTTATGCATAAGCTTTCAGCCAAAAGTAACAAAGCTGACATTTATTTCTACCAAACAGTGTCACAAGATAACTGAACAAGCTGATCTTCCTCGTTTTCGGTGGGATTATCTTTCCTCGTGTTCTGTTTTTCTCCTGTACACTTTCATTTAAACTTTTGTTCTACACTAATTTTGTTCCTTATTCTAGATTTCTAATAATTCCCTCTCCTTGACTATGCCATTTTAAATTTATTTATTACAATATTTTCACTTTATACTTCAATATTATGATTCTTTACTTCACTATTTCCCTTCATTTTATTCACACTTCATCAACCATAACTTCGTTGCTATTGAAGTTTGTAATTCCTTTTTATATAATACATTGAGAAAATAAAATAACATATCAAATTTCAATTTTATTTATTTAATACACTAGATTTACACTACATAAGCACTGCAGCCCGAAAGAGCACAAGCTCGTGCTCGGGCGCAATTCAGTTAGGTTGCGCAAAATTTAAGATTGTTCATTAGCACAATAATATTAATATAAAGTAAAATATATACAGCATGTAATAATATATTGTGACGCCCACGTGAGATTCCATCTCACGACCGACGGAGGAGAGGCTAAGTCGGCCTTGTGTTGGGCGAGGTGCGCGCGCATCTGCCTCCTGGGGCATGGCTACGCACGGAGTAAAGGGGGACGAACCCTCCCGAATCTGCTAGAGAAGTCCGTCCGAAGAGCAGCAGCGTGCGAGATAATTCGAGAAGCCGTACTTTCCAGAAACTGTTGTGTGAGTATAAATTACGCGCGCAAGTACTAGAACAAGGCTGTGATGTGGTAATGATGCAGCTGTAACTATTATAGTTACATTAAATGTTTACACTTGTAATGGCGCAGTTATGGCATGGAATGTTTGCGAAAAATATATTTTTATCATCGTGGTTCCCTATACATAAATACGTCTCTCTGTCATATATCCAACATGTGGATAGTTTGTAAATTATTGCACTGGCTTTAAAATTATTTAAATATTACTTAAGTAACAGAACTCAACTAAAGTCAGTGGTCAACTTAGTGAATCAAGTAACATTGATATAGGTCAGGCCTGCAGAAATGTAGCTCTTGAGAGCGACTGCTTTCCTCCCCTCTTTTACCCCACCCACCTTTTCTACCTTTGCGGTCACGGCGTTCTAGTTACGCTCGGCTGCGTCAACATTCATTCTCGGGGCGGAAGCAGTTTTCAGTTGATTATTCAGCCATTCAGTGAGTAAGCCAGAGCAAGCAAGCAAGCCAGTCTTGTGTACCGGAGTTCGACTCGAGTGTGCGTCCGCGACTGTGTCAGCATCCGAAGGCCTGAGTTCGAGTGCAGTGGACCGCAGTTGGAGGGACCTGAGTTCGAGTACAGTGGACTGTCTCTGAAGGTCTATGCTTCGAGATACTGTGAACTCGAGTGACTGAGCTAGAAGAACTGTGAACTGAGAACTGATAGTTCTGATTTGTAAATAGTGCTTTGTAAATATTAGTTAAGATTAACAGTTCATTGTTGTTCGTAATAGTCCAAGTAAATTGTCATTGCCGTCAGTGGAGTGCTATAACGAATACTGTGTTGAGTGAAAATCCTATTGTTGACGAGAGCGTTTAAGGTGAATTGTAGAAAGGAATTATTGTTGGAAGAATAAAATCCTATTGTTGAGTTGAAATAAAATTCACAATATATAAGTGCAGAAACTACAAAAGTACATGAGTATTAAACTTGAATTTTAAACTCAATTAGCTTAAGAAAAGGGAAAACAATTAAATAATTAATCTAATTTGTTTCCTAAATGCATGTCTGTTAAGTGTACTTAGTTCAGGGTAAATTCTAATTAATGCATTATACGTATATTCTGAGTCCAAAATTTCTGATGTGTTTTAATCTAGCGGTTGTGTGGCATTTGGGGTATGTTTAGAAAGAAACTGTCGTTTTGTCTAGTACAATATTCATGAGAATCAAATTTAAATTTATTTTGATTTTTATGGAAGTAAATCAGCAATGTTTGTAATATTTTTTTTCTAGATTTGAAACACCAAATTCCTGAAAAAAAAAAATAATTTTCTTGGGTCATCTGAAGGTTTATACAGATCATTCTTTTTGGAGCAAAATTGAAGGATGGAATGTCGATTTTACCATTTCTCCCCAACCTGAATTATACATTGAAACACAGCTAAGTACATTATACGCATGACTTAAATAGGTAAAGAAGAACGTAGAATGGAACATTTCTGGGCTGTTTTACGCAATCTGTTACACAGGAAGGAGATAGTTTGTCCCATTTTAAATGCTGATCAATAATAATACCTAATATATTTAACTCGTGAGAATATAGTCAAGGCGCAACATGAGCAAGTAAGTGGATTACAGTCATGTATTGTTATATTTCTGTTATTAATTATTTTCAGTTGTTCAAGACCATGTGATGTTAATGAAAATGGTATTAATTTTGTTTTATAAACGTTTAAGGAAAGTAAATAAGCATCCAGCCATTCTTGAATAATGTTAATACCATCGTTAGAATTTTGATTCCAGTTCGAACCGCGAACTATAACCACAGTATCATCAGAATGAGCATGTAGTGTACCAGAATATTTCTCAATGTCAATTTTAAATAAATCGCTGGTATATATTAAAAACAAAACAGGACCTAAAATCGTCCGCCGAGGTACACCTATATCAGGCCTGCAGAACTTGCAAAGTAGAGGAACTATGACGTCAGCCTCACTCTACTTCTATTGGGGATGATCGACTTCCGCCCCGAGAATGAATTCATTCATTTCATTCATTCATTTATTTTATTCCATAGATCTTACATGAGCAATGAAGCTTTAAGATGTGGAACATGTCAACATTTTACAATATTACAATTACAATTTTTTACAAATTTTTATAGTTTTACAATTTAGTAATTTTCTACAATTTTTACAATTTTGTACAATTTTTTTACATTTTGGCGAGATGTAGTGAGATGAGATGAGGTCCGAGGATTCGCCAAAATATTACCCGGCATTTGCCTTTTCGGTGGGGGAAACCTCGGAAAAACCCAACCAGGTAATCAAATCAAAGGGGGTAATCAAATCAAAGGGGTTGATGCCAAGGACTCGCCATAGACCATCCGGCTTCAGTCCCACGGCTGGGGAAAACCTCCGAAGAAACCAAAGTCCAAAGGGGGATCCAACCCAAGCCCGAACGCAGCTCCGGATCAGCAGCCCAGCGAGTCTGCCGACTGGGCTACATCGATGGCTCTACTAAAAGTATACAATACATAGCCAATCAGATTATTAAATTTACAAACGCAAACGATCATTCATAAGTTGAGCTATATTATAATACAAAACAATTTAATTAAATTTAAGGCATAAACAATTCAACCAGTTGTGATATACAGAAATTGATAATACATATCATGCAAACTACTTCAAATTACAAACACAAACAATTTATCAGTAGAGCTATATAGATTACTATTCAATTTAAAGCATGTACAATTCATCGGCCAAAACTATACAAATATATACAATACAAAGTAGCATACTTTCATTAAGCTATACAAATTTGTGCAATTAATATCAAGTAGATTAATTCAATTTATAATCATAAACAATTCATCAGCTGAGCTATACATATTACCATTCAATTTACAGTAGGTCTATATACAATTCATCAGTAGAGCTACACAGACTAGTAATCATTTTAAGAACATATACAATTCATCAGCCAAACTATACAAACATATACAATCAAATTAGTTCAATTTACAAACTTATTTTCGTTAAGCTATACAATTCATATGAAGTAGATTAATTCAATTTATAAGCTTAAACAATTCATCAGTTGACCTATACAGTATACTATTCAATTTACAGTACATACAATTCATCAGTTATGCTAAACAAAAAGTACAATACATAGTAAACAGATTAAGTCAATATAAAAACATATTTTAGTTGAGCTACCGGTATATAAAATTGTACATGTCATTTAAGTAGAATAATTCAATTCACAAGCATAAACAATTCATCAATTGTGTAGAAGGTTGATGCAGCTGAGCGTAACTAGAACGCCGTGACCGCACTGGTAGAAAAGGTGGGTGGGGTAAAAGAGGGGAGGAAAGCAGTCGCTCTCAAGAGCTACAGTTCTGCAGGCCTGCCCTATATCAATGTTACGTGATTCACTAAGTTGACCATTGACTTTAGTTGAGTTCTGTTACTTAAGTGATATTTAAATAATTTTAAAGCCAGTGCAATAATTTACAAACTATCCACATGTTGGATACATGACAGAGAGAGTATTTATGTACAGGGAACCACGATGATAAAAATATATTTTTCGCAAACATTCCATGCCATAACTGCGCCATTACAAGTGTAAACATTTAATGTAACTGTAATAGTTACAGCTGCATCATTCCCACATCGCAGCCCGGAAGAAATTCTGATTCATCCTCTTGAATAGCCGGCAAAGCTGAAATCGTTAACATGACTTGCGATAAGCATTGTGAAATCCATCCCCAACTTCGTGTTTAATTACCGCGCTATGAATGATGATCCGACGCGTCAGTTAGGTGGACTATCATCATTATCATCATCACTAATGATGATTATCGCTCGGCTCTCTGTAGCAATTTACAGTTTCCTCGTGATGCGTGCCTTGTCGATGAGAGAGGTCTGTGTGTTACACGCGAATGGATGTTTGAACGCTTCACACGCGCAAATCAAGACTGACTGCGGGCGGAATTGATCATGTGTCATAATTTAAGGCGAATATTGTTTCACTTTCAGCTAAATGATGGAATACTTCCTCCTATCTGAGGCATGAAATCACATTAGTTCCAACTACTCATTTTTCAAAATGACACGCAAAATCAATGCAAAATATTATGTAACGACAATATTTTGAGCGAACTATCTCTTTTAAAATTATGTTCAATGGTAATGCCAATATTAATAATTATATATTATTATTCCCAGGTGTCACATATTGAATGAGCCAATTAACTCAATATATTTGATATATTATATATTAAGATTAAGATTTTATTGCTAGTAAGTTTGAAATGAATACAAATTAATAAATACAATGAAAGATAAACTAGTTCCCTCCTGAATGAGTAAGACTCGTGCTCAGAAGGGGATTCCAATACAGATAAAAATAAAATTAAAATTGAGAGTGAATACAGATTAAATAGTGTTTAATATGTTTAAACCCAAACTATAAATCCAATACAATTTTTTTTTATTAATTTGGAGAGGATTCGTGGTTAAAATAATACTGGAATAAAATTTGTTTAATAATCTGGGACTTTGACTCATGCTATGATAAAAAGCTGCATTGGTTTTACATTTTGGTTCACACAAACGCAGAGAATTCATATTTTTAGTTCTATATTTAAGTATATACCTTTCAAAGTTATTAAAATGTCTATGAAAATATTTTAATAAAATGAAATAATATATTTTATTAATATTGAAAACTCTGAAGTGTTTAAACAACAATGCAGTTGGGTAATCTTTCTGATTTTTAAACAAATTTTTAATACTTTTTTCTGTAGTAAAATTAACGGATAAAGGTTGGATTTATAAGTTCCACCCCAACCTATGATACCATACATAAATATAGATTGAAATAATGTTAAATAAATTATACATAAACAGTTAATTGACAAAATATTTGTTATAACAGCAAAGGAATATAATGTTTTACGTAATTTATTACAAATATAATGAATATAATTATTCCATTTCAAATGATTATCAATAATTATACCTAAGTATTTAACCTCATTAACTTCATTAATAACTGAACAATTGCAATTTTTATCGGAACAATGAGAATTATGCATTTTAATTTGTAGTATAGATGAAATTGGTTTATTACCTTCATTATTTCAAGGAAATGGGATAGCTAATGTTTTATCTGTAGTAATGTCACAAGAGGTCTGAGATCTGCCGATAAATCCACGAGCGAAGCGAGTGGATTTATTTGGGAAATCTCAGACCTCGAGTGACATTTATTAGGACTATTTCGTGAATAAAATGAAAATTTAAATAATATATCCCTAAAATTCGATCCTAAAATGTTAATAATTGTATATTAACGAATACTTAACCTATTCAGACATTGTGAAGTTGAAATACTCGTAGATGAATATCGATTATTGCAATAAAGAAATTCGATGTTATTATTCAGTAATGCCAATTGCGAAAAGCGAAATACAGGTTTAACATTGTTAATTACATGTACTGCACTTTTCTCTTATTATTATAACAAATACATTTTCATTATCTGCTGAAATCATAATTTAATTTAACAGTAGCAGTGGGGACAGCTATATACCAATGCTTATGTATTCACAGCGAGACATGTTGCTACACAGTAAAGCCATCTCTGTATAGATAGGCCTAATTAAAACACGAATTTTATTACGCCATACGAAAGACAGTTTGATCAAAGACATTATTATTATGGAAGGTCTTTGAGTTTGATATGCGATGATGTTACATAAATTTGAACGTCTATTAATTGTTTAATTTCAATGCAAATATTATAGGCTACAATTTTATAGGTTACGTTAGGCCTACCTGTGGAAGCAGGACCAATGTCAGCTGTGCCTAGTTTCGACCGTTACTTACAATGAGTGCTACACGAAAGCATTTTTTATACCTCGACAAACGCATTCTCGCCGTAGTGTGTAACGGAACTAAAGCTGCATCTACACAGTTCAATATTCCAATCGCGTATGCGTGCAATCTGGGAAGAATAGAATCAAGTTTAAAAGGTACGTTCAATTAAGATGCATAAATATTTTGTGTCTACATGGTGCGCCGTTTTGAACGTGGTCTTCACTGCGTAAATATATTAATATTAAATATCAATATTGCATTCATTGCTTTAAAGTTGAAAGAAAAGTTTAACCGTGTAGTTGCATCTTAATGTATTCATGATCATCAATTTACGGGGAAGCAGTTTGCGACAACGACTAAACAAAAGAACGACCATGCGATAAATTGATAGCGATAAATCTAGCTACAGAAATTATCGCAAAGTCTGACTGTGATTGGTTGGAATTCAAAATTTCATTACACTTCATTGGTCGAAAATGGAATGACGTCATACAAACGAAATAGTCTTTATTAATTACAAGTGAATTTAAATCGAACCATTTTTTATTAATTTTAAGGCACAATTTGTATTGTAATTAAGGCGTGCGATTAAACAGAAATTTAAAATTTGATGGAGATGTCAGCGGCCATCTAAAATGAAATTAGTTCGTATTAAGATGACGTATACACTCTCTTTATGCACCTTGAAACCTGATGTAATAATTTTTTGCACGATAGTGTGTTTTCTCGTCGTTACAAAAAATGGCCGCCACGATTGAAAGTTGATTTAAAAAAAAATTCAGAGTTGCCAACCTAGATAAGTATATTGAAATATTACAAATAACTGCTATAGGGTTGTAATGAAAACCACTGCCTTCTATGTATGCTATAAGGCATGTAAAATTCATACGCAAAAGGCAGTGTTAATTAATGACACTATACGAAACAAATCACTGCATTTTAAATGTAATGAACTTTATTTAAACAATTCAAACTTCATTTAACAAAAAGAAAAAATATATATATTCCAATTGAATACGAAATATTAAAAGTAGGTACCTGAATCATTTTTACTCCTTCACATGGAAGTTGATGGTGAAGTTTGTACGTTGGCCAGACTGCCAACATTAGTCAGCTGTTTGTATTGTAACGTATGTACTGTGTATTAAACAATTGAAACTTCACTTAAGAAAAAGAAATACAAATTATTTAAATTGAACACGATACATTATTAGCACCCGAATCATTTTTACTCCCTCACATTGAAGTTGATGGTGAAGTTTGTATATTGGCCAGACTGCTAACATCAGTCAGCTGTTCATAGTGTAACGTACGTACTGTATATTAAACAACTGAAAATTCACGTAACAAAAAGAAATACAAATTATTCAAATTGAACAAAATACATTATTAGCACCCGAATCATTTTTACTCCCTCACATTGAAGTTGATGGTGAAGTTTGTATATTGGCCAGACTGCTAACATCAGTCAGCTGTGCATAGTGTAACGTACGTACTGTATATTAAACAACTGAAAATTCACGTAACAAAAAGAAATACAAATGATTCAAATTGAACAAGATACATTATTAGCACCCGAATCATTTTTACTCCCTCACATTGAAGTTGATGGTGAAGTTTGTATATTGGCCAGACTGCTAACATCAGTCAGCTGTTCATAGTGTAACGTACGTACTGTATATTAAACAACTGAAAATTCACGTAACAAAAAGAAATACAAATGATTCAAATTGAACAAGATACATTATTAGCACCCGAATCATTTTTACTCCCTCACATTGAAGTTGATGGTGAAGTTTGTATATTGGCCAGACTGCTAACATCAGTCAGCTGTTGATAGTGTAACGTACGTACTGTAACGTATTAAACAACTGAAAATTCACGTAACAAAAAGAAATACAAATGATTCAAATTGAACAAGATACATTATTAGCACCCGAATCATTTTTACTCCCTCACATTGAAGTTGATGGTGAAGTTTGTATATTGGCCAGACTGCTAACATCAGTCAGCTGTTCATAGTGTAACGTACGTACTGTATATTAAACAACTGAAAATTCACGTAACAAAAAGAAATACAAATGATTCAAATTGAACAAGATACATTATTAGCACCCGAATCATTTTTACTCCCTCACAGTCAGCTGAAGTTGAAAATGGTGAAGTTTGTAATCATTTTTACTCCTCACATTGGCCAGACTGCTAACATCAGTCAGCTGTTCATAGTGTAACGTACGTACTGTATATTAAACAACTGAAAATTCACGTAACAAAAAGAAATACAAATGATTCAAATTGAACAAGATACATTATTAGCACCCGAATCATTTTTACTCCCTCACATTGAAATTGATGGTGAAGTTTGTATTGGCCAGACTGCTAACATCAGTCAGCTGTTCATAGTGTAACGTACGTACTGTATATTAAACAACTGAAAATTCACTTAACAAAAAGAAATACAAATGATTCAAATTGAACAAGATACATTATTAGCACCCGAATCATTTTTACTCCCTCACATTGAAATTGATGGTGAAGTTTGTATATTGGCCAGACTGCTAACATCAGTCAGCTGTTCATAGTGTAACGTACGTACTGTATATTAAACAACTGAAAATTCACTTATCAAAAAGAAATACAAATGATTCAAATTGAACAAAATACATTATTAGCACCCGAATCATTTTTACTCCCTCACATTGAAGTTGATGGTGAAGTTTGTATATTGGCCAGACTGCTAACATCAGTCAGCTGTTGATAGTGTAACGTACGTACTGTATATTAAACAACTGAAAATTCACTTAACAAAAATAAATACAAATGATTCAAATTGAACAAAATAAACATTATTAGCAAAAATAAATACAAATGATTCAAATTGAATCATTTTTAATCATTTTTACCCTCACATTGAAGTTGATGGTGAAGTTTGTATATTGGCCAGACTGCTAACATCAGTCAGCTGTTCATAGTGTAACGTACGTACTGTATATTAAACAACTGGAAATTCACTTAACAAAAAGAAATACAAATTATTTAAATTGAACACGATACATTATTAGCACCCGAATCATTTTTACTCCCTCACATTGAAGTTGATGGTGAAGTTTGTATATTGGCCAGACTGCTAACATCAGTCAGCTGTTCATAGTGTAACGTACGTACTGTATATTAAACAACTGAAAATTCACGTAACAAAAAGAAATACAAATGATTCAAATTGAACAAGATACATTATTAGCACCCGAATCATTTTTACTCATTCACATTGAAGTTGATGGTGAAGTTTGTATATTGGCCAGACTGCTAACATCAGTCAGCTGTGCTAGTGTAACGTACGTACTGTATATTAAACAACTGAAAATTCACGTAACAAAAAGAAATACAAATTATTCAAATTGAACAAGATACATTATTAGCACCCGAATCATTTTTACTCATTCACATTGAAGTTGATGGTGAAGTTTGTATATTGGCCAGACTGCTAACATCAGTCAGCTGTGCATAGTGTAACGTACGTACTGTATATTAAGATTTTTAAAAATATTATTTTCCAAATATATTATCGTGCAAAAAATACTGTACATTACACGTTTGTGAAGTGCATTACAAAATCTCGGAAACTGAAAAACTCGCTGTTCTTTTTCAAACTTTTCCTCGATTTGTAAAAGGCAGTTTCTAACCTTGTAGCGTAATATACTATTGTTCGGTTGGTTTCTAGTGCTCTGGCACTTGGCTATGCGTTTTTCTATTAGTTTGTTATTCGATTTACTTGCAACATTCGTAGATCTAACTACCTCACTTTCACTGGGTCCATGTGAAAGAACTATTCACTCTCTCACCTTACTTTTCAATATTCTTCAGAACTCTACCACTCGCTATTTAGCTTCTCGTTTACAACATTTGTCCTCATATGAAGCAGTAGATACTTGCTCACAACACCATATCACACTCTCCATTCCTAAACAGAGAACATCATCCTACTCTTCATCTTTCATCTCATCTCTGGAACTCTCTACCACAATATGTGAAAGACCGTTGGACATTATCAAGTTTCAAAAATAAACTAAAATTACATTTCTTCAATTCAGATGCCTTCAATTATAAAGCCCTTTTCTCTGTGGCGCACTTTTAAATTATATATATATATATATATAATATTTTAATTAACATTTCACTTTCACCCTGTATATATATATAAACAGGTATAAAATGTATAAACATCTTCCTGTGTCCAAAGTTATATCACTTTAATTTTCCTTATCCACTCCTCTCCATCTTTCTTCTTCTAGCCCATTTTCCCACATTGATCTCCTAATGTTTGATTAACCTATTCATCGATTGCTTTCTTCACTCATTTACTGATTGCTTCATTCAGTAATCAATTCGTACCTTGTTTCATGGAGTAATGTACCGATTACTTCGTTATCTATTTTACCGATTCTTCATTATGTAATTCATTGGCTGTTTCATTATTTGAAATAATCATCTGCTTCCATACCTAATTCGTATATTGTTTCTTTAACATAATCGCCGACTGATTCAGTCCCTCATTCACCGAATTACCTCTTCAGTCATTCATCAGCATATTCATTCATTCACTCACTCATCGAACAACTCATTCACAATATCACTGATTTTTAGATGAATCCATTTACTCATTTGTTAACTCATTAATCCATTAATTTATACACCCATTAAAAGTAATATAGTCCCTTTTCTTCAATCTTATTCATTTCTTCCTTCGTTTATTTCCTGAAATTATTTTGTTTTCATTGTCCTTGTTTGTTTCTCTCACAAATTCCCAGATTTTATTTAACAAAGCGGAGAAAGAACTGTAAAATATCACATCGGTTTAGTGTTACATATTCTACTCAGCAAATTTCTGTATCATGTCATTTTCATTACACGTTACATGAACGATATTCCAGTTATCAGTGGTTGCTGCTAACGGATTTTCATAGTGACATGTCCCCTGGTGTGCCGACGTTACACGCCGTATATTAGTAATATCATCAGCCATTCAGAGCTGCTTTCTTGCTTCCTATTAGACTTGCAGAGCGGTACAAAATTTGTACATACAAATGAAGCGCAAGAGTCAGCCAACCCCTTATAAGACACCATTCTTTATTTTCCGCTATGTAAACTAAATGAAAGTATTTTTAAGATGTAAGAAGTTGGAGTCAGAAATTTTATGGAAATACTTATTTTGATAAACCATGAATATTGAAAAGCAAATAAAAGGAATAGATATTCGAAATTATTCAAGCCTCTCGCAGATTTCTTATTAAAACATCTTGAAGACTTATTACATGTTCACTACGCCATACTACTCTTGACTAATAAAACGGTATGGAACGACGTGTTTCAACCAATCATGGCTGCTTATCCTACAATTTTATCACCTTCGTAGCATTTGTTTGTTTTTATAACCTCGCTAGCAATTGTTTCTTTGTTTGCCAACATTGTACTTTCAATAATTTTATCTTTTAAAATGATTCATGTTTATTTCATCATCTTTAATTAAAACCTTTTCTATCATTTATCTTGTTTTTATTATTTAGGTTATGTTATAGCTTCTGCTGTATAAGGTTATGGATAGTTACGTATCAGATATTGTTTAATATATTTATATTAATAACTGAAGTGGAATGCAACTGTTTTAATAAAAATGAAACTGAATGACAAAACCTTTTGACTAAGGTGGGTGCTCCTGTTATGGCCATGTTCCTGATATGGCCACCCACCTATTGTGAGTTAGTTAACCGAAAAATCCGCTAAATTGCAGCAGCATCCAGTGAAAGGGCATCCTGGTATGTCACTTGATCGTTTTCCATCCAGTCAGGTTGAGCAGTATGGCGTCAGTTGCCTGTTTTGCGGTTTTCGTGTGACCTCTTCTTATTTTTCTCTGGTAAGTCTCCTTTGTTTTATGCATGTTTTTCAAAGACTTGTTTCATGAAAACCATCGTACTCCATTCAGTTTTTTATGTTCTGTTGATTGGTGTTGTAGTTGATGGCGTATCTTTTACGAGTTGTTCATAATCAAACGATTTTCGTGAAAGCTTACCTGCTCCTGATATGGCCATATCAAATGCACCATGGCCATATCAAGTTCATTTCACTTTTATTTTTTCACCTGACAAATTTACATGCCTTATAGCTGGGATTACACAAAAATTTTGTATTTTAAGAAAAACAACTTAATTTTTTATGGAAAAACCTGTTTTGACTACACTTTTTAATTATAAAAAAGATTGTCAATTTTATTCATTTTGCACGAAAATTATTTAATTTTAACACAACTGCGCTATCAAACTGAAAACAATCACGATTTGTAGAACATGGAACAAGGGTGGCCATATCATGTGCACATGTTCCTGATATGGCCACTAGGTAGACTTTTGGAATTTGGGAATTCTTGGACAATTAAAGCTATTTTTATGGGGAAAGGAAATTGTTTTAAGAAAGTCCATTAGACTGAGAACGAGTAAGAAAAAAGTGTTTTACATTTTTTTTTCAAAATGGCGGCTAGAAAAATTCTCAAACCTTAGCATGCCCATATCAGGGACACCTACCTTAGTAATCGTCCATAGAGGTCAATGAAGATTGTATAGTTGGCACAACTGATAACAAGAGAACAGCTCATCATAACACACTACTGCCATCTAGCGGAATATTTGTAATGATGGGATGGTACAATAATACATTTTCAAGACAGTTTAGTACCTCAATTAATATTTTATTATATTAGAGCACTTTATTTCTTCTATTCTTTATATACTTTCTTCTAATCGTGTAATAGTCAATTAAATCCCAGTCGAGTTTTGATTTTCTCTAGATAAATCAAAACCTCTAATGAGATTACTGTTGATAATTTCTTTGTAGTGTAGGCCTATGAACAGAATTAGGAATGTTGTGTATAATCGAAAAAAAATGGACAGCTACAAAACATACTGTAATTGATATTCGTTTCTGTAAAGAATGTAACCAATTCGAATTCCATGACAACTGTAACAATACCTCGAGGACGTTGGCGTCAGGAGATTTTTATTGGAAAACGAGCAGTCCGAAGTTCTTCCTAAGTATGAAGATTACGGTACACTTAGAAAACTATTATTATTACAGATACTTGTTTCAATACAATACCACCAATAATAATAACACCAATAATAATAATAATAATAATAATAATAATGGTCCTAAGCGAGGGAACCATAGAGAGCCAAGGCTGATCTCAGGTTCACATGTCACAGAAGAGGTGAACGATCATCCAGCCACTACTGAGATATCGTATGGCTAACACGACGATACCCCAGCCATTAGATCTATAGCTGGTTCGTAGAACTGGATTTTGCTACGTAGCATAGCTACCAAAATTCATCACAGTGCAGGTTCGGTCCAATAAACTGTGAAATTTCATGGGACAATTACTTCCCTATAAGAATCGAACCAGCTGTCATTACGTAAAACGAGTCCACATATAGCACCTTAGACCACGACGCTACGCACGTGACATGTTTCATATACAGGCTAATTCAAAACTAAGCTCAACCGGTGAGAGCTGATTAAGGATGCTACTTAGATGACAAAAATGCATTGTCGTAACAGCGTATTTGCTGCAATTTCACAGATTCAGCGAGTCAAAGATTTGATAGATTTTACAATATTCGCTTTATAATTATTTACAATAATTTCCAATGTTCTTTTTATTGCAGGTTTACTCCTGGTTGAGTGTTAGTGAAAGTTTTCGTTCTAAAAGAAATAAAAAAATATATATTCTTTTTTTCGGATCAAATTTCTGCATATTTAGAGGAGAAAACTAAAATTCTTTCAAACATTTAATATTATAATGCGCTGCGCTCTTAAATTGACCGAACATATTGGGAATTAAATCAGTAACTTTCCCAAAACACGCTATGAGATGTTTAACATAAAACAATTTTTTATCTCGGAAAGGAAGCAAAAACAAACAAGATTGTACTAAACTTTCTTGTTTGAAATATGTTAAAGTTGCCTAATTCCGTGATACTCCTAATCCCGTGATACGTTTTTGAAATTGAATGTCAGTCAAAGCTTTCAGCGTATTCTGAATCTCATCAATGGACAACAATGACGTCACGCTGCAGCGAAATAGGATCAAAACTGCTGGAAGGATCGATGGCTGTCATGGTTGTTGTCTGTGCTATGCTAGTAAATTTTTTTTAGAAATTTCCGTACTGCCATCTCGTTCAAACAAAAGAGAGCATAAACAAATTTGTTTCTTGAACCGGTAGTAGGCATAATAACTGGTCCGTTGACATGTTCGCTCATAAGCCATTAACATATTGTTTTTACGTTGTACTCATTACAAACAATACAGCAGAACTAAAGCAGAACACACCGCCATGACACAACAGTGCACGATGTCATTCGTCTGCTAATTCCCGCCCTATACAAGAACCAATCAGATTCACTGATGGCGGCTGATGGAACCGGTGGAGCATCAGTAACGTCATCGGTGAAATTCGGAACACCGTGATGCCATCAGATTGCTCAGCGCTGATATTCGGAATACGCTCTTTGTCGTTCGACCATAGCGACAGACATCTTTCTCGAAAGAGTGAATTTTTCACCTACTTTTGAGACATCGGTGAACTTCCTAGTAAGATACCCAATCCCGTGACATTCAGTGAAGAAAACGTATCACGGAATTAGGAGTATCACGGAATTAGGCAACTTTACTCTACCTCAAAAAGTAACCTCATGAATTTAATGACATTACTTACGGTTCACCCTGTATATTCTAAGACAGAATATAACCTGAATATAAGTACAACATTGTCGCAGTCAGTGTATACCACGAATTTTTAATCTATGTTACTCAAAGTCTTTTAAGCGCATGGTAAATCTGCACACTGTGGCTAGCACACGCAATCAGCTTCATCACGAAGGATTTAACACATTTTATAGGATAAGTATGGTTACTGCATGAACTTCTCACGCTAGAGTTGTGGCTACCGTAAGTGGAATTTGTTGGCGAACAAAGGCTGTGCGCGGTAAGCGGTTTCTTTGGAAGTATCTCCCATTTTGTGCCTTCCGTTATTCCGGCACTTTTCCAAAAGTCATTAATATCAATGGCGCATAAAGGCAGGATAAAACCCTATACCGTCTCAATTGATCCCACATCACACTGCTATACCTGGCGACCAATGAAGACAAAATCAGAATATAGAAAGAAAACGAGAGTCTACATAAAGAGTTGTAACGAAGTAAAGCAGAGCTTTTAAATATTGAAAATGGCTATCAAGAAAACAGGAAATATCATATATACCATTTATAGTCTTCATAATATAGTGTAATTTTTTTCTGTACAACTTAGTCTGGCTGTGCTGAAGAGAAGGTCTGTTGGCCTTCGCTCTGCTAGATTAAAATATAATAATTTCAATCGGCGCTATGCCCTGTGCATTCAAAAACTTTATCACTGACCACACTTCACGCGGCGAGAGCTGGAATAGGAACGTCCATCTTCAACCAATGAGCATATTCCGAATCTCAGCGCTGAGCAATCTGATGGCATCACGGTGTTTCGAATTTCACCGATGGAGTCACTGACGCTCCACCGGTGTCGCACCGGTACCATAGCTTGCAGAGGTGGTGGCAGTCTCCATCAGCCGCCATCAGTGAATCTGATTGGTTCTTGTATAGGGCGGGAATTAGCAGACGAATGACCTTGTGCACTGTTGTATCATGGCGGTGTGTTCTGCTTTAGTTCTGAGTATTGTTTGTAATGAGTAGTATTTAGTAGTAGTATTTATTTATTTAACCTGGTAGAGATAAGGCCGTCAGGCCTTCTCTGCCCCTCTACCAGGAGATTCCAATTACAATATCAACAATAAAATTACAATTAGTATTAAATTTACAATTACAATTACAAACAATATTACAATTAGTATTAAATTTACAATTACAATAAAATCAAAGTACGAAAAGATTACCTGAATAATTAAAGCTAGATAATTTATCATAGAGAAACAAAGAATATTTTATATTTACTGAATTACAAATTAAATCTAGGATAACAAAATTGTATAGTGATGAAATTACTGAATATTGAAATATTTTGTGATAGATTAAAGAAACTATTTACAAGTAATCAATTACTGACCAAGTGCCTAGTAAGTTTTCGTTTGAATTCAATTTGATTTCGACAGTCCCTGAAGCTAGCAGGTAGCGAATTCCAGAGTCTTGGCAGGGCTATTGTGAAAGAAGATGAGTATGAGGAGGTGCGATGGGATGGTATTGTTAGTATTGTTTCATGACGAGAGCACAACGTAAAAACAATATGTTAATGGCTTATGAGCGAACATGTCAACGTACCAGTTATTACTACCGGTTCAAGAAACAAATTGTTTATGCTCTCTTTTCTTTGAACGAGATGGCAGTACGGAAATTTCGCAAAATTTTACTAGCGTAGCAGAGACAACAACTTATACAGTCGCCATGACAGCCATCGATCCTTCCAGCAGTTCTGTTCCTATTTCGCTGCAGCGTGACGTCATTGTTGTCTACCGGTCCGGTGAGATTCGGAATACGCTGAATGCAACGAAGCTACTGAGAGCACTCGGGAAGTTAAGCTAGCGCATGCGCCATGCCAGGACATTACTCTATCACGTACACGCAGTCGCTTCGCGCAACATATGGTTTGCTAGCTGTGGGACGAGTGGGAAAGTTACTTTATGGACGCGCCTCGTAGTAGAATATAATGGTACATATGAAATTACAAGTAGAATGGGTTAAAATATTGAACATTACCAATAAAAACTATATACAAAAGAATAAAATTGTTAAAATATGATTAATCATTCTAATCTATGTAAAATAGAACTGTGTAGAGAGGTAGCAGCGTCTAAGAACGTGTGGTCTTAAAATAAATTCATGCAATTGTAAAATTATACAACAGGTGCAGCATGAAAACTGCATTTACAAAATATCAGTTCGATGGGCTGGTACAAATTGATGGTGTAACGAACGGAAGTGGCTATACAGCTTCATGAGTAAAGAACGGAGACGTAATGTTCGTAACATGTGGCGCCTTGTAATAGAGTTAATGCGGAAGAAGAATGTATCCGATGTTATAGAAGGACCAGCAACAAAATCATTGTAGTACGCTGACTGCTGATAGCGTATTACAATGAACATCTCAGAATGGAGTTTTCAGCATCAAAATTCTTATCTCGCACTACAAGTAATGAGAAAGTAAATTAAGACATTGTACCTTATTACTAGAAATGCTTATACAAATTTAATTAAGGTTAGATACTTTATTACGAAACCTGGTTAAAGTGTAAGATTCTACGAGAATAAACAACAAAACTTTATGCAATTCTACGAACACGAATTCACCCCAGACTTCTTATTTAGCGAGGAAGCTAAAAAATTTAGCGAGATTGTGAATAAATTACAAAGCTGAATGCTTAAGTCTGAATTTCGACAGAGAGCCAAGCAAAACAATAAGCTGGAGTTGAGGAAAACAGTCTTATCCTACCTAATCCCTGCATGTAGCTCGTGCATTCTTCAGCAGGAAAGACAAAGTAAGACGATGACATCTCCTACACTGCCACTTCGCTCCCCTCATCTCTCGCAATTCAATTTCAGGGGTTCCGGAGAGACTTCCTTTCTTGGTATCACGCAGAATGTAAAATATGCAGACGAAAACGTGCGTAAGAAGCGAGTAGAGGATTTGAGCTATAGGGTCAACATCACTACAACTGTCTTCTATCATGGTGTCGGTACTGCAATCCGCAGAACTCAAAAAATATATATTTTTTTAAATTTATTATTTTACGACATTTACGACATTTTATCAACAGCTATGGTTATCTAGCTTCTGAATGAGATGGAGGTGATAATGTCAGCTAAAGGAGTCCAGGGTCCAGCGTCGAAAGTTACCAGCATTTATCTCTTAAGGGGAAACTATGGTGAATTAATGATGAAAAATTAAGAAAATCCACTTTTTTTGTTTTTATGCTCGTACTTATACAGAGTTGGGCACATAAAGCCTGCCCGTCTCGTTTCACGTGATTTGAAATTATGTTGGCTACCCTTTTATCAGTATGTTTAGTTACATAGTTCCTTGTTACATGCTATTAACTCAAGCCATAATTATTGGACATAAGCGTTTAGTTAACTCCCTTAATAACAGTAATCTTTCAGTTGTTACCCTTAACAACACGCTAATCCCTTATTCATCTGTCGTAAAAAATCTTGGCTTCTTTTTTGATAATAATCTAAGTTGGAATTTTCAAGTTAAAGAAACGATAAAAAATATCTGTTCCTCCATTCACTCTTTGAGTCGCTTGAGAAACTTCTTGCCCCAACAACTAAAACTTACCCTAGTGCAAACCCTAGTAATGCCGCACTTCGATTACTGTGACGTTTTGTTAAGTGACCTAAGTTCTGAATTGCCTGTCAAGTTACAGCGAGCTCAGAATATGTGCGACAGATACGTGTGCAACATCCGACGATATGATCACATATCATCGTCCTTCGCAAGTCTCACGTAGCTCCGACTTAAAGAACGCAGAACTTTACACCCTTTGTCTTTACTCTTTCGAATTCTGCACACCTCAACACCAAATTACCTTTCGTCTCGTTTCTCTTATCTATACTCTAACCACGACGTAAATACCAGATCACTTAGGCTATCTGTGGCACGCTAAATATACCTCTTCATAGAAATCTTGTTATTCATCATCTTTTACAATATCCACCTCGCGTCAATGGAATTCCTTGTCACAAAGTATTAGGGGCTGCAAGACAACAAACACCTTTAAGAACAGCTTAAAAGATAACCTTATTAGCATTTCACTCCAATCATACTGATTTAAACTATCACTGACTACACTGTTACTTTTTTCTTTAGACATCCTGATTATGCTGTATTTTCAAAATTGTCTCATAATAAACTCTTTCTATTATATAATATCATTTGAAATATATTAACATTCTATGTATTTTAGTTTAATTCTGCTACACAGTTTATTTCAGTGTTTAATTAATAGTTAGTTCATAGTATTTTGTTGTGTAATTCGTAAATAACTCTTGTATACATGTAACTCTCATCTAAATCAAATTGTTGAATTCTTTGTAAGTTCATGGATATGTATATACACTTTTTTCTGGTTGAGTGGAAGAGAAGGCCTTACGGCCCTAATTCTGCCAGCTGAAATAAATCATTATTATTATTATTATTATTATTATTATTATTATTATTAACAACTACAAATGGTTTATAAACTGTCCTGTTTGTTGTTGTAATGTAAAGAGTTGTTTTGTGAATAAGAAGTGTTGTTTTGTGAACAAGAAGTGTTGTTTTGAGAACAAGAAGTGTTGTTTTGAGAACAAGAAGTGTTGTTTTGAGAACAAGAAGTGTTGTTTTGTGCAAGAAGAGTTTATTTCTTTTTCTATATACTGTGGTTAACAAAATACAGTATAGAACCTATAAATCTTGAATATAAATAAAACTTAATAGATAATAACGTATTACCCATTTTTTGTTAACTAGATACTTTTGAAATTAAAAGATAAAACATATTTAGTGGACACCAAGAATTTAAATTCTGAAGTACCATATCGGTATTAGAGAAGAATTCCTTTCATTTACAGATGTAAATTTAAAATTCTCTTCCATAAAAATTGTACAAAATAAAAATTTCACTTCTCACGGCCTTAACAGGACAGGACATTAATAATGAAGCTCATGGGTAACTTTCTGTGGAGAAATGGCATTGAGGTTCTTCTTCTTCTTCTTCTTCATCTTCATCTTCAAGTATTTAGGCTTATCGCCTGTTACGCCTCTATTTGCTGGTCTATCCAGCGTTTCCTTGGACGGCCTAAACTTCTTCTTCCTTTGGCTTGTATTCCATTATTTGTTTCGGAATACCGTCATTATTCTTTCTTTGAACATGCTGTGACCAAGAACTTCTCAGCATGTTCAAAGAATGAATAATGACCGTATTCCAAAACAAATAATGGAATACAAACCAAAGGGAAGAAGAAGTTTATTGAGGTTAATTTATACAAATAAACAAAACTATAACAAAGCTTTATATCCATTTTAGAAATAAGTTTCCGTGAGTTCTGAATCGTTCTATACTATCTTTAAATCCAAGAACATGGCAACCGCGAGAAGTGAGGCAATTTGACTACATTTTGCAACTACTGCGACACTTACCCTAGGAGTGCAAGATTTGCTATCTCCTGCTGTCGACAGTGACAGAGATCGCGGGCGGGAGGTGAGGAAGCAGGCAATTGTATCTGTCATAGATTCGTCGTCCTCAAGATATGTAGGCCAATGACCATGTTTTCCTTAAGACAGAAATGCTTATTCCATTCAGAATTAACACGAATGCAAGAATGTGTTATAAATCATTGAGACATGGAGATAATAGATTCAGATGCTGATGTAGATACCTATAATGAATTTATATACAATTCTCCATGACGCAATATTATAATAGGCCATTGCAAATCAATTGTTAACATTAAGGAATCATATTAATATCAGTTTAAGGACAGTAGTCAATATCATATTTCATTTGAAAACATTATTTGCACGCCATTCTCATTACACTATCTTATAATAATAATAATAATAATAATAATAATAATAATAATAATAATAATAATAATAATAATAATAACAAACAGGAACTTCCTGCCTATAATATATCAAAATGTTCAATATTGAATTCTTAGTGCAATTTTTCCAGTGAAATTCACACAGAAAAAAAGCTCTGCGAACTGTAAAATTTATTAACATGACAAGGACAATGTCTGGAGCATCACAGGATGGTTCCCCGAATACATGTTCCATATGTTCTCTTTTTATTATGTTTTAAGCTCAACTGTACTGTATAGTTTATACAATAAAGTTTTCTTGGGGAAAAAAATGATAAGGTCTACTTCATTCTTTAGGAATCATTCAATCATTAGGAAACATTCCTAAGCTGGGCGTATGTAGAATTTCGTAGGCCTTCAAAATTTGCATTTGTTATAGTATATTAAAACATATTGAAACATAAACGACTGAAAGTAGGTCTACTGTATATTGAAAGAGTAACGTTGGACAGTTGAAAGGACTTCCTGAACTAACTCAATATGCTGAATTTAACAAATTCTTCTCCTTCTACTTTAAGTAATAATATTGGTAGTGTTCAATGCCAAAGTAAATTTTATAGATTGATACATACACATTCTATAATAGAAACTGAATTCTTAAGAAAAAATCCGCAGATGTGTGTGACAAAATGTTCAATACTGAAGAATGCTTAGTGCGTCCTACTGAAATGCACAGGAAGAATCTACAAGTTGTGAAATTTGATAAAGAAATTAATTTTTCGCTAATCAATATATTAATTTTAAAAAATATATATAATTATTCATGATATATAATATTAGAAATGTGTGCATTTTTTTATCTTTTCATTTCTGTCGACTATATTAATGTTTATGCTCGACCATGCCGAAATGTAGTAATTATACACCTGGTAGCAGAACTTTAATGCATGCCATTAAAGTACACCTACTCATTAAAGGTCAGGTCTTTCAGCCAATGACGACTCAGGTTACAACTGTTCAGCCAATGACAGGTCAGCTTTCTACCGTTATAAAACCGCAAGTATCGATTATTCTCGGATATGCAATCGAAAGAGAATTAGCGAAAAGTTATGGAGGCTGGAAATCCAATACTGTCGCAGAAGGTTATGTTCTGTTACTATAATAATTAGCGATAATTGTAAATAATATTCAAATAAATTCAATTTGTCTTCTCGTTTTTCAATGTCGAATTCAATAATCAAGGTTATAATATTATAATATTATCAAGTTTAACGGGACTACGTCAAGGTCAATGACATTATTGTCCCTCGGAAAAAATCAATACTTTCGCGTCTGTGCACATTTCACAATTCACGACCTAGAACAAGGTCACTTCCGATTTTGTCAGTTACAAATAAAATGTATACACTGAATACCGGTAATTTCAAGTTAGAAATATGGTCGAGCATAAAAAGTCGTATGAAACTCGCCTATAATAGTAATTAAGAAGCTCGTATGAAAATTATGAAACTCGCTTGCGCTCGTTTCATAAATATCCATACTCGATTCTTAATTACTATCATTATAGGCTCGTTGCATAATGTACTATTATGCTCGACCATGCCTAAATGTAGTAATTATACACCTGGTAGTAGCCCTGTAATGCACCTCATTAAAGTACACCTATTCATTATAGTTCAGTTGTTCAGCCAATAAGAAATCACCATTGTACCATTATAAAACCGCAAGTATCGATTATTCTCGGATATGCAATCGAAAGACAATTAGCGAAACGTCACGGAGGCTGGAAATCCAATACTGTCGCATAAGGTTATGTTCTGTTACTATAATAATTAGCGTCAATTGTAAATAATATTCAAATAAATTCAATTTGTCATCTCGTTTTTCAATTCTAAATCAATTTCCAGGTTATATCAATATTAATGTTCATGTTATTCTCTAGATTATATCAAGGTCAATGACATTCGTTTCTCGGAAAAAATCAATACTTTCGCGTCTGCGCACATCTCACAATTTAGAAGGTCAGTTCCGCTCTTCACTTAGATAACCATAACATTAATACTTATGAATAATTTCAAGTTAGAAATATGGTCGAGCATAAAAAGTCGTATGAAACTTGCCTATAATGGTAATTAAGACGCTCGTATGAAAATTATGAAACGCGCTTGCGCTCGTTTCATAAACAAACATACTCACGTATTAATTACTCGTATGAAAATTATGAAACGCGCTTGCGCTCGTTTCATAAACAAACATACTCGCGTCTTAATTACTACCATTATAGGCTCGTTGCATAATGTACTATTTATTGACTGCCACTGGTTTCTGTCTGATTGACAACTTATATTAAATGCGGTTTTCTATCTATTTTTTCTCTTGTGTGTTAGTTGTTGGTCTGAATTAATTATACTTATCATCACCGGAATCATCATGGTATATACCAATGTTGGTTTGTTCCGTCTTTTCTAAATAAAATACTAGACTTTTATAAAACCGGGAGGATGACTGAATTCAACAAAATAAATTTATATGAAGGAAGAGGAATCTGTAAAGTAGTCTTAGTCCAGAAGCCGATGTAGTGGGATTTAGAACACCTTGATTCCTGGTATATAACGTCTTCTTGTATCACGTTGTTTACAGCGATTCTGTTTACACATGACAGGAGGTTAGAAAGTTGAGATAAAACAACGAAAGGTAGAGGCTTTGCATTGTTAAAATTTTAAACCTGATGTTTATTTGAAACACTGTTGCGGACATCTGCATAAGCTGAACACTAGCCTCACCCCCAATCCTTCATGGGATGTTCGCGGAGAACTCGATCTGCATAAAGCGATTGTGTCGCAAGGTTTACCCGTTACTCTCCACCCCAAACAACGGAGGCTTAGCCATGTTTTCATTCGCGTGGACTACAGCGCAGCGGAAGTGTGTTCAACTGTTACCCATTTCGCTTTTATGAATAATTGCCCAGATTAGTGACGTGACATGATTAATTTAATTCGCCGGGTTTATTATTTTTATCTAGTGCTTTATTTTGAAAAGAACGTACAATATATGAATTTATTTGTTTTAGGAGAAATAACAGTTGACGACTCGTAGCAAAAAAAAAGCCGTGAGTTCCATTTCTGTTTGGTGTAGCTAGTGTGGTATCACTTTACTTCATTAGGCTACTCTTCCACAAGCAATTTTTGTTTCTACGACTAATAGTTGCATGGGTGAGAACCGTGGGATATTATGTTGAGAAGGGGGTGGGTTTGAGCATATTTGCACGTTTTATTCCTTATTTCAAAACCGTATGTTACCATGATTAATATGCGTTTCAAGATTTTTTTAATGGTTATTCAACGACGTTGTATCAATTTCGACGTTATTTAGCGTCGATGAGATTGGTGATAGCGAGATGGTATAATAATAATAATAATAATAATAATAATAATAATAATAATAATAATAATAATAATGATTTATTTTAGCTGGCAGAGTTAAGGCCGTAAGGCCTTCTCTTCCACTCAACCAGCAAAAAGTGTATATACATATGCATGAACTTACAAAGAATTCAACAATTTGATTTAGATGAGAGTTACATGTATACAAAAGTTATTTACAAATTAAACAACAAAATACTATGAACTATTAATTATTATGGTATATGGCGAGATGAGGCCGAGGATTCGCCATAGATTACTGGTAAAATTTATATTCTGGAAATATTAAGTTAATTAAGTAGTAAAAAATCGCTGCGATCGAAAAGTATTGGGAATAAATTTAATTAATTAATTAATTTATTTATTTATTTAACCTGGTAGAGATAAGGCCATCAGGCCTTCTCTTCCCTTCTACCAGGGGATTACAATTACAATATTAAGAATACAATTACAATTATAATTACAATTAATATTAAATTTAGAAATGCAATAAAAATCAAAGTACTAAAAGATTAACTGATTAATAAAAGCTAGACAGTTTATTGTAAAAGTTAAGAAGAGAGAAGCATTTCTTTTATTGATTAAGTAAAAATTAAACCTACTCTACGCAGTAAGAAAATGCTTAATAAGCTTGCTTTTGAACGCTACTAAATTCCGACAGTCTCTGATGTTACTGGGTAGGGTATTCCACAAGCGCGAGAGCGAGATTGTGTATGATGATGAATACGATGATGTCTTATGTGTTGGTATGGCCAGTATGCGGCTATTTTGCGTGCGTGTGAAGAGATTATGATATGATGACAGGTAACTGAAACGGGAGGCAAGGTAGGTAGGTGTAGAAGTGTGAAGGACTTGGAAATGGAGAACAAGAGAATGAAAATTTCTACATTCGTTAAGCCGTAGCCAGTTTAGAGTTGGATAAGGAACAAAAAAAAGTTTCCTTCCCAGGCAGGATTCGAACCACGAAAGTCTTAGTTACCAATCTATCGTTCTCTGAGTTAACAAGGCTCTGAAATCAGTTACAAGAGTCGGTCCGGTTTTTTTTTACCACTACTGTACATACTTGCAACTAGTTCGAAAAAACTGTTCACTATGAATTGAAAATGCACTGTGATGGCCTGAGTTCGTTTCGTAGGGAGAGACGGAAGAATACTGTACCTCTGGTCACGAACCGGATTGTACTCTAACACAGAAGTAAACAAAACTCAACGCGCCACCTCACTCCACCTATACTCCGTTGCACTGTAAAGGTACGGTCACACGTCGCTACTTTTGCTGCGCAACTTTTGTACTGCAGCTGCAAAAGTTGCGTGTCGTGTTCACACTTAAGCCAAAAGTAGCGCGTTGCACGCTACTTTTCGTGCTGCGCAACCCGAGTGCAGCAAAAGTTGCAACTGGAGGTTGCGAGTCTGTTCACACACAAGGCGCTACTTTTGCAGCCGCAGTCATGCTGCAGGTTTCCATCTCCGTGTTGGCTTCTCAATATACATTTTCGGTCTTACTAATAAAAACTCTATATACAGACGTTTAACTGTCTTATACTTATACAATGAGTAGCTCGTTTATACGTCGTGTGTAAATTCCTTACTAATAATCAGTACATACGTCGTGTATAACAGTATAACTGTTACACAGATACGTCATAGTTTCGTCATTACTTCCTTATGAAAGGTAATAGAATATCTGAGGTTCTCTATTGCATCTGGTAGAGTGCTGTAGTGTGGCGTTTTAAATATCGATAGTACAACTGGCTCTAATCGATTACCACACTACATTTTGGTCAAAGAGTAAAAGCTACAGCAATATTATTCTAATAATTCTATGATCTTTGGTTTGTTCTTCTGTGGTTACAAGGTAACCATCATCATAAAATGACAGTCGATACGAACAGCTGTTAGAGGGGCGGCCATTTTTTCGCTATATACAACGCTTAAACAAGGGGTTTCGTGTATATAACTACTGCAAAGCAATTCCCATTGTATAGTTACAGTCTGATTATACGTCCATAGCTTATTCAAGGTTTATTAGTAACGTTTTCTGTCTCAACTCTGCATAAGTCTCGTATAAAAACTATACACGGTTTATTAGTAAGACTGTTTGTGGTTATGTTCGCATTATTAAGAAACTCGTGCGAAAGCTTACTTATCTAATATTTGCTTTTCTGTCCTAACTAGTATTCAGAAATTGGCATTATTTTTACTATAAAGCTTTTATAAACGCCTATATACTTAAATGATAACCAACAGCATATTCACGTAATCAATGTTGGCAACCCTCCTGTTTGAAACTACGCTACGGAAAATTTAAAAAATGAATTATATTGTCAGAAAATATGCTCAGACTGTGTTGTACTGTTACAAATAATTTATTTTCATCATATCTGACATTAGAATATATCCAAACAATAAAAGTATCACTGGCACATTTGGGTGGCAACACTGGTCGCAACCGCAGCAAACGTTTCAACAAAACCGATATAAAAAAAACTGCGGCTGCAACCCTGAGAACCCTGTTCACACGTCGCTACTTCTAAGCTGCGCGCAGCATGAAAAAGTAGCGAGCAGCAGGTTCGGCAGCCGCTACTTTTCGGGTTGCACCGTTGTTCACACGTCGCAGTACGAGAGTTGCGCAGTTTTTGTACTGCAGCGCTGCAAAAGTAGCGACGTGTGACAGTACCTTAACTGTACTTCATTCTTAAGTTGTCTCGGATCCTAACCCTGGTTATAACATTTGTGTGGAGTCAGTTTTCAGACATACTGTATAACGAAAATGCTTCTAAGTGTAGAGTAGCACATCAGTCAGGAGTGATTTTCGCAGACAGCGCGTGTTATTTGAAGAACGATCCCTCATATTTGATGACTGCACCGACTCTGAAGCAGAAGTGAAAATATCTGGACTGTTTCCGTGCGTTCTACTCCATTTAACGATCCGAGAGGTCAAAGATGTAGCATCACGTAATACATACAATTGTATGAAAGTCGGGATGGATTTTGCGAGTAGGGCTGATGGTATCTGCTGACGTGAAACACTTTTCGATCTCTACCAACATCGAGAGTGGTAATACACCAGCATTAGGTATTCACATTGGGAGAACTTCCTGACTATGTCGACAAACGTCTGTTACTTTAAAAATGTAGTCGCTTCAACTTTTGTGTGCCTTGGAAAATGTCCTGCTGTCTGCTTACGAAACATTATCTTCATTTCAGGTCAAGGTAGATCCAGCGTCTTCTCTCAATGCAAATAAATTCGTAAATTACGTTGTTCTTAAACTTCTTCATTATAGTAAAATATATTTCATGTTGAATCTTTCGTACACTACTTTTAACACTTGGATATAAATAATTGATTAAATGGCGATCTTGCTCGTGTTAATTGTGTAAGCATGTGCGGCTTACAGCTGTTTCGGTGTTTCTTCACACCATCCTCAGAGCCTACTACATCTCGGCGTCATCTCGAACTTCGCTGCCTGTTGTGTGGATGCGTTCGATTGTTGAGAAGTATTGAAATGTGTTGTCAAATAGTGTGTGTGATCTGAAATTGATCTGTGTGTTGAGAATTTGATTAGGGTGTGTTTTGGTGTGTGTGTATATTTCGTATTGTTCTAGTGTGTTGAGTTTTTGGTTTTTGGGTTGTATGTGTAGGATTCCATGTCTGTATTTATGTTATTGTATGTGTGTTAGCAATAGTTATGTGTTCGGCATATGTAGATGTATTGTGTCCTCTGGTTATTGCTTTAATGTGTTCTTTGTATCGAGTTTGAAATGATCTGCCTGTCTTTCCTATGTAGAAACTGTCGCAACTATTGCATGTGAGTTTGTATACGCCTGTGTGGTTGTATTTATTTGTCTGTGTTGTTTGTGTGTTGAGATGTCTTTGTAGTGTGTTTTCTGTTCTGTATGCTATGTTGTATTTCTTTTTCTGAATGAGGATGCGATCTTGTGTGTGTTTTTGTTTTCGTTTGTTAGTGTGATGTATTTCAATCAATTTCAGAACACACACACTATTTGACATCATATTTCAACATTTTTCAACAATCGAACGCACCCACACAACAGGCAGCGAAGTTCGAGATGACGCCGAGATCTAGTAGGCCCTGAGGATGGTGTGAAGAAGCACCGAAACAGCTGTAAGCCGCACATGCTTACACAATTAACACGAGTAAGATCGCCATTTAATCAATTATTTAAAAAAATATTTGTTTTCGTTAAGGTTGTAATATGTCATTAAATCTTTTTAATGATTGTTTACATTATATTATTAAATACGGAAGTAGTTTATCAATAAATGAATGAAACTAAATAATAAACAAATCTTAAACGTTCTATTTTAGGCCTAATACTGATGGCGTAGTTACAGTAAAAATAACTGGAAATAGTCTGCAATATCTCCTTCAAGTTTTCAAACAAACAGTAAAAAATACAATTCTCCATCGATATAGGAGAAAGTTAATGTTCGCCTACTTAGATACAAGACGCGGAGCAAGTCCCAAGTTAAGCTTTGGTTTTTCTGAACCGGACTACACGAGAGATAGTGAGTGGTTTCTACAACTGCGAGGTACGCAGACCCCGCACCTCGCAGTTATAGAAACCATTCACTGTCATTCGTGTAGTCCGGATTTGTGCGAGGCGGGCCTTGCACCTCGCACGTTTTCATGTGTCGGTTCAGAAAAACCAAGGCTTAATCGGCAAGCAGTAGAGCATGACAGTCGAAGAATATTATGGATAGGAAAAGATCGATCATGCGGGAATGGATATTTAAGAGTTGTTAATTTATTATAAAATGTAAATTTGATACAACTTTAATACAAATTAATGTTATTTCCTAGAATATGTATATCTTTAAAATAAATAAATAAAAATAAATAAATAAAAATAAATAAATGAGTAAGTAAATAAATACTTAAATAAAATAAATAAAGAAGTAAATAAATAAATTAATAAATAACTAAATGGATAAATAAATAAGTACTTAAATAAATAAATAAACAATCAATTAATGACAACTTATTCAGTACTAATTAGATAACGAATAGAGGCGCACAGTGTGGAATGACGGAGTGACGCACTCACAGGAGAAGAAATATGTTATTTTAGTTCATTCCTCAGCAGAAATCTTTCCTTTTTTAAAAGAAATGGAGCACTGTAATAATAATAATAATAATAATAATAATAATAATAATAATAATAATAACAACAACAATAAATGGATTTGAAGGAGGTGGGATATGATGATAGAGACTGGATTAAATCTCGCTCAGGATAGGGACCAATGGCGGGCTTATATGAGGGCGGCAATGAACCTCCGGGTTCCTTAAAAGCCAGTAAGTAGTAGGCCTAGTAATAATAATAATAATAATAATAATAATTATAATAATAATAATAATACATGATGCTACATTCCTTTAAGGGTCAGTCTGACAAGTCGGCTGCTGGCATCACGTCCACATGCAGAAGCAGAGGTGAACGATCATCCAACCAGAATGGAAGTATTGTGTGGTTAGCACGATGATTTTCCCAGCCATTATAGCTGGCTTTCGTAACGGGATTCCGCTACCTAAGGTAGCTCTCCAAGTGCATACGATGCTGGGTGGGCACCGGTCCCATACTCTTGCTGATATTTTATGAGAAAATTTCATCCTCCATGAGGACTCGAACCAGCGCGCATTCCGTAATTTGAGTCGTTGGCAAGATGCCTTAGACCACGATGTCACGACGCGGGACATTTTTATAGCTATAAATGTCGCTTTATTTAAAGTTGCAAGAAATATGCCCTAATATTTTATTGAAATTATCTTTCACTACAGTAACAGAGTGAAGTAGATTATGTGAGCCAAATCATTTCTCATAATATAACTTAGGCTATTTAATATAATTGAAGCGTTATACCTACTGAATGTTGATAACGGTGAAATAGAAATGTCATGGAAACCGAAGTAATCCGAGACATCTGACGACTGTTTTGTTAGCAATACAGGTTAAAAGATTTTGAGTTAGCTAAGTTCAGTGTTTTAGTAAGAAGTCGCTAGCTGGCTGAGAGCATTGTAAGATCTTTTTAAATTGTAGTACACGGAAACTAAGAGATGCGTCAGTACGTCCATGTTGCACTCTCGGCACTCACTTGTTTCGCTTTTCCTTGTTGTGTCTATTTCAATAATAATCAGAACGTTACTTCGTGAGCTAGAAATTCACTTCAGAATATTATTTTTCTCACTTTTCTTATCTTTCGGTAGAGCCTTCCAGTTTCATTGGAAAGGATTTTCATGTCTCTGTCACTGGGATATATTTTTCTGTATTTTATTTCTATTGGCGCCTTTTCTTCTGATAGCTTACGAAGACTGTACGACTGTTCAACTACATTTCACATCATCATTACGAAAGCGACTTTGAAAGGGTTAATTTCAAGATAGGTAAACTTTTTAATAAACTTCACAGATAATAATAATTCTCCAATATGACCGCATTTTATTTGAAATTCCGATCACATTTCTGTTCGTGTCTATGAATAGAATAACATTTAATTTGTATTTCATACATAAATCAATGAACTGACGCTTCATGTGCAATACTGACAACAATATTTTGTTTTATCCACATGAGAAAGCTCCGTCAAGTATCACAATGCCTTGCATTGGATTTGACGTTCCGGGTTTAAATTCTGTCGAGAATGAGAACTTTTATTTTAAAATTTAACTATGTTGAATTCCAGATAAGAAAAAATTGAGGTAAACAAACATTTAATGTGAAATGCATTACGCCTCTGTGATACGTCAACTTATTGCAGCACGGGAACTCCCCATGTGCGTTCAGTACATTCTGTTAATATGAAAATTACGAAATTAGTTTCAGTTACTATGAAGACAGTAGAGACCGACAAAAACTCATTCAGGCCTGCCCATAACTGTTTACCTTCGTCTCGGCATTATATGCGAAATAGTATAGGTTATGTTAAGTTATGTCGGTCGACAACAGGTTTTATGTGCATGAAATGCAACATTAATTTAGGCAGTTAATATTAATTTTGTGGAAATGAATCTGTGGTAACTCATGTCTTCATTCTCAATGTATCACGAATATCGGTTCATGATTTTATATTTAATTTCTGCCTAAATCATCAAAAGCGATCAACATCTCGATAAGGTACTGCTAACTAATTTCTAGCGCGTACATCAACACTAGCCAATAGGAGAACACACTCATGTCAAGATTTATTAGGTAGAAAAAAGATCCCAAAGAGCATAACCGTGTGAAATGTTACGAGTTAGATGTAATGCATAAAGACGGAATTATGTATAAATTTAGTTAGCAAGATTAGAATGCTGAAAGGAATGTAAGTGTGTAACGAACAGATGGTGGACATTTAAGATCAATAAGAAGAAATTGACTGTTTGGAGTTAAGTTATAGCGACAGTAGAATGTTATGTTTTATTTAACGACGCTTGCAACTGCAGAGGTTATATCAGCGTCGCCGGATGTGCCGGAATTTTGTCCCGCAGGAGTTCTTTTACATGCCAGTAAATCTACTGACATGAGCCTGTCGCATTTAAGCACACTTAAATGCCATCGACCTGGCCCGGGATCGAACCTGCAACCTTGGGCATAGAAGGCCAGCGCTATACCAACTCGCCAACCAGGTCGACACGCGACAGTAGATGAGTAGGCTGTCGAGATTGCATGCTAATTGTAGTTACGTTAATAGAAAGTTATGGTGAAACCCGTATACATAAGTTGTGGTACACTGTAACTAATATAAATGTTGATGACAAATAAATATCTATCTATCAATAGGAGAACACGTATGATTTGGTACGATGGCATGGAAGATTGTAAAACTCCACCCTTTTGTTTACCTCAATATTTTCCTTATCTAGAATTCAATATAAAGTTAAAATTTTAAATTAGACCATAAGCCTGTTCAAACCATTCTCGGAATCTCTTCGCTCTTTCTTATTGAAGTAATCGTTATTCATCTATTTCGACTTCACAATGTCTGAATAGGTTTAGTACTCATAAATATACAATTATTAACATTTCGTGGGCGAATTTTAGGGATATATTATTTACATTTTTATTTTATTCACGAAATAGTCCTAATAAATGTCACTCGAAGTCAGAGATTTCCCAAATAAATCTACTCTTTTCGTTCGTGGATTTATCGGCAAATCTCAGATCTCTTGTGGCGTTACTATAGATAACACCAGGAAGATGAATCCACGGTCTATCGCAGAAAGTTATTCAGCATTTGTTCTTAATAGGTTGAGGGAAACCTCGGAAAAAACCTCAACCAGCTAACTTGGGTCAAACAGGACTTGAACCCAGGCCCACTCTTTCATAGTTAGATATGTTAACCATTTTTTTCCTTGTACGGAGGAGGGACCCGAAAGCTTGCACTGCAACCTGAGGCTTATTGTGCTTATTACTCCTATTCTGTGAATGATTGGGTAGCCGAACAGCCGCGATCTTGTACAAGTAGAGCACGCCGCACCGTGAACTTAACCCAGGCTATGGTATGGATGATGATGATGATGATGATGATGATGATGATATGTGAATTAATGATGGCGAAATGAGTCCGAGTTCCAACGCCAAAAGTTACTCAGCAATTCTGCTTCTTGAATTTGGGCAGCCTGAAGTATTTACCTCCGACCAACTTCAAGACAAGCGTCAAACATTATGGATCGAATTATAGCAAAGACTCTTTGAATTCCAAAGCATCGTAAATTAGGCGCATACATCACATATTCTGAAACAAGAATGATATACTCACAGTCATTTGCAACTTTTAACCATGAAAATCAGAGCTCTGATAATAAACAACAGTAATTGTGGTAATAATAATAATAATAATAATAATAATAATAATAATAATAATAATAATAATAATAATAACAAAGCAAGTAATGAAATAGGTTTTGAAGTAAGCCACGAAAAAACAAACTATGTGATTATATCTCGTGACCAGAATATATTGCGAAATGAAAATATGAAAACTGGAAATTAATACTTTGAAAATGTGGAAAAATCCAAATACCTAGAGCTATAGTAACAAATATAAATGGCACTCGAGAGGAAATTAAATGCAGAATAAATATTCTGGTTATGTGGTAGAGGAGGCCTGATGGCCATAACTCCACCAGATTAAATAAATAAATAAAATAATAATAATAACAATAACAATAATAATAATAATAATAATAATAACAATAATAATAATAATAATAATAATAATAATAATAATAATAATAATAATAATAATAATATTGTAGCACGTATGGGTGAATCCAGAAATGCGTATATAAGGCCTACATGCAAGAAAGTATTTTCCACTCTTCACTCATTAAAAAGATTGTACCACTATCCAGCTAAATTAATGCAGACGCTTGTACAGACTCTTATTATGCCTCATTTCGATTATTGTGACGCTTTATTCAGTGATCTCAGGGTGGATTTATCCCAGAAACTGCAACGTGTTCATAATGCGTGTGTTCGTTTCATTTGTAATGTCCGCTACTACGACCACATTTCGCCTTCTTTCGATAAATTATTGTGGCTCAGGTTAAATGAGAGGAGAAAGTTACATTCCCTTCTCTCTTATACCGAATTTTGCACACCTCTACTCCCTCTTACTTATCTGTCCGATTCCACAGTCTTTCTCAGTATCATAACTTAAATACTCGGTCACAATATGACAACACGCTAGAAATGCCATGCACACATCATCTCTTTATTCTTCATCTTTCACTGTTGCTACTTCTCGTCACTGGAATTCTCTGCCGCCTGAAGTCAAGGGCTGCCGAACTTTAATTTCCTTCAAATGTAAATTAGAAAAATATCTTATGATGAGTTGCCAGACCTAACGTGTTGCAAATGTGTTCCACTGTATTTATTTTTATTTTATTATTTTTTTTGTTTCTTATTTTTATTATCTAAATCGTGTTTATTTATCACTTAATGCCAATATGTATCCCACTATTTTGTTGTTTTTTATTATTAATCTATTTTTGTGTACATTTTATTCAATTGTCGGTTTCTGGTCTAATTATGTAAATCCTACTTAATTGTAATTTAATACTAATATATATACTAATGTGTTTATTTTTATTTTTACTGTGTACATTGTTCTTTTTTTATTGAATTATCGTCTTATGTTTTTATGTGATTCGTATTTGATTCTAACAAATTAATATGTATTTCACTATGTTTATTTTTATTTTATGAGGTAAATTTTATGTAACTACCTCTTTTGATCTAATGATGTATCAGTATGTAATTACTTAATTCCGATCGAGTTTTATGTTCAACTGTGTAAGCAAGTTTTAATCCTGGTTGAGTGTAAGAGAAGGCCTTACGGCCTTAACTCTGCATTATTATTATTATTATTATTATTATTATTATTATTATTATTATTATTATTATTAGCTGGAAGATCTAAGGGGAAAAAAAGACTTGGGAAGACCGAGACATGGATGAAGGATAACATTAAAATGGATTTGGTACTGTATATGATGCTAGGGACTGGATTAATCTTGCTCAAGATAGGGACCGATCGATGGCTTGCTTATGTGAGGGCGGACATTGAAATTCCAGGTTCTCTAAAAGTCATTTGTAAGTAAATAATAATAATAATAATAATAATAATAATAATAATAATAATAATAATAATAATAATAGGGTAAACTAGGGTCTGCTGGACACTCTGTACTTTAACGTGTTACCTCGCCACTTGTGGGCACCACATTCTGCTAGAAGTCAATGACGGAAGTAGCCCCACTCGTGGCTACTTCCGTCATTGACTTCTAGCAGAATGTGGTGCCCACAAGTGGCGAGGTAACACGTTAAAGTACAGAGTGTCCAACATGCCCGACTGTCCAACAGACCCTAGTTTACCCTAATAATAATAATAATAATAATAATAATAATAATAATAATAATAATAATAATAATAATAATAATTTTATATATTTATATTTATTTACTTATATTTAATTTGCTTTACAACAGCCAGAGGCCAATTACAGTTCAGCAAAAACAATGTAACAAAAACATTAGCAATAATTTATAATAAAAGTACAAAGAAATAATTAAATTTATGGCAATTAATTAAAATAATTACAAATGAAACAATGGAATCATAAATGAAAAATGGAATCATATAAAATAGTATTACAATAATAATAATAATAATAATAATAATAATAATAATAATAATAATAATAATAATAATTTATTCTTGTCCGCGTAATAATTATTATTAAACCATAATTGCATGTATTTTTCTATAAAAAGCTTTGTATCATTTTTATATTTGTCAGAAGTGGAAGGATTCCGTGCAAGGTGCGCTGTGTGTTCTGCCGAAGATGTACTTCCAATCGATGAAGTGAATGCTGCCAAAAATTGCTACCGTCTACAAGTCTAAGCCCATTAAATCGATGACGTCTAGCCAGACCCGTCCAGCCATCTATTTCTATCCTGTAAACAATGTGTTCATCAAAAGACCTCCCCACCCCACGGACAAGGGTCGCCTTCCGGGAAATACAGAGATGTTACCGTGAAGAATTCTGTGACCAGCTCGACCTCAATCTCATTTAATGCTCTATAGTTTACCAGCTCGTTTCTTTTTGAACGGCCAGGTTACAGAAAAACTGAGCTGTTGTTAGTTCCATCAATGTGCACAGAGAGCAGCACAATAGTACAGTATCTCGTAATAAGTACATCGGTCTTTGACCATATGGCGGAAAGAAATAGGTTATGTCAGGACTTTTTAAATGGAGAAGAGACTGCCATACGTTTCAGATAAGGTGCTGGTTGTTTATATGGTGCCTTAAATGAGTAATAAAGATTACTCAGGTCTGTACGGGTGGTAATAAAAGAGAATTGTGGGAATTCTTCGACGAAACTCCCCCACAGCTGATCTGTTTACCGCAGTTATCTCGGACGCTTCTATAGATCAAAACTAGTAGTAAGAATTACACTGGCAGACTCATCAATTTATATCGCTTTACATCATAATATACAATGTTTAGGGATCCAGATAATTCTCAAGTAGGCCTAAATTGTGCTTAAATTATTGGGTAAATATGTTAAAAATTTTTGAGTAAAGATATAAACCATGATATTTTCATTATAACAAATTGTAATTATTTTATATAGTCCCCTCCAAAGACTATCATATATCATATTTACCCCTAATCAGAATGTTGTCCCTTTATAATAAGTTAAATAATTCCAATGATATTGATTTATTTTCAGAAACAGATTAGGCCTATATATTTAAGAAACACATTCATGCAAATTTGGTTAAATAAGAAGCTACTTCTCTCTCTCTCTCTCTCTCTCTCTCTCTCTCATATCCAGTATATGCAAATTATTCAGTTTACTCATCGTATATGTTATAATACTCCGCTGCAAATATATTATATTAAGAACTATTTTCTTGCAAGATAGAAGTGTTAAGAAGGTGCTTTTATGGGCAGTAATGCCTGTATACTTATAAATAAATAGACAGACAGACAAAAAACAAATAAATAAATAACTAAATAAATAAATAAACAAGTAAATCAATAAATAAATAAATAAGTAAATAAATCAATCAATAAATAAATAAGTAAATAAATGAATAAGTAAATAATTAAATAAATAAATAATTAATTAAGTAAATAAATAAACAGACAAACAAATAAACAAATAACTAAATAAATAAATAAGTTAATAAATAAATAAGTAAATAAATAAGTAAATAAAAGAATAAATAAATAAATAAGTAAATAAATGAATAAGTAAAATAAATAAAACAAAATAAATAAATAAGCAGGTAAGTAAATAAATGAAGAAGTAAATGGATAGATGGATGAATGGATGGATGGATGGATGGATGGATCGGCAGGCAGGCAGATAGATAGATAAATATATAAATAAATTAATAAATGTTCAAATAAATAAATAAACAAATAAATAAATAACATAAAATAATAGCCAGAAATCTTAAGTTCAGTGTGTCTTTAAAAAAAAGTGATGTAATGGCTTTGAAATACAGATAACCTGTTAGATCAAAACTAATTTTAGAAAATATGAGAAAACAGAACAGGTGTCGTTTTCAATGCTTTGGATGTTGTGTAACATACATGAATTATAAATCAAACAATATATTAACATTTCAGGCAATATGTGAAATCACCAAGAGAATATTAGATCGATAAACAAGAAAGGACACAAAATTAAAACTTTATATTATGACAGCGGCAGTATCCCCCATTACTATACGAAACTAAAGCATGGAATCAAGATAGGAAAGCAGGATATAGGCAAAATAAATGTTTTTCTTACGAAGCACGAAAGGATGCACGAGAGGACAGGTTTAAGAATGAAGTCATCATAGGAATTGGAGTTGTGTAAGATAAAATATAAGGTTAAGAATACCAGAAGAAATCAATGGAACATCTGATGTAGATGGTTCCCGAAATTTCCGAAGAACGCTCTTCTATGTAAGTCTAGCGGAAGGCGAGATTTTGGTAGGTGTCGTAGGAGATGGACAACACTTGTCACTTCATCGAAACGGATAGAAGAGCCTAATTCATGATGATGATATTTTTATATAGCCAAACGGTGCTTTTTGGATAGATCTTGTAAATGAACACGTCTTTTGATCTGAAAAAAAATAATGTAGACCAACCGATCCGACATGACAAATGTTCGATATGCCGTCGAATGTTACATGGAAAAATGAAAAGCAGGTGTTTCTGACGTTAGCAGGAGGCTACACTAACATATGCACACACATATGTGTTTGCATATGCAGAGCTTGATTGCAGTATGTGTGATTTTCCTGCGCGCAATTTAATTAAAATTGAACGAAGTTCCGTGTAAACAAACACCATATGAATCATACTGAAGTGATGGACATAATGCTGTTTTTATGTTACTTTCAGAATGGAGGGTATAATAAATATAGTGGTGAATTATTCTGAACAAATTAAACTTCACACTCTGCTACAGTTTTCATATAAATTAAATTTTAATCAACTAATAATAATCATTAACTTTTCAGCGTTAATGACACGTTGACGTCACATTCGTGTGGTACAGTATTATAATATTAATAATATAAATACATTCTAAAAGCTTCTCCTTGTTACTTCAACCATGTTCCTCCCTTCTTTTCTGGTCTTTTAAATATTCATAGTTGTGGCACTTCATTCTACTGAGCACTTCTGAGGTGTATTTTCTTCACGATCTCACTTTTCCTTTTTTGCAAAGTATTTCCCCCTCAATGCAGGGAAGAAGTAACATGAGTGTGTAGATTTTAACTGCTTATTCCTTCAATAGAATACAGCAAAAATTGTAATACCATATTGGGCCCAAATGAATAGATTTCTGAGAAAACAAATTTCCTCTCAATGTTAACACTGTTTTACTCAATTATAAATATATGTATTATTATATAAGGATCGTCTATTTGCTTATCTAAGTACAATATAGTGTTAAGTACTATAGTACATTTATTAAAGTATGATTAACGTTTTCGGCATGATAATGTCATCTTCAGATCCGTATTGTACATCAAATTGATCATCACAAATACAAGGTTAATACATTACTCATTGATTTTGGAATGAAACTTGTATTTGTGATGATCAATTTGATGTGCAACACGGATCTTAAGATGGCATTATCATGCCGAAAACGTTAATCATACTTTAATAAATGTACTATAGTACTTAACACTATATTGTACTTAGATAAGCAAATAGACGGTCCTTATATAATAATACATATATTTATAATTCATTCCTGCTTATCGGCCAACCAATAACATCATTATAAAATTTACTGTTTTACTCGTTAAGTACTATGAACCTGATTTCAAAGCTTATCATTAGAGAGTAACTGATAAGGAAGCATTTAGCTCCTTGAAGTTTTTAATAAAGTGGACGGTTTTCGTACAAATTAAATAAAAAGAGTAACACGTATTGTGATTTCCTGCCATTAGGAAGTCTGGCAAACCTGCTACAGTGAATAAGGACGGAATGCTGCTTTTCAGACCTGAGTTCGTGTATATTCCTAGGTGAGCTGGCAATGCGCTGTTGCCAAACTACGTATAAAGGCTTTACCAACAACCAAAAACGTATTTAAAAATAGGCTTAAGGACTTTACTAATAGACGGTAATTATACACAGTATGTAAAGGATGTAAATGATATTTTGTTATTGAAGTGTTGTATCAGTGAAGAATTATGTTGTTTCAGTGAAGTGTGTTGTGTCAGTGAAACGTGTTCCTCTCAGGAAAGCTTCATAGTTTATAGTGGCAGTGCAAAGTATTTAAACAGTGAAATGTTTTTGAAGTGTTAGTGAAATCAGGATAGAATCAGTGAAATGTGTCATAGTTCCAGTGCAGTGAGTGAGTTGACAGCGAAATGAGTGTAATGTGGAAAGGTACTTGTGCAGATATGAACATATCATACTCGTGGGTTTTAGTTCGAACTTATATTTAAGATTCAAATTAGATTTATTTTAAATGTTATTTTAAGTGATCGTGCTTCATTTAATTTAGGATATTTCCTATTATTATTATTATTATTATTATTATTATTATTATTATTATTATTATTATTATTATTATTATTATAAATTATTGTTAGTATTAATTACTTGTATTAATTATTGGTATTATTATTAACTGTATTTAATTAATAAGTTTATTATTGTCATTATTGAGTGAAATTAGTTACCACTGCCACCGGGTATATACCCATTGCAGTGTGAATAAATACATACATACATACATACATACATAATTTCATCCTAATTTTCTTATGAACCATGTTCTTAATAACAAAACGCATAATCGGATTTTTATTTATTATAACGTACTATATTCTATTGCCCCCTTCAATCTGAACAATTACAGTATATCACTTCCTTCCTACTGTAAATTCATTCATTCATAGTGTTCTGTCCAAGGGCAGGGCTTTCACTGCAAACCCAGCATTCTCAAGTTTTTCCTATGTCCTGCCTTCCTCTTTGTCTCCTCATGTGATCTATTTATCTTAATGTCGTCTATCATCTTGTATCTTCTTCTGCCCCGAACTTTTCTCCCGTTCACCACCCCTTCCAGCGCATCCTTCAGAAGGAAGTTTCTTCACAACCAATGACTCAGCCAATTCCTTTTCCGCTTTCTGATCAGTTTCAGCATCATTCTTTCTTCACTCACTCTTTCTAGCACAGCTTCGTCTCTTATTCTGTCTGTCCACTTCACACGCTCCATCCTTCTCCATATCAACATTTCAAATGCTTCTAGTCGCCCACCCTATACAGTAGAACATCTATTGGTAATGAAGGGGGTGGAATGAACGGTTAATCGAAGAGGTCGAATAATCCGTACTATAAAATATTTTCGTGGATTAAGAGCATAATAGTTTTGTAATTTGAAACTCCTACTGTACTGCAACCACTGGTATCTTCATACTACACACTACACTATACAGAGTGTTTCGAAAATAGAGGGCATAATTTCAGGTATGTATTCCCCATATGTAGGCAATACAAAAAGTTCCTTACAACATGTGTCCGGAAATGCTTGGTTTCCGAGTTATGGCATTCAAAACAGTGATATTCACCGGAACGTTTTTCTACCCTCAGATAGTTGCCTTTACAGCAGATATTAACAGAGGACACTCTGACAGTTAATTCCGAGGAGAAGGGTACATTGAAGTTGTGTTTGGCGTTGTACTGTGCGACATGCCCTCAAATCAGAAGCTGACAGAAGTGCACTTCATGTACGATAAGGCGGACGGCAATGCTGCGCTGGCTCGTCGTTTGTACCAGCAGATACCCTGATCGAAGGATTGGTAGAAGTGGCCCAATCGCTTGGCCTCCAATCTCACCTGATTTGAACCCTATCGATTTCTACTTGTGGGGCCATTTTGGTGTATTCGTCTCCGGTGCCTGACATGAAATCCCTTCGGAATCGAATTGTGGCAGGTTGTGAGGAAATACTCAATACTCCTGGAATTTGGAATCGTGTTCGCAGGGCCATGAGACATCGATGTGAGGCTTGTATTCAAGGAACATCTGCTGTAGAGGCAACTGCCTGCGAGAAGAAAAACGTTCCGGTGAATATCACTGTTTTGAAAGCCATAACTCAGAAACCAAACATTTCCGGACACATGTTGTAATGAACTTTTTGTATTGTCTACATATGGGGAATACATACCCGAAATTATGCCCTCTATTTTTGAAACACCCTGTATAATATGCTGGTTATAACTAATGAAAACATAAAAACAGTGAAATACAGTAATAGGCTATGTAACACTTTATTCCTGTTTCATTTTACTAAAACACGCACATTTCTACTGCTAATCTCATATTCTTATGCAAGATGAGCCATGGTTTTTTTTCCTTTTCCAAACCTTTAACACGTTTTCTTTTGATATTTTGCATAGAATTATCAAATTATGCACGAGTTTTCAATTGTGTAGAATTTCTTGAAGTCATTTCTTTGAAAGGCGATAGTGACTATTTTACAAGTTGTGAAAAACACCTTCTCCTAAAAGTAAGTTTTTCTACTGCCGGTAATGGTAGCATTCCTACCACATACTATGTAACGGTAAAGACTGGCAATGACCTTCTGTAGAAAAAATACGTACTAATATAAATACTGTACTTCGTAATTTTCTGCAAAAAGAAAAAAAACAAGAGAAAGACAGTCGGATAATCCACCAATCGGTTAATAGAGTGACGGATAACCGAGGTTCTACTGTATATTAACTAAAAATGTGTATGTTCACCTCAGACTAATACAAATATACTGATGTCGTGGTCCTAACCATAAGCAAATCAACCTCTTTTCTTCTATCTTGTACAGCTCTTTACCTTGCTTGTTAATCCGCTGAAAGTGAAGGGAAGTCAAGAGGGAAAACGTTGTGCTAGGTGCACCAAGGAGTTTTATACATTCCCAGTTGAGTTGCGGCGAGGAAAACACTTTGAAGGGCAAAATTTGTGATGCCTACCACGTTTCAACTTGAGAGAGTCTGGGCTTCCGGCGTTCAATGAATGGCAACGAGTCCTACCCCGGCCCACCCCATTGCACACACCACACCGCAGCGAAATTTGAACCCCATCATGTCATGCACCCTTAGTTAATTAGGCCAACAGATCATTTGCATATTCGCTTGTGTAATCGCCTATTAAAATGTCAAAGGGAGCCTCGAAATTGAAAAACAAAGAACTGTGAAGGTACAGTAGAACTCCTATTATCCGTGGCAATGAAGAGTGTTTGATGAACGGTTAATCGAAAAAATCGGATAATCAGTACCATAAAAGATTTTCGTAAATTTTGTGAATAGTGCTTACACTTTCGTAATTACCTCTATGGTCTTGTATTGAGCACGCTAAGTAGTGGATGAGAAGTTCACTGATATAAGTTTGGTTTTTAACAACGGGATTTAAGGAGACAAGGAAATTTCTTCTAATGGCTATCTGTGAAAAGATAGGAATAATGGAGGTCTCGTACTGTAGATATACATAATTTATATGCGTCATCCTTGATTTTTATTAAGTTGCACACGGTTGTGACTCCAATCTCATATTCTGAGATGGGCCACAGTTTCTCGTTTCCCGAAACCAGTGTTATTTTCACTTTTTATACTTAGCACAACACGATTTCTTTTGATACTCATGGAAGACATTTTATATAGAAGTTATACAGTGTGACAACTCGAACAGCAGACCATACTGTGTAAAGGTAAAGTCTTGTAATAACGCTGTCTATAAAAAATAACTTGCTAATATAATCTACAATAGCATACTCCATATATTTCTGTAGGAAAAAAGCGACAGAAAGACAGTCGGATAATACACCAATCGGTTAATAGGATGACGGATAATCGGGGGTTCTACTGTATTACTAAAACTTCTCTCCTTTTCTTCGTAAGTTATAATGCAAAACAGTCAGGTGTAAATGGGATTAAAGTGTAATTAAGGACCGTTTTTGCAAAACTTGCTAACTGAAAAAACTAAATTTTACAGGAGAGACAAAATACTGAGTAAGCAAATTTTGCTGTATCTCTTACTTATAGCAGAAAGGAAGTTTTGAAAAAACGATCACACTTTGGCACACTATAATGAAGAGAAATAATCCAATTTTACTAACACGGCCTTTTACATAATGTAGAGGCCTGCCTTATGTAAACGAATCCATCAAAATCTCAATTTTGCAAATTTTGCAGTTAGCAAGTTTTGCAAAAACGGTCCTCAATTAAACATTAATTTTTAGTTTAAAATACTTTCAACGATATATGGTTAGCTGAATGGTTAGTAGGCTTCCACATCAAATTTTGAACGTTGTAGTTCTACAGTGTGTTTCGTTTGGGAAGATATAAAATAAAACCGCCATAACGATATTATAAAGCACGATGCTGAAACTGATCAGGAAGAGGAAAAGGAATTGCTTGCGCCACTGGCTGAGAAGAAACTGCCTACTGAAGGATGCATTGGAAGGAATGGTGAACGGGAGAAGAGTTGGGAGTAGAAGAAGATATCCGACTATAGACGACATTAAGATATATGAGTCATATGAGGAAACAATGAGGCAGGCAGAAAATTGAAAAGACTGGAGAAAGCTGGTTTTGCAGTGAAAGACCTGCCCTTGGATAGAACACTAAATGAATGAACTACTGTATATTATATCAGGAGTGATAGAAAGGATATTTCTAGTTCTGACATGACGTTGAAAGATGGAAGATGGAAGATTTGTGTCACTGTTTCTATAAACAAAAGAAATCAGATTGTCGCTTAGCAAGGAATGAATAAACAAAAGAGAATCTAGCGAAATGTGTGTTGTGACTTGCAAAACTTAAAAGTGTAACGTAAGTTCATCGTCGTTTTAAGGTATGCTAATACATTTCCAATGGCCAAAAATGGTCAATTTTGTAATAAGCTTTAAAATTTGACGTCATTTTGTACTCTAATTCTTTACGATTATGATAGTCTTTGCTGCATGTAAATCTAATAAATCGTTTTCGAGATATAAACATTTTATTGAAACGCTGCACATATAGGGAGCCCAGTTGACTCAAACTTCATCCCTTAATTACGACACAATGATACATTTAAACAGTGGTAGCTCTGAAACTATTTAACCTATTTATGTGATTCCTATCAAACTTTATTTACTAGACCAGAGCTTGAACTCATTTGCACACAATTTTAACTTTCTATAAAATGAATAGGCAAATGTTAATAAAGTGCTCAATTTTTTTAACAATAAGTGTAAGCATAGTAATTTTTAACTTGAGACACTAGTCCCATGAGATATTATTAAAGGGTCTGGAGTAACTTAACAAAAATTTAAGAAATAAATAGCGTTAATGAATCCATCATGGTTGCAACAGAAATTAGAGCGGTTGAAAATAATTGCTACACTAGTAGTAGTAGTATTGATTTACTAGGGGTGGGTTAGAGACGACCCTTCAACACGTCGGCTTGAAGTGGTCTATTGTACACCCACAATTATGATATAAATGAGAAAGAGGTATATCATCCCACTGGCCGCATGAGACCTCTCACCCGTTCACCCAATGGGCCTCCTACAACCTCCCCACCTTAAGTTCATACCGCCAATGTGATCAATCGGCACAGGAACCATTCCGACAGCACTTCTAAGGTGTCAAAGCGCCCTCGGAAGTGCTCTTAAGGAATGAGCCCTGGCAAAGATATTGCGAAAGGTTTGGAACCCAGAGACAGTTTCGTAGAAGATGCCCCTTTTGCAATCGGACGAAGACATGCGTCATGGCCTAAATAAATCTATGGAATCAGATGATGAAGATGAAGGATATTATATGAAACCCAAATTCTTTTTCTACAGGGAAGAGAAAGGGAAATGGACCCGTGACAATGAAAATTTCAAACCGACATTTGCCTAAGTAACTGTGGGAACCACGGAAAAACTGTAGTCACGTTGGTCGTTCGGGGATTGAAACGCGGATATCCCGAATGCGAGTTCTGTTCGGAAGCTAGTAATAATTATTTTGCATAGCATAATACTCCTACTTATACTTCACATTAAGAAATAATAATTGGTTAAAATTCCTATAAGCATGATTTTAACGAGTAAAAATGGAACAAGAGGAATGAAATGCTATTCGTAGTAAGCGACAAGGAAAAAATTGACTTATTAGAAACGTAACCGTATTGTCAAAAGAAATTACGACTTCAAACAGAGGAAATGAGATTAAAAATAAAACAGCTTATTTCAATTTACAAGACAGCAAACGAATACAAGCCGATTTGAAATTATAGCAGAAAGACGAAATAATTGAATTGAAAGGAATAGGCCTATACGAGATGGAAAATACATAGAACAAAGCATCACTTACGTAGACCAACTTAAGAGGCTGAGGATACTTGACTAAAAGTAGAAACCCCTTTTGTATATATGTGACAGATTTATAGAAGCGTATTATGTTTTGTTGTCGCGGTCTAAGGCATCCTGCCTAGGACTCGCATTACGGAATGCGAGCTGGTTCGAGTCCTCATGGGGGAAGAAATTTTCTCATGAAATTTCGGCCAGAGTATGGGACCGGTGCCCACCCAGCATCGTGATGCACTTGGGGAGCTACGATAGGTAGCGAAATCCGGTTGCGATTAGAAGCTATAACGGTTGATGGGATCATCGTGCTAACCACACGATATCTTCATTCTGGTTGGATGATCGTCCACCTCTGCTTCGACATATGGGCGTGAGACCAGCAGCCGGCTGGTCGGTCTACGCCCTTCACGGGCTGTAGCGCCACGGATTATTATTATTATTATTATTATTATTATTATTATTATTATTATTATGTTTTGTTAATGACGATAACATACAGTATTATTACGATGCACCGAAGTAGGCCCTACATATGATACTTCCGTGCAGGAATTCTGTATTACCATAAATGAAGGATGGCTGGAGCGGGGAAACATTCTCTCCGGCACCGGGACTCGAACCCGAGTTTTCAGCTCTAAGTTCTGACGCTTTATTCACTAAGCCAAATTGGATTCCAGTTCAGATACCGGATCGAATCCCCTCAGTTTAAGTTCTACCTCTCAGCCTTCCCTTTGGTGGCCTATCCTCATGTACTGTGTCACATAATATGTGACAGTGGCACAATGTCTAACGCACTATGTACAGAGGTGCACTCATTACGAGTGACTAAGTGGCCGGGATCCGACGGGATGAGCGCCGTTTTTAATTACTAAGTGATTACTTATACGTATCATATTATTGTGATGTAGCTAAGTACATATGATATTTCCATGCAGAAATTCTGCATTACCATAGATGAAGAATGAATAGAACAGAGAAAATTTTTCTTATATATATATATATATTTCTTGAAAGTTGTTAATTGAAACATAAGATTGTATTTAGGACCATATTCATAGACATTCTTAGCGCGGGCTTCCGGTGGATGTTCAGCGAACTTACGTTTTTCGTATTCCTAAACCAGTGTTAGTGATTGATATGATATGAATCCTGTACAAGTAAATCAGTCGATAACCGGGACTAGTTTAACACGCTCGTAGCGCGGGCTAGCGAAAAGTCCATGAATAGAACCCTAGTCTTTCATTTCATCTCATTTCCATTTTATTCATTCATTTATATAAATTATAAAATGTACATATTTGCTGAATTTATAGATTTGTAAAAATTTTATTAGTTTCTTAATTTAAACATAAAATTAATTTCCGCTATACTGGAGAATTAGCACGGTCACTTTGAACCGTGCCGTTACGTTTAGCATCAAATTTAAGTAAATACACAATGTCACCAACATAAAAACGTGACGTTGGTGTGTGGCGTAGTTGGCGGGAGAAATTTTTTCTCTCTCTGTCTACCTCCTTCGTTCTGAACATTATTGAGAGATAGCACCACTGTTAGCGACAATGTGTATTTGCGTAAATATTGCGAGTAAATTATGACGAGTGCCTTAGATGAGAGGCTCGGGACAGAAACAGTTTTGCTGTAGCGCATGCGCGGACCTCTCATGCAGTGGGAGCGTGATCCTTACTTGAATTTATTTTTGCGTGTACTTGCAGATTAAATGATTGAGATCCCTTCTTGCTCCGGTTACAGGCCTTGCATTTACGAAGGTTATGATATGTTATGTTAGGTTAGCTTAGCTTAGATTAGCTTAGCTTAGGTTAGGTTAAATTAGCTTTGGTTAGGTTAGATTAGTTTTGGTTAGGTTAGCTTAGCTTTGGTTAGGTTAGGTTAGGTTAGCTTTGGTTAGGTTAGCTTAGGTTAGGTTAGCTTAGGTTAGGTTAAATTAGCTTTGGTTAGGTTAGATTAGTTTTGGTTAGGTTAGCTTAGCTTTGGTTAGGTTAGGTTAGGTTAGGTTAGCTTTGGTTAGGTTAGGTTAGCTTAGGTTAGGTTAGGTTAGCTTGATTTGGTTCGTCCATGTAGTAGTTAAAATTATATAATATGACAGTTTTTGATTCGTAATATTGTTAAAAAGTAATAGGCGTATAATGAAAGCGGTGAATAATTTCATGGTCCTTAAATTTTTTTTTTCGTAAAAGGCTAGGTATTTTTCTATAGGCCAGAAATAAAACAGCAACGCCGTCATAATTACGTACTTTATGCTTTGGCGAACATTAACCGGAAATTTACTTTCCGTCATTTTAATTGTATTCCGTGAAACACATCTTTTTTCCTGTTAATTTCCTTGTGATAACCTAGTTTATTATCTTATTACATCTTCATTTTCATTTAATGCATTCAAAAACCGCCGTTGTACTACATAAAACCTTGAACTTGACTAATGGAGTGAATTATTTAAGAATATAGTCGCGAATTTGACTACCACCATTTCGATTATATTTTGTTTGATACGGCTCGGTACGGCCCGGTGACTAGTGGCCAGCGAGTAGAGTCGACTATCGATATTGGTCTGCCGTGCGTATTATCCAGTTGTTCCTTAATTTCTTTCCTTCCATTTCATTTCATCTCATCCGTCAATGTAATATAAATTATATCGAATGTAGCTACATGAAATTGTTTTCAATATGACATTTAATTAATCAATATCACACAAATATTATAATAATACAGTCTGATCCGTTTGGATATGGATAATATTAATTTATTATAAAGCTATTATGATAGTAGGAAACATTTCTTGCTAGTTATATTATGATTAAAAGACGGGAGATACCATATATGACAATCATAAAAAAAAAAATAGGTTGCAACCGCCAAATTACTCTTCAAGGAACCACCACTCACATAAATTGAGGGAAAGAAGACAGAGGACGGACACTGGAAAGTTTTCTTTTCTCAATCGTACTATCAGGGACTGGAATGCTTTACCTCCAGACTTACTAAAGGCTTTACCAACAACCAAAAACGTATTTAAAAATAGGCTTAAGGTCTTTACTAATAGACGATAATTATACACAGTATGTAAAGGATGTAAATGATATTTTGTTATTGATGTGTTGTATCAGTGAAGAATTATGTTGTTTCAATGAAGTGTGTTGTGTCAGTGAAGTGTGTTGTGTCAGTGAAACGTGTTCCTGTCAGGGAAGCTTTATAGTTTATAGTGGTAGTGCAAAGTATTTGAACAGTGAAATATTTTTGAAGTGTTAGTGAAATCAGGATAGAATCAGTGAAATGTGTCGTAGTTCCAGTGCAGTGAGTGAGTTGACAGCGAAATGAGTGTAATGTGGAAAGGTACTTGTGCAGATATGAACATATCATACTCGTGGGTTTTAGTTCGAACTTAGATTTAAGATACAAATTAGATTTATTTTAAATGTTATTTTAAGTGATAGTGCTTCATTTAATTTAGGATATTTCCTATTATTATTATTATTATTATTATTATTATTATTATTATTATTATTATTATTATTAATTATTTGTATTAATTATTGGTATTATTATTAAGTGTATTTTTAATTAACAAGTTTATTATTATTGAGTGTAATTAGTTACCACTGCCACCGGGTATATACCCATTGCAGTGTGAATAAATACATACATACATACATACATCAACAATGCATAATCTGAAAGGACAAATGAAAATCGTAGATGATTAAAATGGCTACTACAAATCAACAGCGAGCACAATGTGTTCTTTGGTATGCTAAATTTGAAAGTGTTAAAAGAGTTCAAAGGGAATTTCTACGTGAGTATGGTGTGCGTAATGAACCTAAATACGATTCCATAATGTTGTGGTATCGAACATTTGTAGAAACAGGTTCTGTGTTAAAAAAAAAAAAAAACATTCAGGAGATCGCAGGCGAAACCCAATACGAAAAGCAGACATTGTCTAGTCACAGAAACCCAGAAACATTGATGATCTGAGAGTACAAATTACTCAAGCTTTTCAACAAATCGCCCGTTTTATGTTACAACGGACATGGGCTGAATTGCATCACCGTTATGAGTTGTGCAGTAGCGCAATGGGGGTCATGTTGAGCTCTGAGGAATCTCCCATCTTTCGGTGTTGTATGCACAAAGTTAAAAAAAAAAATAAAGTTCAGTATTGAAACAACATAATTATTCACTGATACAACACTTCAATACGGTGTTTTTATTTTATCCATACCCAAAAGGATCACCCTGTATTTATGACCCTAACATACCTATCTCATGTAAAATAGGGTTCTGAGTAAAAATATTTGAGTATAATAAAAAATATCATTTAAGTGTGAACACAACTTCCCTCTCGGAATAGAGGACTATTAATAATCAGAATGGAGCCATTTCGGCTGGTGGAAATAATAGAAAAGTTTCTATACGATTACGATATTGTCCATTAAAAATAAAGATAACCGTGCTAGAGAAGTTTGCTTTCAGTCGGAATTGCTCTGTTTTTGCTGATCTCCACGATCACGGCTTTTCTAGCCCGAAATAGGCCAGAAAGAGAATGTAAGAAGCTTATAACAGCGTTTAAAGTTGGCTTTCATTTAGGCTCAAATGTTGACTACGGTAATCTGCATTGAGCGAAATGAAACCCACGATGCACGCTGACTGTTGCAGCCGTTTTCACTGTAATTAGATCCAGCTAGTCCTGTTATCGGATTCCTTTCAGAATCGTGTTAAGTCAGTCGACGGCGCGATTGCATCCGGAATGTTGTACGAAAGTAGTTCTTTATTTAACGGTCTCTTTACGGTATAAAGACACTTCTGAATCAAAGAGATGGCGATAAGGCGGTAATGAAGCCATTGTGGACTGAGAGCAGAAGGGGAAAATCTTGCTATACAGCCGCTTCCTCTGCCATGATCTTCGCGAAACATTACGCCATAAAACTCTTATTTTCTTTATACCAGATGCAACCCTGTCACTGATCTACAGCTTGGTGAACACCGTCCTCCGTATATGATGCCAAAGGACGTACTAGAGGACTTTATTATACAAGCAGAACAACCCGCCATATTCAATCACACGATCAAGGCGACATGACAGTTTTAACATGATTGTGTATAAGACTATGTATGTATGTATGTATGCATGAATGAGGTTGGGAGACAGTAAACTTCCACTATAGTTGAAATCTTGAAATCTATTTCAAATTCAAATTTCAAATATTTTAATAAGGTTACACTTGAGCTACATTAGACTTTGCAGCCCGAAAGAGCAGAAGCTCGTGCTCGGGCGCAGTTCATGTCAGTTATACAAAATATATCACAAAATTAAGAGAGTTCATTGAACACGAAAACATTAATATAGGGGTAAAATACATACAGCATGTAATAATATATGCAAATAGAAAATACAAAAGTACGTAAATATTAGAAGGCCTATCAACTTTTAACTCAATTAGCTTCAAAGAAATACAAAACAATTAAATAATTAATCTAATTTGTTTCCTAAATCCATGTGTGTGAAGTGTAGATCGAGGAGACGGCCTCCAGATACGGAGGGTAGCTGTGAATATATTGAATAAGCAGTCGCCGACAGCCGATGAGGGGTGGTCCTCCAGCTTGGGGGTTGGGCGAAGGGCTAACAACCCATCACCGTAAAAACGGTCTTGTTACGAAACGTTCAAAGAAGATCCAGACGTTTGAGATGGGCAGGACATGTAGCACGTATGGGCGAATCCAGAAATGCATATAGAGTGTTGGTTGGGAGGCCGGAGGGAAAAATACCTTTAGGGAGGCCGAGACGTAGATGGGAGGATAACATTAAAATGGATTTGAGGGAGGTGGAATATGATGATAGAGACAGGACTGGTCTTGCTCAGGATAGGAACCTATGGCGGGCTTATGTGAGGGCGGCAATGAACCTCCGGGTTCCTTAAAAGCCAGTAAGTAAGTAAGTATGTGTGTTAAGTGTGCTTAGTTAAGGGTAAGCTATAATTAATGCATTATATATTCTGGGTCCAAAATTTCTCCTGTGTTTTAATCCAGCAGTTGTGTGGCATTTGGGGGTGTTTAGAAAGAAACTGTAGTTTTGCCTCGTACAGTATTCATGAGGATCAAATTTAAATTTATTGTAATTTTTATGCAAGTAAATCAGCAATGTTTGTTTATAAATTTGTTCTAGATTTGATACACCAATTTCCTGAAAAATTAATTTCGTTGGGTAATCAAAAGGTTTATATAGATACATTTTGATAATTCTTTTTTGGAGCTAATTTAAAAGGTGGATTATCGATTTTGCATTCCTCCCCAACTAATATACCATACTGAATTATTGATTGAAACAGAGCTAAGTACACGGTACGCAGAACATAAATAGATAAATAAGAACGTAGAATAGAAAATTTGTGGATTGTTTTACGCAATCCGTTACAGAAAGGAGATGTGCTTCTCCCATTTTAAATGTTGGTCAACAATAATACTTAAATATTTAACTTGTGAGGATATACTCAAGGCGTGACATGAGCAAGTAGGTAGGTTACAATCATGTAATGTTATATTTATATTGTTAATTATTTTTACTGTAGTTACCTGTGAAATAAGCATATCCATGCTTATACAATCAATCATTCTGAATTCAGTAGTATAAAAGACAACTAATTAGTTTCGTATCAAAGTGTAAAAATAAAGGCCCTAACTGACAACCTGTTTTCCCACTCATTCTTCACGTGCACATTACTTGCTACAATTTTCACGTCATCCATTATGCTGCTATTATTATTATTATTATTATTATTATTATTATTATTATTATTACTACTACTACTACTACTACCTTACTTACTTACTTACCTATGGATTTTAAGGAACCCAGAGGTTCATTGCCGCCCTCACATAAGCCCACCATCGGTCTCTATCCTGAGCAAGATTAATCCAGTCCCTACCATCATACCCCACCTCCCTCAAATCCATTTTAATATTGTCCTCCCATTTACGTCTCGGCATCCCCAAAGGTCTTATTCCATCCGGCCTGCTAACTAACACTATATGCATTTCTGGATTCGCCCATACGTGCTACATGCTCTCCCCATCTCAAACGTCTGGATTTAATGTTCCTAATTATGTCAGGTGAAGAATACAATGCGTGCAGTTATGTGTTCTCCATTCTCCTGTAACTTAATCCCTCTTAGCCCCAAATATTTTCCTAAGCACCTTATTCTCAAACACGCTTAATCTCTGTTCCTCTCTCAAAGTGAGAGTCCAAGTTTCACAACCATACAGAAGAACCGGTAATATAACTGTTTTATAAATTCTGACTTTCGGATTTTTTGACAGCAGACTAGATGACAAAAGCTTCTCAACCGAATAATAACAGGCATTTCCAATATTTATTCTGCGTTTAATTTCCTCCCGAGTGTCATTAATATTTGTTACTGTTGCTACAAGATATTTGAATTTTTCCACCCCTTCGAAGGATAAATCTCCAATTTTTATATTTCTATTTCGTACAATATTCTGGTCACGACACATAATCATATACTTTGTCTTTTCGGGATTTACTTCCAAACCTATCGCTTTACTTGCTTCAAGCAGAATTTCTGAGTTTTCTCTAATCGTTTGTGGATTTTCTCCTAACATATTCACGTCATCCACATAGACAAGATTATTATTATTATTATTATTATTATTATTATTATTATTTTTTAAACCATACATGTAGTAATACCCACGTAATGGAACGTAAAGTCAAACATAAAAAGGGAGGGGGAAGCAATGAGATATTCGTCGGTTGACATTCCTCCTATATGAAGTGCAATGAACAACGCATTGTCTTAAACAGGACCATTACACTTTCTTCAAATGGAAAGAGAAGCTGCACATGAGTATACAAGCTTATCGAGGAAAGATACGTAATTTTGAGCTGTTAAATATGCGCACACAAATCCTCAATCTGGTGCTTTGCATCAGTTTAGATCGTAAGTTCTCTTGAGGCTTGGGATCCACTTCATCTTAGGAGGAAAAACACTTGCTCTTACGAGAGGGTTGGTGTTGGTAACAGTGGGTTGATTTAGTTATTTCAGAGATGATTTGCACGAGTGGTTGGAGGATCAGATGCTCATGAATTTATGTAATACTCAAACTGCAGTCATCTCTATAATTTGTGCGAGATACTTCACTTCAAACAATCTGAAGATTATTCATGATTGCAACAAAACACCAATCAGAGATAGCTTATAGACGATTTTGTGATATAAGCGGCATATGTAATGTGACATTTTGCCTCAGGCTTAAATAAAGGCTGGACCGTATTTGGAATGGCTTTATCAGTGACAAATTTAATATGCTGATTCCACAGCAATAATTTCCAATCGAAAGCTGCTCCTAAATACTTAACTAGGCCTATATGTGAATACTGTAAAATATAAACTCAAATCCATTAAAGGCCAAATCGGACATGAGGGTGGCGGCAGGTTTAGGTTCCCACCTGTACAGACAATCGGCATTAATAGCAGTGAGGATATCAGTCCTACGTGCTCGCCACCTTTACCCCCAAAGAAATGCCTCTGGTACTCATTTCTGTTGGCTGAGTATACCCCCAAGGTCATAGTGGAATGGAAGGACTACTGGGTGTTCATTTCAAAGTGTGTCATGACGTCACTGTTGTTGGGTCACCGATTTGAAGCGAGTTTCAGCTTATACGTTAGAAAAGTTGCTTATTATTTAAGGCGTTCTTCAATCTGAACTTGAGAACGTGTACGGTATAACTTGAACGTCGTAACAACAGATGGCGGTCTGTACGGTCTGTGTGCTACCATAATCTCTTTCGAACTGTGTTTTGCGCCGGCAAGTCGTACGCAGGGTATTGTTATCATCGGTTGCGTACGGTAACATTCCACAACATAAATCAAATGCTACGTGTCCATGTTGACCGTCGAAGTTAATGTCAACAAATACGTAAGTAATCGTCTTAACCCTCTCCCCATATCCCGACAGTACGTATTTCCAAACAGTTCACATTCCTGCCACTACCGGCGTTACCGTACGTATCGGTACGTACTCTTCAGAATGAACGCCGTACTTGCTAGGCAACTTCTCTGCCTCATAGGTTATACACCTCTGCGGAAGTGTAGGAAGATTGAATTCTCTAGGCTCATCGGCTAGCCACATGACGGCATACAGCGAGCCATGACACACTTTGAACTGAACACCCAGTAGATCAGTGATGTCAAAGCAAACGCATTTTTCTGACCTTGACGTCGTGCGTGGGCATCAAGCGCTAAGTATGGAAAGAGAAAGGGTTGTGTATACGAATATGCAGCCTGTTGGATTAAGAAAACAGTGGTGCACAAACTTCAGACGGAACGTGAAATTTTATGTAGTTATTTTTGTATGGCTTCTTTCTGTTTGATATTATCTATATTGTCTGTAAAACAAAAATACTAATATAAATTTCTTAATATTGCAGTTGTGTTTTAAATGTTAATAACATAATAAAGAGTTAAGAAGGAATATTCACATAAAGTCCATAGTAGTAGGCCTGCAACTATACTGTACTAGACTAGACGGCAATTCGGAAGGCGGACGGCTACTAGATGCGCCGTAGCCTGTATGGCATGTGACGTCACAAGCTTGAACAGGGGAACCAATCAGAATCAGTCAGTAACAAGTGCTTCTCGAGTTACTTTGTTCACGTGTGAGTGTTTTAAAACATCGAATAAGTAAAACTAACATATACTGTGTGTGTGTAAGATAAGTAAATGGAAGGAGATACTATAAAAAGACAAGTACTCCACAGACAGGCGCGGGAAATAGTGTTTAAGGTGTATAATTATTTTAAAAACATTAACGAGCAGAACTCTGCCGGGCATCATGGTGCTGGCTGCAACGTTGCCAACGCGCAGGAGACGACTGCAGAAGCATGTCTTTTAATGTGAGCGGAACTGCCACATTTCGTTCTCCTGGAAAACGTCCTCGTCGTGAAAAAACAGTCTCTGAATTAGATAATTTTAATACAAGTATGCTGCGATGTACAGTATTAGATATCGTCCCTCCTCTGGCAAACTAGCGAAAGTGACAAATAAGCGACCCTGTACTTAAGGTCTATATTGTGCTATTTATAGTACAATATAGACCTTAAGTACAGGGTCGCTAATTTGTCACTTTCGCTAGTTTGCCAGAGGAGGGACGATATGTACCTTCGAGAATCCGACTCTGAAGAATCTGACGGGACTGATGAGGGAATCAGCGACTTCGATTAAAACCAGGTACTGAATATTTATTAAATCCTAATTTAAATTAAATGTGACCGAAATGTGGCAATATAACATGGTACTCGTAATTATTGTTTTATGGTATTTAACTAGCTAAAATAATTTGCGCCTAGAAATAGACCTAAATACAATTTCTACTTAAGTGGTGTAGGCTATCATTTTTTCTGGTAATACACCGTATACATTTCGTATTAAAATTGTGTGATAACATAATAATAATAATAATAATAATAATAATAATAATAATAATACCACACATAAAAATCTTAAAACTTTTTATAAGCATTATTAATAGAACGTAAGATTTGATAATGTTCTGATAAAAGGTTTGTCATGCTTGCATGTCATTAAAGTACACCTACTCATTAAAGGTCAGGTCTTTCAGCCAATGACGACTCAGGTTACAACTGTTCAGCCAATGACAGGTCAGCTTTCTACCGTTATAAAACCGCAAGTATCGATTATTCTCGGATATGCAATCGAAAGAGAATTAGCGAAAAGTCACGGAGGCTGGAAATCCAATACTGCCGCAGAAGGTTATGTTCTGTTACTATAATAATTAGCGTTAATTGTAAATAATATTCAAATAAATTCAATTTGTCATCTCGTTTTTCAATTTCTAATTTTATTTCAATGTTATCTCTGTAGGTTCTTATGGCCTAGCAAGGTCAATGTGGATATCTGTTCCTCGGAAAAAATCAATACTTTCGCGTCTGCGCACAACTCACAACATAAGGGACATTGCTCCAGGTCAGATACAATAAAATTAATAATATCAAGTTAGAAATATGGTCGAGCATAAAAAGTCGTATGAAACTCGCCTATAATGGTAATTAAGAAGCTCGTATGAAAATTATGAAACTCGCTTGCGCTCGTTTCATAAATATCCATACTCACTTCTTAATTATCTTCATTATAGGCTCGTTGCATAATGTACTATTTTAAAATTGAAATTCTCTCCTCAGCTACTTGTATTGCGCGTGCGCGTGAAGTACGATGTGGCAATGCTGTACATTGCCTTTCTCTCACTATCTGTCTCTCTCTACGCAAACGCTAGCAGCCGAGCGCCTTCGTAACTGGCGTCCAGTCTAAATGGATGAAACATATCATTCATAAAGAAAAAGAAAATGATATAAAAAAAAAAAAAAAGATTGAGTAAGGGCTATACTACACGAACGTTAAAAACGTTGCGTTGACAACGTTCTTTTATAGGAACTTAGTTTTTGGTAATATGATCGCTTGTATAATTGCATGACTATACTACACAAGCGTTAAAAATGTTGCGTTTGGTTGCGTTGCTTCGACGTTGAGAAGTTTCAACGCAGAAGTCTGCGTTAGCAACGCCATCTTTTGCAAACGTATTCATACTACATGAGCGTCACCAACGCAACGTCAACAACAGACAGGATGGATATTGTGAAGCAGAATGCAGTTTTTACTACATACTTTTGGTGAGAATGAAACCATTTCGAATATACCTCCACCTAAATAAGAAGACATACCGGATGGTATTATTTCTCAGGCTACTTCGGGTAATGTAAACGATACCCAAACAAAATCGGGACCATCTCTTCGCTCGACAGGGACAGGAAGAAAAGAAAAATCTGAAAATATTCTAGTAACTGCAACAAGGGATATTACAAATATATTATCAGAGAGCGTGGCCATACAAATACAAGACTGAGAGAATGACAAGGATGGGAACAAAGCTTTCCTATTATGAGTTGTCAAAATCATGGACAAATTACCTCCAGAGCTTGCAATTGAAGCCCGTTTCAAAGTTTCTGAAGTGTTCAGAAACCTGCTTGTCGAGCAACGGGCAACATCAAGAATGTCCCAATTGTCAGATATGTCGCCGTTGAGTGTTATTGCCGATGGTTCAAACGATTCTGAGTTCATGGTTAATTTCAGTTAGTACTGATTTCTGCAGCTTGCAATGTTCTTAATTTTCAACATATTATGCATAAAATAAAAATATAATCATTTTCTGCAGCTTGTAATGTTCTTAATTTTCAACATATTATGCACAAAATAAAAATAAAATCATTTTCTGCAGCTTGTAATGATCTTAATTTTCAACATATTATGCATAAAATAAAAATATAATCATTACAAATTAAGGCAAATTTTATTGCTTACCTTAATGTTACAACCAGCTTTTCGACAGGATAAATTGATTTCCTCATTACAATATCAGTTTTCATAATTTTATGAGAAATTAAATTCAAAAGATCATCAAAACATTTTATTGACATTCTGTAATAGAGAAAAAACTTGTCGAGATACTGTCGGTGATTTTCAAATGCAGTACAGTATAAAACTTTCCTGTCGAAAGTCTCTTAATGTTTGCGGTATGAATTCACCATCTCTTTTTCCTCTTTTTTTGAGACAGACTTAACACATAGCAGAGCTACATATGCAAATTGTATAACATCCATTGCAGTTCTGAAACCAAACACAGCGTCCCTAACGCAACGTGTAGTTTATACATTTTTTATGCGTTACCAACTCCTGTCAACGCAACTACGCAACGTGTAGTTTATACATTTTTCATGCGTTACCAACTCCTGTCAACGCAACTACGCAACGTGTAGTTTATACATTTTTCATGTGTTATCAACTCCTGTCAACGCAACTACGCAACGTGTAGTTTATACATTTTTCATGCGTTACCAACTCCTGTCAACGCAACTACGCAACGTGTAGTTTATACATTTTTCATGCCTTACCAACTCCTGTCAACGCAACTACGCAACGTGTAGTTTATATATTTTTCATGCGTTACCAACGCCTGTCAACGCAACTACGCAACGTGTAGTTTATACATTTTTCATGCGTTACCAACTCCTGTCAACGCAACTACGCAACGTGTAGTTTATACATTTTCATGCGTTACCAACTCCTGTCAACGCAACTACGCAACGTGTAGTTTATATATTTTCATGCGTTACCAACGCCTGTCAACGCAACTACGCAACGTGTAGTTTATACATTTTCATGCGTTACCAACTCCTGTCAACGCAACTACGCAACGTGTAGTTTATACATTTTCATGCGTTACCAACTCCTGTCAACGCAACTACGCAACGTGTAGTTTATACATTTTCATGCGTTACCAACGCCTGTCAACGCAACTACGCAACGTGTAGTTAATACATTTTTCATGCGTTACCAACTCCTGTCAACGCAACTACGCAACGTGTAGTTTATATATTTTTCATGCGTTACCAACTCCTGTCAACGCAACTACGCAACGTGTAGTTTATACATTTTCATGCCTTACCAACTCCTGTCAACGCAACTACGCAACGTGTAGTTTATATATTTTTCATGCGTTACCAACTCCTGTCAACGCAACTACGCAACGTGTAGTTTATACATTTTCATGCGTTACCAACTCCTGTCAACGCAACTACGCAACGTGTAGTTAATACATTTTTCATGCGTTACCAACTCCTGTCAACGCAACTACGCAACGTGTAGTTTATATATTTTTCATGCGTTACCAACTCCTGTCAACGCAACTACGCAACGTGTAGTTTATACATTTTCATGCCTTACCAACTCCTGTCAACGCAACTACGCAACGTGTAGTTTATATATTTTTCATGCGTTACCAACTCCTGTCAACGCAACTACGCAACGTGTAGTTTATACATTTTTCATGCGTTACCAACTCCTGTCAACGCAACTACGCAACGTGTAGTTTATACATTTTCATGCGTTACCAGCTCCTGTTAACGCAAGTACGCAACGTGTAGTTTATATATTTTTCATGCGTTACCAACTCCTGTCAACGCAACTACGCAACGTGTAGTTTATATATTTTTCATGCGTTACCAACTCCTGTCAACGCAACTACGCAACGTGTAGTTTATACATTTTTCATGCGTTACCAACTCCTGTCAACGCAACTACGCAACGTGTAGTTTATACATTTTCATGCGTTACCAACTCCTGTCAACGCAACTACGCAACGTGTAATTTATACATTTTTCATGCGTTACCAACTCCTGTCAACGCAACTACGCAACGTGTAGTTTATACATTTTTCATGCGTTACCAACTCCTGTCAACGCAACTACGCAACGTGTAGTTTATACATTTTTCATGCGTTACCAACTCCTGTCAACGCAACTACGCAACGTGTAGTTTATACATTTTTCATGCGTTACCAACTCCTGTCAACGCAACTACGCAACGTGTAGTTTATACATTTTCATGCGTTACCAACTCCTGTCAACGCAACTACGCAACGTGTAGTTTATACATTTTCATGTGTTACCAACTCCTGTCAACGCAACTACGCAACGTGTAGTTTATACATTTTTCATGCCTTACCAACTCCTGTCAACGCAACTACGCAACGTGTAGTTTATATAGTTTTCATGCGTTACCAACGCCTGTCAACGCAACTACGCAACGTGTAGTTTATACATTTTTCATGCGTTACCAACTCCTGTCAACGCAACTACGCAACGTGTAGTTTATACATTTTTCATGCGTTACCAACTCCTGTCAACGCAACTACGCAACGTGTAGTTTATATATTTTTCATGCGTTACCAACGCCTGTCAACGCAACTACGCAACGTGTAGTTTATACATTTTTCATGCGTTACCAACTCCTGTCAACGCAACTACGCAACGTGTAGTTTATACATTTTTCATGCGTTACCAACTCCTGTCAACGCAACTACGCAACGTGTAGTTTATACATTTTTCATGCGTTACCAACGCCTGTCAACGCAACTACGCAACGTGTAGTTAATACATTTTTCATGCGTTACCAACTCCTGTCAACGCAACTACGCAACGTGTAGTTTATATATTTTTCATGCGTTACCAACTCCTGTCAACGCAACTACGCAACGTGTAGGTAATACATTTTTCATGCGTTACCAACTCCTGTCAACGCAACTACGCAACGTGTAGTTTATACATTTTTCATGCGTTACCAACTCCTGTCAACGCAACTACGCAACGTGTAGGTAATACATTTTTCATGCGTTACCAACTCCTGTCAACGCAACTACGCAACGTGTAGTTTATACATTTTTCATGCGTTACCAACGCCTGTCAACGCAACATTTTTAACGTTCGTGTAGTATAGCCCAATGACATGATAAGTTGGAATTTATATTGATGGTACATTTAGCCTTATAAAAGTAATCAATAAACCAATCAGAACATATTCATCTATATCCCCTCCTCTCTCTCTCTCTCTCTCTCTCTCTGTACAAGCGACATTTCTTCGACCTCTGCTCTGTACAATGTATTAAACAGGAATCATTGCGTGTTAAGTGGCAGCGTAATGGCCGCTCACTAGTCGACTGAGCAGCCCTACGATGAAAGGCAGGCAGGCGCGCCGTCCTATTATCCCAGTGTAAACTGTGAGAGCTGGCGAGGTCCGGTAAGCAAGTCTGTTGAATGCCTGGGGGCAATCTGCGCCAAGCAGCTTTCAGAGACAGCGCTGAGTGGGGGCAGATAATCTAGCAACAATACGGCCGATAACAACCCCATTTTCAGTTGTCATACTCCATTATTTCCTTCCCTCTTGGAATGCGCCCCTCGAGTACGCAGGAAAGACGTGTGCGTGTAATGGAGTATGAAGCTATTTCGTTATATTTTGCATCTCGCTGACATCTGACACAACCATTGTTTCGTTAGAGTTCAACAATCTAAGATATAATGAAACAGCCATTATTTCGGTCAATGGCCGTGATAATTTAAACCAACACGTGGGGCAACAGGAATTCTCTTGCCACATTTGCCGCCCTGCTTGTCAGTCACAAAGGCGATATGATTCAGAAAGCTTCTGCACTTTCATATTGATTTTAACTCTGATTAAAATTACATCGCACATGACAGCTGAAGGCAGTATTGCTAAACTATAAAGTTCACTATATTAACACGACTGTATTCGTGTGACTTTCCAGAGTTGTCATAACCAACGAAAACAGATAGGCTATCTACGCCTCTTCCAGTTGTATTTAAGAAAATAATTTTATTTCAGATTTATCATTTGTATTTCAGATTAGTCAATACCATTTCAGATAGTAGGCTATCAATTATATTTCCCAAAACATCAGTTGTATTTCAGATTAGTAAATTCAATTTCAGATAGTATCAATTGTATTTCAGAAAACATCAATTGTATTTCAGATTAGTCAATTTTAATTTTGTATAGTATCATTTGTATTTCAGATAGTATCAATTGTATTTCAGAAAACATCAATTGTATTTCAGATTTGTCAATTTAATTTTAGATAGTATCATTTGTATTTCAGATTAGTAAATTCAATTTCAGATAGTATCAATTGTATTTCAGAAAACATCAACTGTATTTCAGATTTGTCAATTGTATTTCAGATAGTATCATTTGTATTTCAGATTAGTAAATTCAATTTCAGATAGTATCAATTGTATTTCAGAAAACATCAATTGTATTTCAGATTTGTCAATTGTATTTCAGATAGTATCATTTGTATTTCAGATTAGTAAATTTAATTTCAGATAGTATCAATTGTATTTCAGATTTGTCAATTGTATTTCAGATAGTATCATTTGTATTTCAGATTAGTAAATTCAATTTCAGATAGTATCAATTGTATTTCAGAAAACATCAATTGTATTTCAGATTAGTCAATTTAATTTTGGATGGTATCATTTGTATTTCAGATTAGTAAATTCAATTTCAGATAGTATCAATTGTATTTCAGATTAGTAAATTCAATTTCAGATAGTATCAATTGTATTTCAGAAAACATCAATTGTATTTCAGATTTGTCAATTGTATTTCAGATAGTATCATTTGTATTTCAGATTAGTAAATGCAATTTCAGATAGTATCAATTGTACTTCAGAAAACATCAATTGTATTTCAGATTTGTCAATTGTATTTCAGATAGTATCACTTGTATTTCAGATCAGTATATTCAATTTCAGATAGTATCAATTGTATTTTAGAAAACATCAATTGTATTTCAGATTAGTCAATTTAATTTTAGACAGTATCATTTGTATTTCAGATTAGTAAATTCAATTTCAGACAGTATCAATTGTATTTCAGAAAACATCAATTGTATTTCAGATTTGTCAATTTAATTTCAGATAGTATCACTTGTATTTCAGATTAGTAAATTCAATTTCAGATAGTATCAATTGTATTTTAGAAAACATCAATTGTATTTCAGAAGTTACGGTTGGCACCTTATTCTCCAATATTAGATCCAATCGAGGTCATTTGGCGTAAAGTGAAGACATACGTAAAAAACCCATCTTGGAATTCCTGACGTCAAAGCTCCTGGTGTTGTACGCTAATTTACCTACTGTAGAGAGCAAAATTGATGAAGTAACACATACAATACTGTTGGTGGTGATTGTGCTCGTGCAGTTCAACACAGTACAATTCATCAAGCTGCAGCTTTAGCTATGGAGAATATCCCTGTCGGATGCTAAAATGCAATGAAGTTAAGGATTTTTTAAATCCATTTTCCATTTTTTTAATATATGTTAACATTTCAAGTAGGCCTACATTTGTTATTTTGTGAAATAAAAGTGACTACGTAATCTTAAATGCATTGCTTATTTTCTGAAATACATTTGATACCATCTGAAATACAATTGACAAATCTGAAATACATTCGATACCATCTGAAATACAATTGACAAATCTGAAATACATTTGGTATCATCTGAAATACAATTGACAAATCTGAAATACAATTATCACTATCTGAAATTGAATTGATGAATCTGAAATACAATTGATAATTTCTGAAATTAAATTGACTAATCTGAAATACATTTGATAATTTCTGAAATACAATTCATATTTTCTGAAATACAACTGGAAAAGGTGTAGTAAAATTTAAGACTTTCACTATGGTCAAGGTGGTAAAAGAAAACTGGATTTATAAACCATACTACAATACTGTAACTGCAGGAACATTACAATGTTGCAGAGGTACGTATCGGTTACAGTTACATTCATCAGCAAAGGAAAGAAAATCAGAAAAATATCTGCTCGATTCTTTATCAAGAAATACACAGACCTGCGATGAAAAAACATTTTAAAGAATTTTAGCTCTCCTTTATATATTTTTGTGTGCTGAAGCCAGGAATTATATAAAAAATGGCACATCACGCACCATTTTTACACAAAACTATATTTTATGTTTTATGGTATTAATATACTGGTGATTTTGCTGGATCCATAACTCAGTGCTCTAATATAAAATTTTGTACTAAGCTATTGAAGAGTATCAGAAACAAAATCTGGAATTCGTAGGTCTTAGAAGTCGGAGCAGATGTACATTTTATTTTTTTACTATCTACTTGGCAACCCAATAAGTTCCTCGACAGTTCTGGCGTACTCGTCTTGTCTATCTGGTAATACACAACGTCATATTCTCTAGTGGCGTAGCGTCAATGTAAGACAAAAAGCTTGGCTTCCCCAGTTAATAATAATTTCATAATAAACCTGCAGTTTATGGAGGAAATTATTTATTAATTTTAATAGAATTTATATTTACGCATTAAATATTGTGATGCGGCAGCTCAGGATGATTTGTGATGCAGCAGTAAACAAGAAGCCTGCACACACCAGCTTCCAAGCAGACTGGTTTCTTCTGTGTAATCCACCCCTCAGATTTTCCATCCTTTTCTAACTAAGCTACCCCAGTCGCAAGGCTCGCAAAGAAGCTAGCTTTAACATTTAAAATAAGTAGTTTCCGCGTTATCCCTTTTCGTCAGTTGTGTTCAGTTGAAGTGTTAGTGTGCATTGTGGCTGATATAATAAATAATGAGCGAAATAACAGTTCCTGACACTAATTTACTTGAATATTTTTAGGACAATTGTATTATCAAGACTGACTTAGGAACAAGAGTGTGATTTAAAAAACAAATGACCGACTCCCTTGCTGTCAATGAAGGACACAACCAAAAGACAGACGCATACTTACGTAATGATACTAATATTGTGATTTCTCTAAGTATGACAGGGAGTGAGCTAATGTTATACGTTTACGTGTCTATTTGTTAAGAGATATGTGTAAACCGTGAAATCATATTTTACTACGTATCATTTGAGGTCATGCCTTATTGGTGTTACTTACGATGTTCCAACCATTCTTCGACTGCTGACTTGAAATTGACTACTATTTATTTTAAGACTGTATTTTTGTAATACGTTTTCTCATATTGCATGAAAGACAACTTGAGTTAGCTTCCCCTGCTCAAAATTTCATGCTACGCCACTGATATTCTCCTAATTCAAAATTGTTCTCCATTCAAGCGATAGTAGCCTTATTTTGAAAGCCTCTGTGAAGAGAGTAGTTCAGCTTCACTACTGCTAGGGGCGTCGATTAAACTTGCAGAAATTAACTGTTCAAGCATGCTGAACTATTCTCACGCAGATTCTCGGAACTCTGTGAGTAAAACATGGCATTGCAAAACGGGAGAGGATACGATACATTTGTGGACGGAAACATAAATTGCAATTTAATGATAGGCTAATTAAATTCTCTAACGATATTGAATTGTAATGATGCATTGTATCATTGGTTGCAATGGAAATAATACTAGTGAAAACTACTGGATGCAATTGGGTGGATCACAAGGAGAATGAAGGTAAGGAATTTTTAAGCAATTATAAATTGTATCAATATTTAAAAACATATTGAAAATTACGTAAAGGATTTGAAAATAGCTATTAATCGTATGCAAGAAAATATGTTCCCGAAAATATTGCTTCAATGTCTTCTTAAAGAAAAAAATATATTTCTATTAAGCTGTCACCGCATTTTATTACAAACACAACAGTTAACATATAAACAAACAGTGTCATCAAGATTACAAAATTTCTCATTATACAGAGTGTTTCGTAACATGTGGGACCCACTTCTTCAGTAGACAGAAAACAAAAACTTTTAAAATAAATAATATACATACACATTTGACCAATGTGTCCTTGTTGCAGAGTTAAAGCCTAGATCATATATGTAACAGATAACTCATCGCTATGTTCAAATCGGCAGGACTTTGAAGAGAACAACCGCCAGGATCGCCACCCGTCCGCCGCAAACGAACACGAGATGGCAGTACAGTCGCTTATGCAATTTAAATGGGAATTATGGCGTGACCCCTTATGTAACAACTAGATGGCAGCGTAGCAAACCTGATAAAAGTTATTAACCTCAAAGCCTATAAGACTGACCTATCTGGGTATATATGATCTAGGGTTAAAGTCAACTGTACAATTACATAAGTTGTGGAATACCTATTGACTAGCCTACGTGTTCGCCAGACCTAAACTAATTTGACATTTAATAGTGAGACTGCTTGGAAACAATATTGAAGAGTGTCATCCCAAAATTCTCTCAGTCTATTTGACCATTTTTATGATTTATACATATAAATGTTTATGTTTGAGACTTATTTAATGTTTTAAGCAAATATTTGTACTGTCTGTTGTAATTGGGGCTTTGCTCTGTTATAGACATAAATAAATAAATAAATAAATAAATAAATAAATAAATAAATAAATAAATAAATAAATAAATAAATAAATAAATAAATAAATAAATAAATATATAAATAAATATACACATAAATAAATATGTAAATATATGAATAAATAAATAAATAAATAAATAAATAGACAGACAGATAGATAAATATTACATTTTAAGCTTGTTTTCTTCCAAAACAACGCCAAACCTTGTCTCAAAGTCTGTGCTATTTGTGCATGTCACTTGGAAACTCGCTTAGTTCGTAGACCGAGGGATAAAAAAAATAGCCCAGTCCTTTCATAAAAATGAATTAACGCATTTTGGTATCACAACCTCCAGTTATTTATTCACAACCTCTTCACAACATTGAAATACTTTGTGTGAGTAACCAAGACGGCTGCCAACTTATCCGATAAATACTATTTTATTAATAAAATACGGAGGTCTACGATATTACGACATAGAAACCCATTAGAGGCTGCAGTGGTAGCCTTCGGGGTCCCTCCTCCATACCAAAGGACGAAATGGCTATTCCTCAGATGTTGGGCAGTACAAGCCTGATGGAATATTTTCATAGTTTCATTCAAAAGTATTGCTTTAATCCAAATTATTCTTATCATCCTTATCACCGTAACATTCCAAAATGTAAAAAAAAAGATTTTTTTGACGTTTAAAAATTTTTTAAAAATATATCGATCATTTTAGAGTCTGGTTTAGGATTATTTAGTCGAAAATAATTCTTTATGACCTTTAATATAAATACATCGTGTTGAAAAAAAATAAAGATAATAAAGGCAGCAGGTAAAGAGAGTAACTTTTGATTCATGCTGTGAATTAAAATTTCCCTTCAATAAGCTCAGCTAGGTAACACATCACTTTGAAGTTTAGATTTGATAAGGGTCATTCCATTGTTACGGGTGTGACAAATATTTAGTTATATTGACTAAAACACTACAGATTATGTAATTTCTTATCTTGTAGGCAGTTGAAAAGTTATTGTTTATATCTCTAGTTACATAGTTGTTGATCCATAATTATAAAATCCATTTCATTTGTTTAGGGAAAATAGGAGGGGAAAGATTACATGTTACGGGTGTGAAAAAATTGTTCATTGGCATTGCGCATCCATTTTTATCTGCATCTGTAAGACTTTTAGGACATCATCCCCCGTTTGGTATGATTGGTTGGTTTCTTCAGAGGTTTTCCCCAGCCGTGGGACTGATGCGGGGTGGTCTATGGCGAGTCCTCGGCCTCATTTCACTTCATCCCTGTTTGGTCTGATTACCTGATTGGGTTGTTTCCCCAACTTTAAGGCAAATATCAGGTAATCTGTTGGCGAATTTTGGGTCTCACCTCATCTCACTACATCTCGCCAAAAATTGTAAAAAATGGAATTGGAATTGTATAAAATTGTAAAAATTGTAATTGTAATCTTGTAAAATTTTGACTTGGTCCATATCTTAAAGCTTCATTGATAATGTACGATCTATGGAATAGGCTACAATAAATGAAATGAAAAATGAAGATTACCTTATTTAAACTTGGATTTGCGTTTGATCAAAGACATACAGAATATTTGTAACGTGTAATGAATGTGACAAAATAGATAAAATATGAAATTTCAATTTTTTTATTTTCGCCAAATATCTGAAAATACAACTAACTAAAGTATAAAAGTAAACAAATGCAATCACAAAGTCTACATTTTCATTTTACTGTAAAATTCAATCATTTTTAAACAAACACAAACTGTCGAAGCTTACTTATAACTTTTGGAAGTTTCACTTCTTTAACTATGACAGAAGCTTTCTCCACAGACACATCTTCCTTCTTTGGCCATACCCATGAACTCTCCACTATTGCCAACATAGGAAACAAAACCACTATTGAAATTATCAATCAATCAATCAAGTTTAACTTCTGTGCTGTTTATGGTAATATGTAGATTTTATTTTAAAATGCTATATGCCCATGTATCCTGGACTATGTTGCGTATTTTAACATACAGAAATAGACGTTTTATTGATTTTTATACAGGGTGTTTCAAAAACACGGGGCATAATTTCAGGTATGTATTTCCCACATGTATACAATCAAATTGTTAATTACAACACGTGTCCGGAAATGCTTCATTTCCGAGTTATGGCCTTCACAACATTGAAATTCACCGGAACGTTTTTCTTTCCGCAGGTCGTTGCCATTACAGAAGATGTTCAAAATGTCCACCTCCTGCTTGAATACAGATCTCACATCGATGTCTCATTGACCTGCGAACACGATCCCAAACTCCAGGAGTATTGCGTATGTCCTCAGAACATGCCACAATTCGATTCCGAAGGGATTCCAAATCAGGCACCGGAGACCAATAAACCAATGATAAGTTCGGATTTACACCACACTGCTGCAAGAACCACTGACAGAACCTAACTCGTGCAGGGTAATCTGCTGGTGACAGTGCCTGTACACGTTGCAAATGATAAGGATACGATTGATACTCTTTCAACAGTCTCCAGACAGTCGTATGAGGAACATTGACTTTCAACGCTACCCTTCGTGTGCTGATAGAAGGAGTCATGTTCACAGCCTCCAGAATCTCCTCCTGTACTTCTGGAGTTGTAGATCTTGGTCGTCCCCTTCCCAAACCAGGAGAGTTAAATTTTCCATACTCGCACAGACGGTAATGGAGACGTACAAATGTCTTCCGATCTGGACATTGTCGCTGTGGGTACCTCTCCTGGTACAAACGACGAGCCAGCGCAGCATTGCCGTCCGCCTTACCGTACATGAAGTGTATCTCTGCCAGCTCTTGATTTGAATACATGTCGCACAGTCTAACGCCTACACAACACTGAATGTAACCTTCGCCTCGGAATGAACTGTCAGAGTACCCTCTTAATGTCTCCTTTGACGGCAACGACCTGCGGAAAGAAAAACGTTCCGGTGAATTTCAATGTTGTGAAGGCCATAACTCGGAAATAAATCATTTCCGGGCACATGTTGTAATGAACTATTTTGATTGTCTACATGTGGGAAATACATACCTGAAATTATGCCCCATATTTTTGAAACACCCTATAGATACGAGATCAGTTGACATGGAATGACCCTTATATTAATTAAACAATTGATGACTAAGCCATAATTTATAATATGTTATTCAGTTTACATAAACGATTTTATTCCAAAATGAATAGCAATACTTAATACAAAAACGTATATTGGTAGTTCGTGTGGAAAATAAAATTCATATGAACTTCTTAAGTTTCATGTCTATATAATTTACTCTACTCGCTTACTCTGAGAGAGTTGAGTTACGTTTGTGTAACTAGCTACGAATAGGAAGTGCGCGGAAACAATACATTTTTCTCCTTGCTACAACATTTTTACGCCTGTAGAACTCATATATCATCTACTAACTGAATTTCATAACGGGAAGCTAACCACTTTCTTCCCAGTGTCTAATTTAATAAACCTGTTCACTTTAAATTAAATCCTTTTACCATAAAAAGAAAGAAAGACATTCAGTATTACATTTAGCAATTCCCGCAGTTAAATTCATGCAAACAATAAGCATCTCCTGAATCTCTAGAGCCACTGCGGAAATAAAATTCAGTTTCAAGTTTACACTGACTTCTACAAGTTATACTTCCTTATTTATGGCTTTTAAGGAACCCGGAGTTTCATTGCCGCCCTCACATAAGCCAGCCATCTGTCCCTATCCTGTGCAAGATTAATCCAATCTCTATCATCATATCCCACCTCCCTCAAATCCATTTTAATATTATCCTCCCATCTACGTCTCGGCCTCCCAAAAGGTCTTTTTCCTCCGGCCTCCCAACTAACACTGTATATGCATTTCTGGATTCCCCATATGTGCTATATACCTTGCCCATCTCAAACGTCTGGATTTAATGTTCCTAATTGTCAGGTAAAGAATACAGTTCTGCGTTGGGTAACTTCCTCCATTCTCCTGTATCCCTCTTAGCCCCAAATACTTTCCTAAGAACCTTATTCTCAAACACCCTTAATCTCTGTTCCTCTCTCAAAATGAGAGTTCAAGTTTCACAACCATCCAAAAGTTATAACTAATTAAAATTGTAAAGATTTATATGGAGAGAATATCTATATTAATATAGGTCTCTAGTTTATTTTGGTCAGGTTTTTCTTTTGCAGGTCACAATTTGTGTATATATAGAATCATGTAAGTGAATATCAGTTTAAAATAATGTAAATTGTGGCGCAAGGGACTTCTTACATAAAGAGATACAATATTTCATTAAGATATTAATACAATTCAAACCACCTTATCGTATTTGGTTGAAATTTTGTACATGTGCCATTATTAACTAGATACACCAGTGATAAAAGTTTTGTGAATTTAGTTTTAGAAACATGGAAGTTAGTCATTTCAGTATATTGTCCAATTAAACGAGAAATCCATTTTCGTGTCATACTTTCCCCCAATTTCGTTCTTCCCGTAAACAGCGCGAATTTTTCTAGCGTTTTCCAATGTCTTTATTCCTCGGTGAAACAGAAACAAAATGATATGTAAATTTTCATTTTTGAATAGGCACTTCATTTTCCTTAGCCCATAATTAACACAAACTTTCTTAAAAATTGAAAAATTCAAAACGTACTCAGTAATATAATACTGACACTAGAATAACAAATGACAAACCCAAAATAAATTTTCTTATAAAGACCCTAGTTATGAAAAACGAAAAAAAACTCAAAACATGTGAATAAATCTGTTAATTTTTATGAACCATAACGGTACAATGTTAACTATCCCATACACCACAGCATAATAAATAGGCCTGTTGTAATCTTTTGATATTGTAGTTCATATTTATATCAGAACTAGTTCTGGGTATAATGAATTTTACAAATCTTGTATGTATGTATTTATTCACACTGCAGTGGGTATATACCCGGTGGCAGTGGTAACTAATTATAATCAATAACTGAGTGGAAGCACAGAAATAAAATACAGTGGACTCTCCTAAGTTCGACTGAACAGAATTGAAAGTTCAGTCCAATAAGGGTAGTGGGTGTGGCAGGTGAAATAAATACAAATTCTTATTGGTTATCCATCAACGAATACAGTACTGTACTTGCATTTCCTGCCCGCCCCGAGACTTGTGTATGCGCTTCTAGTACCACAGTGGGTTTCGACAGTTCCGTCTCACAAACGGCACAATTCTCAAATAGAAAAAAATAAGAGTTCATTAATTTAAAATCAGTGATTAAATATGGATGTCCTAACTAATAAAATATTCTGTTTTCCTTTAATAAAAGCATCATTAAAAGATACAGAACCAATTCCCATTCAAATGGCAAACCCATTTCTTAGTGCCCATATAGGGGCGTGTCCAATTCTCCTACGTAAGCAATCGAATTATACGATATCGAACTTGTTTTCTGTCGAACTTAGGAGCTTCCACTGTATACATTGTGTTTCCGAGATGGTGTTACAAACTTTCAGGGATGATGGCGAAGGGCACATGTATCAATTTGAGATCAGGAACCCTGGTCCGGAAATGACCGAGTCGAAAGTTACAAGCAAAAATAGTTGTGTCGATATGAAATAATTGTATGCCTCTGTACACCTTATTTATGTGTATTTATCTGTACATTTCACACATACTGTATTCATCTGACGTTGTTTACGTTGTCTACTTACAATATTCCATTCAATGCGCTGTCTGAAGGGTGGGGACCCGAAACTACACTAAAGCAATGCAGATAGCGTAATGTGTAACGGATATGGTCGGTCCTGATATGCACGTCTGTAGACAGCAGTGTATGTGTACAAGTTGCAGTGTCCAGTCGATCAGTCCTAGTGAAATGGAGGAGTACATGAGAGCGGAATAAGCAGACCTGATTTTCGAATACGGATGAGCCAATGGGAACAGTAGACAAGCTCACAGATTGTATCGGACAAGTACCCACGTAGGAGACATCCGTCCCATATCATTTTTCCACGACTGTTCCAAAAGTTAAGGGAAGAAGGGCACGTGGTGCCAAATTACAATTCCATATCCATACAACTATTTTTGCTTATAACTTTCGACTCAGTCATTTCTGGACCATGGTTCCTTATCTCAAATTGATACAAGTGCCCTTCACCATCAACCCTGAAAGTTTGTAACACCACCTCGGAAACACCCTGTATAAATACCGTTATATTAATGTTTTCTTGTCATCTTTATTGTAACGAGAGAGTATGCAAAAATGTCTTCCACTTCTCTTTGTAGCGTATAAAAATATTTAACATGGAAATTCTTGACGCGGAATCAGAAACATTCACAGTCTCTGCATGGGAATTCAACTTCCAGTGCCATAAGCTATTTGCAAGGAAGACCTCGTTTTAATTTAGAGTTATGAGACTTGTGTTTAATCTGCACTTCGGTATCAGGCTGTTCGCCAAGCAGTTGCTTAAAATTTAGCATTTCATTAGGCAGATTAAAACTTGATTTCGCCGAGTATTACTGTTTCGGCATTTCATCCGTTAGTTGCCAGCACTAGAGTAATTCACACTTAAGTACCGTGGTTTGTATAGTGCAATTACGGAATGAATATAAATGTTTGCTTTGTGTTGGAGGCACTTAATTGTATTTCCCAAGACTCCCAGACATGATTAATGGAGAAAAGTGTTCTGTTGATACAAGCCCAAATACAATTAAATTTTAATGAAACATAAGAACTATAGACAGAGGAAAAACGCGTGGGATGCGAAACTCAATAAATTAAAAAGAGTATGTAAAAGAAAATTAAAGAACTGGAGTAAATTATGTTCTTTTTAATTAAATTGTAGAGGTGAATTCTCCCATTACCCCTTAAAGCTAAGACGGAAGAAGATGGAGAGTTTGGAAATAATTAATGTAATGAGAGAGACAACACTGCGCTACTACGCCATTCTGTAGAATTTTCAGGCACCTTTTCCGCTTGGAACTGTAAGGAAGTAGCCTATTCCAAGCATTAAGGATATTATATAAATGAACACTGGAGCAGTTTTTTCCAAATTTGGTAAAAGAGGCGATTAAGGGCCGGTTTTCTTCAACAGCTTTAATTATACCTTCTGTATCATTCATATTTAATTTCTGCATTTCGTTGTCAAATAGCCTAATTAGCTCTCAAATTTGGAAAAAAATCAGAGAAAGAAAGAAAAAGAGAAAAAAGGACAAAGAAAAAGAAAGAGCAAGAGAAAGAAAAAGAGGAAGAAAAATGGCAAAAAGAGAAAAAGAAAAAAGAGGGGAAACATAGAGAGGAAGAAAGAAAGAGAAAAAGAAAGAAAGAATGAATTGAAAAAGAGAGAAGAAAGAGTGAAAGGAAGAGAGATTAAAAAAGGGGAGAAAGAGAGAAAGACTGGAAAAAGGGAAACAAAGAAACAAAGAGAGCAAAAGAAAGAGAAGAAGAAAGAAAGAAATTAAAAGAAAAAGAAGAAAGAAGAAAGAATTAAAAGACGAGAGAAAGAAAGTATAAAAAAGAAAAACAAAGAAAAGCAGAAAGAAAGAAAAAGAGGAAGGAATGAAGAAAGAAAGACAAAGATAGAATTAAAGGAAGAAAGAGAAGACGAAACAACGACGGAGAGGAAAAGAGGAAGAAAGAAAAAAGGGAAAATAGAAAAGAGAGAGAGAAAGAAAAAGAAATTAAAAGGGATAAAAGAGAAAACAAATAAAAAGATAAACAAAGAGTAAGAAAAGAGAAGAAATGAAAAAATAAAGAGAGAAGGGAAAAAGGAAGAAAGATTGAGAAGAAAGGAAGAAAGAGAAATGAGAGAAAGAAAGACAGAGAGAAAGAAAGAGAAAGCAAGGAAGGATAAAAGTAAGAGAAAGAGGAAGGAAGGGAGAATGAAATAATGAAAAAAAAAAAAAAGAAAACAGCAATAAAAAGAAAAGAAGAAAGAGAAGAAAGAATGAAGGAAACTAGAAGAGGGAAAAAGCCAGAAAAGCAGAAACAAAGAAAGAAATAAAGGAGAAAGGGGATAAGAAAGGGAAGAGAGAAAGAGTCAAAGAAAGGAAGAGGGAAAGAGAAAAAGAAACATAAAGAAAGAGCGAAATAAAGGAAGAAAGAAATGGGAAAGAGAAGAAACAGAGAAAGAAAGAGAGAAAAGAGCGATTACAAAATAAAATGATAAATGAAATATTATTTATTTATTTACTTATTTATCTATTTGTTTATTTATTTATTTATTTATCAATGTATTTATTTAACTAGGTAGCTAGTGAGTACAAGTTAAATTTATAAAACAAAAATATTTCTAGCCACTACCGTAAGAAGCAGGCAAAAAAAAAAACAGATTTAATATAAACTGACAATCAGACAGAAGCCAGTGATATTCAATAACAACATGAATATAGTCGACAGAAATAAAAGGTAAAAAAATACATTTGTTATTATGAATAATTTTATAAATTTCTTTTTTAAAAGCTTCAATTTCAAAATAAAGTCTTGGTCCGAAACTAGCACCATGTTTAAGAGCTGCACTTGTATTACATTTAGGCTCAATTAATGGGAAAGTAGACTTTTGTCTTCGAGTATGATATTCATGTCGATTAGATTTATATTTTATTTGACTACTGTGGTAGTAAGTTAGTAAACTATATAACGCTAAAGAACGGTAACAAAGTATAAATGATGACTCGGATATTATTTATATCACTAAAACAATAACAGAATATAAATGATAACTTGAACATTATTTATATCGCTAAAGAACGATAACAAAATAAAATGATAACTTGAAAAAGGCTCTAACTCACAACTTTCGAATCCTTAAGCGAACACACTACCGCTGCCCTACGAGACGCAGACGTGAATGATTCCTGCTTAAACATCTTAATTTCGAAACTGCTTTTATAAGCGCATGCATCATGTAACATCACCGTTATCCGAAGTGGACATAGAAAATTTCGCTGTTCACGAGTGCTGCCACATTTTTTTTGACAGCTGTACGTTTGTTTAATCGTCGTTGTTTATCCATTTTCCGTCGCCATGGCATCGTTCAGAAATATGTAGTTAATAAAGTTAAATTATAGGTGGTTGCACTTGTGACATTTAAACGACCGTTAGTTACTGGTTCTCATTCCACAAAACTCTACATTGTGGCTGACACACTATTAATGTCAACGCCTCCACCACAGATTTGACGCTAATCAGAGCTTCAAATAAGCCGGGCTTCAAGAGAGAAATATTTTCATGGCATTATCACGAGGATTACAGAGTGTAGCTCTGAATAAATCAGTCATGAATACATTAAAAGAAAATGTATTCACAAACAAGAGAATAATAAAAAATGTAGAAGGATATGTCAAAAAAAAAATCAGTAGGAATGGTAGTAAAATTCCGTACATTTTCTGAGTGTATATATATATATATATATATATATATATATATATATATATATATATATATATATATATATGTATATTAATTTAAATACCAGACCAATAACATTGGCAGACCACAGGGATCAATATGTGTCAGAGGAAGAATAATATTGTTTGTATACATCTGAAGTCTCATTAGTATAATATATAGCTAATCAGCGATGTATGCAATGGAGGGGAAAAGGAATTGACCACCCTACTTAATTATCTCTTGACTTATTTGTCTCATAAGTGGTGCCATGCTGGTAACACTTATGAGGTTCAGATCTGTCTTCAAACAGTTGATTAAACAATTCTATAAAACATAAATTTCTGAGTGAAGAACAGTAAATGGTGTATAAATTTAAAAAAATAATAGCAAACTTCTAATTAAAACTGAACGTTTTGAATCATGCCCATAAAAATTAATCAGATAACCTACATATTATTATAATATGATACATAAATAATGTGACAGCGACGTGAGATTCGAACTCACGACCAGCGTCCCGCAAGAGAGCAGACCGCGCGTGAGCCGACACAGGCTCCACGGAGCACTGAGGGACGGCGCGCGGCGGAGAGAAGAGAGGGGAAAGGGCCTATGCGGCGAGGGAATTGCGCGCGCATCTGGTGCTGGTAGAGAGGAGAGGGCTCCGGATTGTTCTGGAGTGCTATCTCTGGAGACGCGTCGAACTTTCGAGGCTACGTCGCTGTTGCTATAAAAGAAGAAACGCCAGCGAACTCGAGCAGTTTCAGTTGATTAGTCAGCCAGTCAGTGAGTAAGCCAGAGCAAGCAAGCCAGTCTTGTGTACCGGAGTTCGGCTCGAGTATGCGTCCGCAACTGTTTCAGCATCCGAAGGCCTGAGTTCGAGTGCAGTGGACCGCAGTTGGAGGGACCTGAGTTCGAGTACAGTGAACTGTCTCTGAAGGTCTGTGGTTCGAGATACTGTGAACTCGAGTGACTGAGCTAGAAGAACTGTGAACTGAGAACTGATAGTTCTGATTTGTAAATAGTGCTTTGTAAATATTAGTTAAGATTAACAGTTCATTGTTGTTCGTAAGAGTCCAAGTAAATTGTCATTGCCGTCAGTGGAGTGCTATACCGAATACTGTGCTGAGTGAAAATCCTATTGTTGACGAGAGCGTTTAAGGTGAATTGTAGAAAGGAATTATTGTTGGATGAATAAAAATCCTATTGTTGAGTTGAAATAAATTCACTATATATATATATATATATATATATATATATATATATATATATAACAAATAAAATGTAAAGCAAATTAAAGTATTAGAATTTAAAATAAAGGTGATAATTCAAAATGTTCAAGGATTTCTTTGATGATGCCTATAATAATTTGTTCCGCACTTTGGTGTTGAATACCAAATTTTTTAATATGCATCATATAAAATTGGATATACTACCCCTACCACCACAACGTACTTCCAAGGCTGTCTAGTTTTTAAGAGGTACACCGTAAGGTATGCTCGCGTCAGGAATACATGGTTCATAAATACTTTTATTTTTCAAGACAATTCCTTTGCCTGGTCAACTGTTGTTTCGAAACGAAGTGTAGGATCGAGAACTACAGCTTTGCCTTTCTTCGGATGAATGACTATAACATTAGCTTCTCGGATGAATCCTGTTGAAGAGGTGAATTGTACTTCTTCATAGACGTGGCATTTTTGATCTCGCAAAGAGAAACTAGCAGTGAGTTTACTTTATGATGGCGAGTGTTTCTTAGTAGTTCTCCTTTACAGCAGAAGCCCAACACATGGCCAAGGGTTTCATTCTCACTATAGTCAGTATGATGGAAGCGGATTGTGCTGGGACATCTACCAGGGACTGGTCGAACCGCCACGATGTTAGAGGACAAGTAAGTTACTCTTAAGTAATGAATCTGTCTGTACTGTAGTCTAAGTTCTGCCTTGCCTTGATTAATGACAAACAAGAAGATTATTCCAGTATTAATACTGAATAGATTGTAGAGAAACCTCAACGTGGTTACCTGACTCTCGACCGATCTTCTCGCAAACTTCAGTTACGCAGAGAGTTTGCTATCGTTGGTATGCAACGCAGTATCGATAAATCGACACCACAAAATACATATATTAATGTAAAATATAATTTACTCATCAAAATTAAGAAATAAAATGACTTTATTAAAAAATAGCTACTTCTGTATTAATATATGCTTTCAAAAACTGGACAATAAAGATGGTAAGAAAATAGAATCAGCACAAATCAAATTCTTATGAATGAAATAAAATTTTATAACAGAGCTTTAAAGAATGAAGTGGATAAAATTTGGCTGCGACAACTCTAGACAGAAAATCACGAAAGAGAAAACTATGTTTTAAATATTATTAGGCAAAGATGTAATGGTAGAGAAAAACACAAATGTTTAGCTACCTATATCAATAACAGAACTTTATTACAGAATTACAGGAAAGTTAAAACTGTACGGAGTTAAGAACGAAAATTGATATGCGATAGAAACATTTTAATTAGCATAGCATAGATCAGGTTAGGAGTGTGGGAATTGAAAGCCTTTAGCGATAATATAGGAAATTACAGATATGCGAATCTATTATGTGGCGAAATTGAATGAATGAATGAATTAATTAATATTTATTAAGTACAGATGTGTTTTCATCTGGTAGTTATAGGAAAAATAACATTAAAGCATGAATTGTCAACATGTGTTTTGACAGATTGGAGTGAAATACAAAGAAAGATGGAGATTACATTAATAAATATAAATGCCATATACTCGTATATCAAAGCTATAATCCCTCGTCAATAATATTGAATGTAAGAGTAGAGACAATGTACATACTCCTTCTGATTGGCTGGCTCCAACCATGACTCCAGTAACATACTTATTATTCAATCTAGGTACCGTACATATGTGCATTCAAATAAAAATGAATTGAGTCGATGAAATAATAAATCCGCCATTGTCTGTAATCTCTATACTTCGTTCCATATTGTCTGAGAGGAGAAGTAACATTTCCAGCAGAGGATGAAAGAAGTATAGCTGCTATTCAACCAATGGCAGAGATCTCATTCCACGCTTGACTTCAAGTTGGACGATCTGAAGATTTCTACACCCGGCCAACTTCATGACAAGCGTCTAATCAGATCATTTCCATTGGTTGAATAGCAATTCAGAGAATATGGAACGAAGTATAGACTCTAGACTCCCTTTATAATGAGAACTGAGATGTTGCATGATATGTGATCTCATAAACAATTAAAGTACGGTATATAATAATATGATAGCATTGAAAATGGAAAAAACCAATCTTCTATGAGAAGTAAAACCATAGGCCTATATTTATTGTATACAGATATTAACCCTTGGATGCATGGCCTCTTGGACTTACATCAATGCATAGTGGGGGCCTCAAAGGCCCCCATTATAAATTCAATGAATATTCTTATCTTTTAAGTACAATTTCAATGTTGTGTTATTTTTATTAAGTTAGTTATTCAATATAGTGCTATAATGGAATAATTATACACTATGTATATGTTTTGAGTAGCTAAATATGGTAAAAATTTCTCTATATGCACAAGTTCTGAAATTATAGTTCCATTATATAAAGTGGTCCTGCGGTGTGTCGTCGTGGTCTAAGGCATCCTGCTTAGCACTCGCGTTACGAAATGCGTGCTGGTACGATTCCTCATGAGGGAAGAAATTTTCTCTTGAAATTTCGGCCAGTGTATGGGACCGATGCCCACCCAGACTTGTGATGCACTTGGGGAGCTATGATAGGTAACGAAATCCAGTTATGAAATCCAGCTGTAACGGCTGGAGGAATCATCGTGCTAACCCCACGATACCGCCATTCTGTTCGGATGATCGTCCATTTCTTCTTCGGTATATGGACGTGAGTTCAGCAGGGAGTATTTTCTGTATGATTGATGTCAGATGCTTCATCACTACTTATGTACTATGTATTCTGAACTATGTAATATAAACCTGTATTCAGGTTCATTCTCTGAAGCTTTGCTAGATTTAACCAACCATTGAGAATTAGAATTGTCTGTGTTTATTGTAATACTTGAAGTAGGCCTTTCTTTAGAAATACTAGTTGATGCCATACTCTATACAAAAAAACAAAACTTTCTAAGTTTAGAAATAAGTGTGTAAATAGAAGTAACAATAAACATTTGCATGATTTCTATTGTTTTTCTCTCTATGAGGCCAGGAGGGGGACATCCCTATACACCGCGAACTGAGGCCTATTGTGCGCCCCTGGAATGTTTGCAGCCCAACGACCGCACCCACACTGAACCGACCTAAGCCCTAACACCCTAACGACCAGTCCCGTCATCCTTCTAAGTCCGTGTACCATTATACCACAATAGCCTCCACCACATTCCCTCCTCAAACGGTCTGAAGTGTACGCCACCCGTCCCGTCTGACCAACGGTCTGAGGTGTAGGCTACCCCTCCCGTCGGGAGGGGAGTGAATTCCTTTGCTGGGTCACCAAATACCGTTCTTTGAGATATCCATGGAGGCCGGCCGAGAGCGTCAGGAGTATCGAAGGGACGCCGCAGGCGTGATCTGAAGGCCAAGAAAGACAACTGGAATGATAAGGAAAGGAAGATGAGGAGGGGGAAAGGAAGCGGGGAGAATGAATGGAGTTCAATACGTCTGATAAAGTTACCTGATATACATAGGAGTGAGGGAAAACCCCCGAAATACTTCACACAGGCAACTCGTCTCAAGGGGGAATCGAACCCCGGCCCGATGGATGCGGGAGCGAACACATTACCACGATACTACAGCGGTGGATATTATTTCTGTTAGTAAGACATAAAAGACACAATTAGAATAACAAAAATACTTGCATTTCACAGCACTGAGAACAGCAGCTTACTCTGCCAATGTTAAATCCAAAAATGTTGCAACAATGTCACTAGGATACAAATGTCAGAAGTGTCAACATTCACATATTAGCAGTAAAACATAAAATTGTATGGCTGTATAATGAATAAAGCAGGACAGGCCTGAAAGGCCCCCGCTGTGCATTATACGTGAAGAATTAACAAACATTAATTTTAAACAGTTTAATTTAATGTATCTCCTTAAATGATCATACAACATATTCTTAGATATATTTTAGAAGATTACATGAAGTTTGGTGCAATTTCATAATATTGTAATACTTTTAAGAGAGTAATAAAATTGATGAAAGGCTTCAAAGACCCCCGCCATGATCCTAGGGTTAAACAAATTTGATACATAATTTTATGGAAGTAAATACCGAAAAGACAAAGTATATGATTATGTCTCGAGACCAGAATATTGTACGAAATGGAAACATAGAAATTGGAAATTACTCCTTCAAAGACGTGGAAAAATTCAAATATCTTGGAGCAACAGTAACAGATATAAATGACACGCAGAATAAATATGGGGAATACCTGTTATTATTCGGTTGAGAAGCTTTTATCATCTAGTCTACTTTACAACTACAGACCTAGAAAAGGAGGAACGTGGGACGAACAGAACCTTTAGATAATGCAAAATCTACGAAGAGGGAAAAATTCGGGTAGGTTTAAAACTTACAGTTTATGAAGATGATGATTTTATATTCATTGCGCTTCTTCACATTAAATTTGCCTCACATGGTCTTAAGAGATGTAGCCTATTTGTACTGTCTATCGAGATGTTAATCCACAATACAAGAAAACTTGGTATAGCTAGAAGCAGCTATTAAAAGTTAAGGATAAGTTACTGTTCTTTTAAGTGGTGTAAACTTTACTGTAGGCAACTTACAGATTTTATTTTCCTTCCTATACCACTCTGAGCCCTAGGTCGGTTTCGAACAGGCAGTGTGTCCAGAAGCAAGAACGGCAATGTGTCCAGTAGCAAGAACCTCTACGACCAGTGATATGTTAAACGACATATTAACCTTATTACTAATGCATGGGATGTTTTGTACAACTACTATAATTTTAGTTACGAGACTGGACACGATGAAGTCCAATAGTTGCAGCTTATGGATGCTACCAGCTCCACAACGCCGCTCTGTTATTAAACCCACACAGAGGGATGAAATAAAAGGAGAGGCATTATTTTAGACTCGAGGGTAATGAAAACACGCGTCTCTCTCTCAAAATCTGGAAATTGAATTTTTGCTTTAACAAATATGTTTTCATTACAGTGGTACGAGAGACGGAAGATGTGGAACATATACACAAAAGCACTGCTACCACCAGCGAAAACCTATGAATATACTTGA
>JAJSOF020000019.1:115095453-115215453 GCA_025594305.2 Periplaneta americana | reverse complement strand
AAAGGTAGATAAATTTTAAAGAAATATTTTTCAAACACATCAACTATCTCTGTAAAAATAACGTAAGGTCTTGAAAATATATCAAATTTATATCAATATTTTACTGAATTTTATACATAAAAATGACACAAATTTCTGATCATGTAGCCACAAACACAAACAAAAAAACAGATACAATACGTTTGTTTGAACCCAAGTGTTTATAACGAGACTGCCTTCAATCATAGTAATAGCCTAATATTGGTTCTAGAATTTGTAACAAATTAATAAAGGACTACCCTAGTCTATTTAACTCAAACAGATTTAAATTTTAAAATGTAAGTTAGCACTTTGTTATTAGTGAATATGAATTTTTAAGATGTTATTTACTGTAATTTTATTATGTATCGAATCCTCCTCTCAGCACTCTCTTTCGGGAGAGTGCTAGAATTTTTTATACTTAAAATAATCAAATTGTTTATAATTTACAATCTTTATAATCATAAATTTGTATTCGCTGACGACGAGATTATTCTATCTAATTGAGAAGATAATTGCAAAGGGCTCTCTGTAGACTATATAACATTGAAAAATAATTTAATTTAGAAATTTTCACAAGTAAAACAAAAGTTTTCGGCATTATATATACTGAACATTTAAGAATAAAGGCATGTATTAATAACTAAGTCTTAGAAAAAGTTAATAATTTTAATTACTCTTTATGCAGCATCTCATAGTAAAATTGAAGTAATGTGAAATATACACCAGCTGTTGCTATAGTTTATTGGTGCAAAAAATTGTACCAAATAGCAATGAAAACGGTGGAAGCATAGACCTACCTCTTCTACAACAAGTAAACTTTGAGTGCAGAAATCAGCTGAGAAAGATAGGGTTTTATATTTTTAGGTACATGGTAGAGATGAACAACGATCGAGAAAACGAGACTAACAGCGACCGCAAAGCCGAGAACCCGCACTGCAATGTTGTATTACGTCGCGTCCTTGACGTAAAGACCGGTTGTGAGTCTTCCGAGACTCGATATTGATCATCTCCCGAAGTCCCGAAGTCAGCAGTTGTTTATACCAGACTGAACTTTTGTCTACTTTGGAACTGTTATATATGTATAAACAATCAAGTAGCCTATTCGAAACATCTCTATCTTTCAGTGTATATTAATCCGTTCCCAGCATTTATTTAATTGCTAAGCCCTTATTAAAAGGCTAGGAATTTTCTTTTCATATGTTTAAAATGTTAAATGTTATGTTTTATTTAACGACGCTCGCAACTGCAGAGGTTATATCAGGGTCGCTTCATATGTTTAATATCAAGTATGCAATCTCAAGTAAAAATATATTAATGTCATGTTTTATGTTTCTTAGAAATGCAAATTTATTTGAGAATTTTATTTATTTATATAACCATAGATAATATCTTATAATAGAACCAGAACATTTTGATAACTAAGATACTGTTCTGTTTTGTCTTTTTGTCTCATTTAAACATTTAAGTTATTTATTTCAATGATGTATGTTATTCAAAGTTACGAAATCTTTCCAGCCGACCAAATGCTATTTCGAGAATGACGAGCGAGACTCGAAGCGCAGCGAGAATGACGAGCCGAGACTCGAAAGACAAATTCAGCGAACACAGCGAGCGAGAGCGGCAGTTAGTTTTATTCATCTCTAGTACATAGATATTCTTAACGCTTTATTCCCTGGACAGGATATCACGATCGATGTAGAATGTTGATCTAACTTTCTAAGACGATTCCCTGTGAAGACGAATAGGTGATGATAGATTATAAAATGAGTAATCTTTGAATAGTGCGTTAGAAAGCCTAGCGTCACTGCAAACTGTGGTTTTCAACTGGTCATCCGACATATTTGCCATGTTTGGCTATTTCTTTCTTAAATTTTGAAACAGGATGTGAAAGAAGGAAATAAAGAAATATTGATGTGATACCTGTGATGAACGATTTATTACAATCAATAACTTCCCAATTTTACTTTAAAGGGATGAAAAAGCTTCTTGATCTTAGCAATAAGTGCATTCAATTGAATGAGAAATATATTAAAAAGTTCTCTATGAAAACCTATCAATTTTCGGTGGTGTGATGAAAACTTAAACAAATTCTCTCGTATTTCCATCCTTGAGGTGCGGTTAGTGTTCAGAGAAGACGTCAGGATGCGAAAAGTATTATGGGTGAAAAGATAGTGATTTCGTCACCACAAGGCAGTATTTTATCGTTGACGAGTACATTTAGTAGTATTTAGTAGTATTTATTTATTTAACCTGGTAGAGATAAGGCCGTCAGGCCTTCTCTGCCCCTCTTCCAGGAGATTCCAACTTCAATATCAACAATAAAATTACAATTAGTATTAAATTTACAATTACAATTACAAACAATATTACAATTAGTATTAAATTTACAATCACAATAAAATCAAAGTACGAAAAGATTACCTGAATAATTGAAGCTAGATAATTTATCATAGAGAAACAAAGAATATTTTATATTTACTGAATTACAAATTAAATCTAGAATAATAAAATTGTATAGTGATGAAATTACTGAATATTGAAATATTTTGTGATAGATTAAAGAAACTATTTACAAGTAATCAATTACTGACCAAGTGCCTAGTAAGTTTTCGTTTGAATTCCATTTTATTTCGACAATCCCTGATGCTAGCAGGTAGCGAATTCCAGAGTCTTGGCAGGGCTATTGTGAAAGAAGATGAGTATGAGGAGGTGCGATGGGAAGGGCCAAAAAAGTTATAATCGTAGAAGTTGGTGCACAAAGCGGTAAAAAATAAATAAAAGGTCTGAATGAAATTACAACAGGAAATTTGGTGATTTAATGTCGTAAATCGTGTTTTAGTGTGATGAAAATGTGTTTAGGGGATCATAGATATAGAGATCAGGTAGGAAGTTAAAAAAAAGTTGGGAAATATTAGTTAATAAATATAGTTATCGACTGAAGCTTATTGTAAAGAAGTAAATCTTCAAAAGGGATGTAGTGAAGTTATGATAGATGATTTTAGTGATAGTATTTATAATTTTCTATGTTTTTTTTTTTCTGAGTGTTGATTGTGGTTAAGAAATGAATGATCAAACTAAAGTGAACTAGATACTCATGTCAAGATTTAATAAGATTATAATGACGTGTTTTAGGTAGAAAAAAAGATCCCAATGAGTATAACCGGGTGAAGTGTTACGAGTTTGATGTAATGTAAAAAGACGGAATTATGTATAAATTTAGTTAGCAAGATTAGAATGCTGAAAGGAACGTAAGTGTGTAGCGAACAGATGGTGGACATGTAAGATCATTAAGAAGAAATTGACTGTTTGGAGTTAAGTTAATAGCGAGAGTAGATGAGTAGGCTGTAGAGATTGCATGCTAATTGTAGTTATATTAATATAAAGTTATGGTGAAACCCGTATACATAAATTGTGGTACATCATAACTAATATAAATGTTCTATCTATCTATCTATCTATCTATCTATCTATCTATCTATCTATCTATCTATCTATCTATCTATCTATCTATCTATCTATCTATCTATCTATCTATCTATCTATCTATCTATCTATCTATCTATCTATCTATCTATCTATCTATCTATCTATCTATCTATCTATCTATCTATCTATCTATCTATCTATCTATCTATCTACCTACCTACCCCTGCCCCTGCCTGCCTGCCTGCCTGCCTGCCTGCCTGCCTGCCTGCCTGCCTGCCTGCCTGCCTGCCTGCCTGCCTGCCTGCCTGCCTGCCTGCCTGCCTGCCTGCCTGCCTGCCTGCCTGCCTGCCTGCCTGCCTGCCTGCCCCTGCCTGCCTGCACCCACCTGCCTGCCTGCCTGCCTGCCCACCTACCTGCCTACCTACCTACCTACCTACCTACCTATCTATCTATCTATCTATCTATCTATCTATCTATCTATCTATCTATCCATCCATCCATTCTTGAATGCTATGAGAATAGTTTAATTTTTCGTTTACTCCCAGAGCGCCATTAATGCATTCTTGCTTTACGTCAATAGAGGAAGCTTGCCTGTAGGTTCAGCGAGTTTGTATTATTAAAAAGTACATTGCCAATATAGGGCAGAATTCGGAATATTCTGATATATATAAATTGAAACCGGGAGTAATTGTGGTAGGCCTATCCATATTTGTTATGACACTGGGTGCCACAGCGCTGCGGAATGCAAAGTATGTGGAAGGTGTACAATGCCGATATTACGCGTGTCAACATCAATTTTGAGCAATATCCGGATTTTGTTTTGTAACCACAGCAACCAATCGATTATAATCTCTGTCGAAATTGTGTTTTCTCTTTCAATTTTAACGGAAATTCTGTTGTTTTGTATCAATAATAATTGCACACAATTTTGTACGTATATTTCTTCATATAATGGCAATCATACGCAGGAATTTAATGTTAGGCTACAGCAAAAAACTAAAACGTTAAACCTTGGTGATCACAAATCAGATACAAATTTGTTATGTTACACTTTCGTCAATCGTCATATTATGCTTTATTTCGTTTTCTGTCGTAACAACTAACTGGTGTCCACCAGTCAGGTTAATTCGGCAGTGTTTTGTTGTCGGCAAAGCGCTGCGCCGCTCAGATATCAGTTATTGTTTTAGTAACTTAGGCCTACTTCACTGACATACTTAATTTAATTAAAATAATAAAATAGTACCCAACATTCAATCATACGATCAAACTGCTCGCATTCTCCTCTTAAACATTTGTTAATCTTGTTGGAAAAATTCCTTGAAATACATTTTGCTGTACTGAAAAAAATCACACGACCATTGTTTTACCTTTAAATTCTTCAGGTCACGTGAATTGTTTAGGTACATTTTTATTTTATTTTAAGGGTAATCACAAAATCTCACTCACCGGAATTTAGGTCCGGGGATCTAGGAGGCCACAAATCCTTACACGTAATGAATGTTCGGTTTTATGCTGAGTCTCGCTATCCCACATAAAAAAAATCATTAATTTATTGTATTTCTGCCAAATTAAGAGAAAAAATATGAATTTAATATTTCATTCACATAACGTACTGCAGTTCTATGTTTATAAGCTATTTTTGTTAATTTACTTCGAAACTTTTGAGAATTATTAGTAAAATGCATTGAAAGAGGAGGTACTAGTAAGTGGACAAGTAAAGAACTGTTTGACCAGCACATAATATTAACAAGTATATAGATCATACCGGTACACTATATATAAGGGCATAAGGGTGTCCCGTAATTAGTTATTTTTATTTATTCACTTAGGTCTGTGTGTGAATAAAGCCAAGTGTTAATTAACTTTCACGTCGATGTGAATAATTTTTTAATATCGGTATATTGTAAACCTTCCCCTCCCATGGATTATGATAAACTCCTTTAAGTAAGTTATGTACAGTAAAATCACTGAATTAATACCCTAGCGACAGACTTTCTCTTGGATGTGTCTTCTTTGTACGTATCAATACTTGTAATGTCAAGCGGTATAATCACATTTTCCTTGTAAAATTGTCCCTATTTACAATTATTTTTATACCGACATCACTATATTTAATGGAATGTGTTCCACTGTATTTATTTTTATTTTTTTTGTTTCTTATTTTTATTATCTAAATCGTGTTTATTTATCACTTCACGCCAATATGTATCCCACTGTGTTGTTTTTTATTATTATTAATCTATTTTTTTGTGTACATATTATTCAATTGTCGGTTTCTGGTTTAATTATGTACATCCTACTTAATTGTAATCTAATACTAATATGTATACTCATGCGTTTATTTTTATTTTTACTGTGTATATTTTTTTATTGAATTATCGGCTTCTGTTTTTATGTGATTCGTATTTGATTCTAACAACATTAATATGTGTTTCACTATGTTTATTTTTATTTTATGAGGTAAATTTTAGGTAACTACCTCTTTTGATCTCATTATGTACCTAAATTGTATCAGTATGTAATTACTTAATTCCGATCCAGTTTTATGTTCAACTGTGTAAGCAAGTTTTAATCCTGGTTGAGTGTAAGAGAAGGCCTTACGGCCTTAACTCTGCCAGGTTAAATAAAGCCATTATTATATATTGATTTCTACCACCAGCATCCACAGAGAATACATTTTAAACTTTAAGATGACCTTTAATTAAAATTGAAATTAAAATTACTAACCTTTTTTGTAGTCATCAATCAACTGGAAATATGACAATGTTGTTATGCATTCCACGAGAAGTTTATTTATTTATTTATTTTGCTAATAATTGTAACATAAAATATAATATAAACAGAAAAACTTTAGCTCGCCCCTAAAAGAGTAGAACTCGTGCTCAGGGAAGGATTCCTGAATTGGAATTAGGTAATATAATACAATTTGTCTTATGTCTATTACGCAATAAGAATATATAAATTTAAATTTACAATTTTTCAATTTTTATAAAATCCATACATACATTTTTAAATCTAATACTAGAACTATTAGCATTGATAAGATTGGGATATTTAAATATAAATTTGTTATATATTTTTGGGCCTAAATTACAATTATGATTAAATACTGCAGCAGTGTTGCATTTTGGTTCAAACAATCTTAACGAATTCATACCTTTTGTTTCATAACTATGAGAATACAGTTCAAAATTATTTCGATTTTCATGTATGAATTTTATTAATACAATATAATAAATTTGTCATATTTAAGAACATTAAAGTCTAAAAACAATTTTTGAGATGGAAAATCAATATATTTATGAAGACACATTTTAATTTATTTTCTTCTTTAATAAATAAAGTGGATTAAAACTGGATTTAAATAGCTAACCCATCCTATAATTCCATACACAATGTCAATTAAAACTTCTAACGCATAATTCACATACATGTTACCGGTCTTTTTGATTAGAGCGACATCTGATAAAGTGTAATGAATAAACAAATTGTTATCTTATCTCGTCGAAGGAAAGTGTTGTCTTTGACTTCAGCTGCATATTAATTAAACGCGAATGCTCTATACATGAGGGCTTCTCTTGTATACAGAAATGTACTTTTTCACTTTGTTGAATTTATCGGATATGACGTATCCATTTCCATAGCAACGGAAAGAGGATAACTCGTTAAGGGTAGAATAAATGTCTCCAGTATACAGTGCAGTTGTCTTTGTATCCGTGTTTCAACGCGGCCTTCAGACTGAGTCTGAGTCTGAAGACCTGTCTATAAACTATCAACTTGAAAATGTCCATTACAGAAGTAAGACCACTTTGTGCTACAAGAGAAGTGCGCCGTTTGTAACAAATGTTACACTAAAACTATATTCTCTAAACGAGTAGCGTTCAACTGAGCATGTGTGTGCAAGTGAAGCTTTCGTTACACAAGTGAAGTCTTCCTTTCATAGCGGATTTTCAGCAACCTCGTGGGGACTTGCACTTAGCAGTGGCGTACTGACAACTGCATTCCTGTTCTATTATGGGTGAGCAAGACGAAGGAATTGTGTTTTCTGTGCTCTTTATTTCTTTATAGTCAATTGATATTACAAACCATTACACAAGCTGGGAAATGTTTGGTTAAAATTTTTGTGTACAACAATGTTTTCGGGAATGAATTGAGCTTAAAGTTGAAGATATTACAAAGAATTATACAAATTAGGAAATGTTTGGTTAAAATATTTGGGTGCGAAAGTGTTTTCGGGCATGAACTGCACTTAAAGTTAGACATATTACAAACCATTACAACAACTAGGGAATGTTGCGATTGAAAATATTTATGTGCAAAAATGTTTTGGGGCATGAACTGGACTTGAAGTTGAAGATATTACAAAGTATTTCACAAACTAGGAAATGTTCGGTTAAAAATAGTTGTTTGGAGAAATGTCTTCGGACATGAACTGAACTTGAAGTTGAAAATATTACAAACAATCACAGGAACTAAGAAATGTTTGGTTAAAAGTACTTTTGTACAAAATTGTTTTGAACTTGAACTGAACTTAAAAGTAAAGATATACAAACATTTACATAAGCTAGGAAATGTTTGGTTAAAATATTTGTGTACAAAAATGTTTTCGGGCATGAAGTGAACTTAAAGATGAGGATATTACAAACAATCGCAAGAACTAAGAAATGTTTGGTTAAAAGTACTTTTGTACAAAATTGTTTTGAACATGAACTGAACTTAAAAGTAAAGATATTACAAATATTTACATAAGCTAGAAAATGTTTGGTTAAAATATTTGTGTACAAAAATGTTTTCGGACATGAAGTGAACTTAAAGATGAGGATATTACAAACAATCGCAGGAACTAAGAAATGTTTGGTTAAAAGTACTTTTGTACAAAATTGTTTTGAACTTGAACTGAACTTAAAAGTAAAGATATTACAAATATTTACATAAGCTAGAAAAAGTTTGGTTAAAATATTTGGGTGCGAAAGTGTTTTCGGGCATGAACTGCACTTAAAGTTAGACATATTACAAACCTTTACAACAACTAGGAAATGTTGCGATTGAAAATATTTACGTGCAAAAATGTTTTGGGGCATGAACTGAACTTGAAGTTGAAGATATTACAAAGTATTTCGCAAACTAGGAAACGTTCGGTTAAAAATAGTTGCTTGGAGAAATGTCTTCGGACATGAACTGAACTTGAAGTTGAAAATATTACAAACAATCGCAGAAACTAAGAAATGTTTGGTTAAAAGTACTTTTGTACAAAGTTGTTTTGAACATGAACTGAACTTAAAAGTAAAGATATACAAACATTTACATAAGCTAGGAAATGTTTGGTTAAAATATTTGTGTACAAAAATGTTTTCGGGCATGAAGTGAACTTAAAGATGAGGATATTACAAACAATCGCAGGAACTAAGAAATGTTTGGTTAAAAGTACTTTTGTACAAAATTGTTTTGAACTTGAACTGAACTTAAAAGTAAAGATATTACAAATATTTACATAAGCTAGGAAATGTTTGGTTAAAATATTTGTGTGTATAAATTTTTTCGGACATGAAGTGAACTTAAAGATGAGGTTATTACAAACAATCGCAGGAACTAAAGAAATGTTTGGTTTAAAGTACTTTTGTACAAAATTGTTTTGAACTTGAACTGAACTTAAAAGTAAAGATATTACAAATATTTACATAAGCTAGGAAATGTTTGGTTAAAATATTTGTGTGCATAAATGTTTTCGGAGATGAAGTGAACTTAAAGGTGAGGATATTACAAACAAAACTACGAAATGTTTGGATAAAATATTTGTGTACAAAAATGTTTTCGGAAATGAACTGAACTTTAAGTTGAAGATATTACGAAGCATTTCACGAACTAGGAAATGTTTTTTGTGCAGGAATGTTTTCGGACATGAACTGAACTTGAAGTTGAAGATATTACAAACAATCGCAGAAACTAAGAAATGTTTTGTTAAAAGTATTTGTGTGTAAAAATGTTTTCAGGCATGAACTGAACTTAAAGATACGAAATTGAGCTAATATTGTTTACACAGGTCTTCAACGATTTATGCGACACGGAATATTTTATGTCGTCAAGGCCAAATCGATCGAAAATATTACTGGTTTCTGTGTCCAACGTATAGATTATACGAAATTTTTTATTTAACACAAAACTGAGAGTTCGCCATTCAAGAAGACTTATTAGAATCGCTGTGTATTCAATTTATAGCATGGTAGCTCTATATTAAATTGTGTAAACATGCTAAATCAGTTGGCATCATGTTGTGCTGAAGCAATAAATTTCTTTTTCCCTAATATAACAGCAGGAATCTGTTTCTTCCATCCTCCGCACAGCTTAAATCTCGTGTCAGTGGCTATGTTTTAAATGTATATTGTGAATTTTGTATTTGGAAAAAATGGAAAGTTCGATTGGTACAGCTAAAACAGGCTGTGTGAACATTCCGAACAATTTTTGTTATTTGTGTGAGTGTTATATGACAAAGCAGCAGAAAAAAGAAACATTACTCCTTTCATCAAGAGTTTGCATCTAGCCTATTTCAAAATGAAATCAGGAGATCAGGACAAAAATTTTGCTCTACATATCATATGGCACAATGGGATTCGTTCATCTATACCAGCGTCGATGGGATTTCCAAATGAAGGCTGCCTACTGCTGGTGTTTAATAAGAGATGACCCTCTCCAGGAACGCAAAGGCTAAGCGTTCGTTTTCGCCGAAGCGGAGGAGAAAATGGGTTTCCTAAAGTATGTTTGAAATTTAGTGATTCATTTCAAACTGTTATATTGGTACAACTAAGATGTTATCAATGTTTTGTAGTGTTTCGCGCATTTTAAAGTACCGGTAATACGTAAGGGAAGCTGCGCCTTATCGCATGTAAAATAATGTTAAAAATAGCTTATTTTCAAGTAGTCATATACAGAGTGTTCCGAAACTATTCGTTCAAAATAATACAGGAGGTAGAGAACATCAAAACAAATATATTTTGTAATGGTACATATGATCCCTGAAGGCAATTTCTGATCCTAGGGACGATTTACACAGAAGGCAGTTTAGAATGCTAATTACATCAGTGGCATTCACAGGAACTGCTCGAATGCGCGACCATTAGCCTGTATGCACGCAGTGCATCGTCGGACCATTGATTGTCGTGTCCGCTCGAAGATACCTGGCATGTCCGCAATGGCATCAGCAGCGACAGTAATTCTAGCGACGAGGTCTTCTTCTGTTTCCACAACGGTTTCATACACCAGCTGCTTCATATGCCCCCAGAGGAAGAAATCCAGACACGTGAGGTAAAGTGACCTGGGTGGCCAGGCCACGGGGCCACCTCGGCCGATCCATCGATTCCCAAAGATGGCTCTCAGATGATTCCTCACAGCAATGCTGAAATGGGCTGGCGCCCCATCGTGCTATCTTCGACACCGTCACAACAGCTTACGTCAGCACCACTAACATAATGTTCCATAACATTACAAGTTGACTCCAGAGACCATATATTCCTTATCGAAATATATTTGTTTTCATGTTCTCTACCTTCTGTATTAATTTGAACGAATAGTTTCGGAACACTCTGTATATAAATAACACTATTTATCTGAGATCTTTTATTTTTAATGATGTGTGTATACACATTAAGCTTTAAAATAGAAAAGAACGGTCACTCTGTTGTAAATCTTTTCCTTTAAAATAATTTTTAACGTAAACATAGCTATTTCAATTAACAAAACAAAAGTTTTAGCATTTAGAGGAGCAGATACATTAAGAGCCAAAATTATCTTGGAAGGAAAAATTATTGAACAGATAAATTGTTTCAATTATCTTGGGTGCAACATTTCTTATATGAAGAATGAAGATATTCAAAACAAAATTAATAAATTCAGCTATGTATGCGGTGTCATTAGTAGATCGCTAAAAAGTACAAGAAAAGAAACAAAAACTAAATTTTATAAGGTAATGGCAGTACCAATGTTGCTTTATGGGTCTGAATTTTGGATCCTTACTAAAAAAGAAGAAAGAAGAATAGAAGCACCAGAGATGAAATTTCTGAGATCTGTAGCAGGTTACACCTTATTGGATAGGAAAAGAAGTGAAGATATAAGGGGGTGGGGAACTAAGCATTTTTTAATTAATAGACAGAATAAAACAATATAGAAAAGATTGGAAACAACATATACAAAGAATGGAAGCAGACCGCATACCAAAACTGATGATGAACTATAACCCAATAGGTAGAAGAAATGTTGGTAGACCGAAAACAAGATGGGCTCAACAGTGTTAAAAAAATGAGACCGGAACGAGCCTTATAAGGCTTAATCCATGATGCTGCTGCTGCTGCTGCTGCTGATGATGATGATGATGATGGTGATGATGATGATGAATATAAACATATTTTTTTTTATAAATTAACTACATGCATGTCATTAGGTGCACTCTATTCACTTATTAGGCTATAGCAGACATTGTATTCAAATTTTACTCAATTGCTGCTAATACTTGTAGATAATAAAACACAGCCTAGAAAAATTATTAATATATTCTTCAAGGAACGACCACTCATATAAATTGAGGGAAAGAAGACAGAGGAAGGACACTGGAAAGTTTTCTTTTCTCAATCGTACTTACAGGGACTGGAATGCTTTACCTGCAGACTTACTAAAGGCTTTACCAACAACCAAAAAGTATTTAAAAATAGGCTTAAGGACTTTACTAATAGACGGTAATTATACACAGCATGTAAAGGATGTAAATGATATTTTGTTATTGAAGTGTTGTATCACTGAAGAATTATGTTGTGTCAGTGAAGTGTGTTGTGTCAGTGAAGTGTGTTGTGTCAGTGAAACGTGTTCCTGTCAGGGAAGCTTTATAGTTTATAGTGGCAGTGCAAAGTATTTGAACAGTGAAATGTTTTTGAAGTGATAGTGAAATCAGGATAGAATCAGTGAAATGTGTCGTAGTTCCAGTGCAGTGAGTGAGTTTACAGCGAAATGAGTGTAATGTGGAAAGGTACTTGTGCAGATATGAACATATCATACTCGTGGGTTTTAGTTCGAACTTAGATTTAAGATACAAATTAGATTTATTTTAAATGTTATTTTAAGTGATCGTGCTTCATTTAATTTAGGATATTCCCTATTATTATTATTATTATTATTATTATTATTATTATTATTATTATTATTAGTAGTAGTAGTAGTAGTAGTATTAATTATTGGTATTATTATTAACTGTATTTTAATTAATAAGTTTATTATTGTCATTATTGAGTGTAATTAGTTACCACTGCCACCGGGTATATACTCATTGCAGTGTGAATAAATGCATACGAGTACATACATTATGGGCATAGGACTTATACCAATCTTTTCTGTCAAAAATTAAAAAAAAAATATTACGCATCACTAAAAATGAAGGAGTTCTGATAAACGGACGGAGTTACGCAATAATAGACCAAGCGCCAAAAACCTGTTTCAAGATATTGGCCATTGAAATAATTTTTTTTATTAAACATTTTATGCAAGAAGTATTATAACATTCATAATATTACAAATATAGCACAAATAATACCAAAAAAATCTAAATGACTTTTGATAAGATACCAGCAGTTGAATTAATATTTCAAAGCAAAATAAATAAATGAATTTTATGCAATAAACGAATTTTTGCTTATAAATAGCAGCAAAATTCAGATATCGCATTCTTGATTTTTTCCGAGTTAAATTAGTCTGCCATCAACAGATTTGTGCAAATATCTCATTTTTTTTTCAAATTGTCAGTTGGTCTATTATTGCGCAACACCGTTCAAATATTATTATATTTATGACTACTTGAAAATAGGCTATTTTTGCCAATTTTATGCATGCGATAAGGAGCATCTTCCCTTATAATTAGAAATTTCTACAAAGAATTAAATACTTTTTTCCACATGACAATAATGCCTTACTTGATACGAGTAAACGATAATCAGATTTAAATCCAGGACATCAAAATTAGGTTCAGATGCATTATTAACTCTGTGCCGCAAAACAAAAATCTAATTTCTTAGGCCTATGTTATTAACATATAAAATCTGTTTCAACAAGTGAAACTTTCAAAATAGTTTGCTCGAAATGAAACCTGAAAAGTCGATTTCGATCATTTCTTTTTCATAAAAAATGTTAACCGAGGAACGGACACAAATTTATAGCCTATTTGATATTTTCTAATACCATGAATCCTCATAAAGTTATATGAGGCATACAGCCTATGCATTTGATAATAAAATGGAAAGTATGGAACTTCAATGCGAATACTTGAAAAGATGCAGAATTTCTGAAGGAAAGTGAGAGTCTGAATGGAGCAGCACTCCTGACCCCTTTCCCTCGAATGAAGGCATCTCTACACTCATTTGAATGAACAACGCAGCTATTTTGGAAGTTGCGGGGAAAATATAAAGCCTATCCTTTTGTCTGAGATCAAAACCGCGACCTAGAAATCAATATTCATCCTCTTAGACGTATAGTCATGTGTTATATAAGATTGCGAAACATCACTGTAAGAACGAAGCATCAAAGAGAAATATTACACGAGATATAAAGCTCTGCAGATGGATTAAAATATTTGGGATGATGAACATAAAGCTCTCCAAAGCATTAGTAATTAAGAATTTGAAATATAAACATGAAGGGAGTTGTAAGTAATACGTTTTTTTAAGTGAAACGTTTTTTAGAAGGGTACAAGTGGAACTCTGTAAAGTGACGGACATTGTAAGGGGAGTTGGTCGTTAACAGGGTAAAACATTGTAAACATAAAATTGTTTACAATTTACATTATCTACATTTTAAATTGCGTATTAATAATAATAATAATAATAATAATAATAATAATAATAATAATAATAATGGCTTTATTTAACCTGGCAGAGTTAAGGCCGTAAGGCCTTCTCTTACACTCAACCAGGATTAAAACTTGCTTATACAGTTGGACATAAAACTGGATCGGAATTAAGTAATTACATACTGATACAATTTAGGTACATAATGAGATCAAAAGAGGTAATTACATAAAATTTACCTCATAAAATAAAAATAAACATAGTGAAATATATATTAATGTTGTTAGAATCAAATACGAACCATATAAAAACAGAAGCCGATAATTCAATAAAAAAATGTATACACTAAAAATAAAAATAAACACATTAGTATACATATTAGTATTAGATTACAATTAAGTAGGATTTAAATAATTAAACCAGAAACCGACAATTGAATAAAATGTACACAAAAAATAGATTAATAATAAAAAACAACAACACAGTGGGATACATATTGGCGTTAAGTGATAAATAAACACGATTTAGATAATAGAAATAAGAAAAAAAAATAAATATAGTGGAACACATTCCATGAAATATTTGCAACGCGTTAGGTCTGGCAACTCATAAGATATTTCTAATTTACATTTAAAGGAAATTAAAATTCTGCAGCCCTTGACTTCAGGTGGCAGAGAATTCCAGTGACGAGAAGTAGCAACAATGAAAGATGAAGAATAAAGAGATGATGTGTGCAGTGGTATTTCTAGCGTGTTGTCATATTGTGACCGAGTATTTAAGTTATGATACCGAGAAAGACTGTGGAATCGGACAGATAAGTAAGAGGGAGTAGAGGTGTGCAAAATTCGGTATTAGAGAGAAAGGGAATGTAACTTTCTCCTCTCATTTAACCTGAGCCACAAGAATTTATCGAAAGAAGGCGAAATGTGATCGTAGTAGCGGACATTACAAATGAAACGAACGCATGCATTATGAACACGTTGCAGTTTCTGGGATAAATCCACCCTGAGATCACTGAATAAAGCGTCACAATAATCTAAATGAGGCATAATAAGAGTCTGTACTATTATTATTATTATTATTATTATTATTATTATTATTATCAGCTGAGTTTTCATATTTTAATAATGCTCGGAATACATACAGTAGAACTCCGATTATTAACCTCAAACTCACATTAAGCCATCTGCGCATGCGTCAGCAGTTCAGAATTCCCAGTTTCTACTCCTAACCTACAACCAATTTCACTCATTCCGAACGAGTTCCAAAACCCTTTGGAACAGAAAACTGAGGGTCCAGAATCGGTTCAGAATCAGTTCAAGTTGGAACGCACATTGGGTTTGGTGCCAATTCATCCAGGGAATTTTCGCCCAGGAGCATTTTAATCCTCGGAACAGTCGTCCATTGGATAATTTGCCCAAAATTATTAATCCAAATGAAAGTTCAACCAAAGAAAATTGTCCCAAATGTATAATTTTATTGTTTAACGCATTAGATTTATGTATTACATTTTTAATTTCGTAGTTCTGTCAAACACCATAATTTACATTGCCATATTATGACCACAAGCATGCAGATATCCAATAATATTACCACCATCTTTGTAATCATCATACCGGGATGCAATGTTCTGCAACCTAACATTCAGGTTCTGGTATTTCCTTTTTTTTGTGGTTCTCTGATTCGACGTCCAACATCTAACTCCCGGGCTATCGTGTCAACATCTGATTGTTCCTTCTGTATGTGGTGTATTAGCTTGAATAATGATGGATGATTTTTAGCTACAAAGCTTGCGAACCTGGTGTGCCAGGCTTCGGTGGTGTTATTCGTACGGGACGCGTTGTTTCTAGCTGCTTGAAACTGGTTCCATAACACTGGCTGGTATCGAGATTCAACTGCAGGACTACGACCTCTTGCTCGAACACCAATATACTATGTCCTCTGAAAGTATTTAGCAAAATCTGCCATTTGTCTGAGGATAATCGGAAACAAAGCATCAAAATTTGGAGAAACTTCCTCTACAGGCACGAAGGCCAAACTGAGTAGCTCACAGAATTTTTGTATTATTGTATTATCATCCTCATCGTTGTATGAGTATACAGCCTGAAGTCCCATTTTTTGGATTTTTCTCAAAGCACCCGTGAGGGGTTTGTGCTAGTCCCCCATCGGGTGCCTCCCTAGGTGGCGGATTAGGGAATGCCTCCTATATATAGGTGGTACCGAGGAAATGAAATACTCGGGGTGGACCAAAACTAGCACCCCATGCCCGGGGTAACAAGGGTGAAGACTTCAACGGCTGGAAAGGCGGAGGGAGCACCCCTTCATGCAGGGTTAATATACATGATGGCCTGATTGGATATCATAAGGTAGCAGTCCTGCCACCAATCTAGCTCTGCGTGGTGCTGGTAACACCACCAGAGGACTCCAATTACTCGAAAGCTCCAAAGAAATAGCCGGACTGATCTATTACAACAACCTAGGCAAATGAATAAGGATAAACGATTTGGAATCTCTCAACATATACAAATAGCAACATGGAATGTACGTGGGCTCACCGATAAAATACATGAATTACAGAACAATCTAAAAGTTAACAGTCTGTTAGAAACTGTAGATGAGTATAAACAGAAATGGTGGGAACACGTACAACGGATGAGCCAAGATAGAACCCCGAAAATATTCGCTGACTATGTACCCACCGGAAAAAGAAGTATCGGCAGACCAGCAAAAAGATGGATACAAGAAATAAAGGAACCGCAACGGGCTTAAAGCCTACAGATTGAAGCAGAGGAAGAAGAAGAAGACTTTGTTTTAGACAGAAAAAACAAGGACGAATTGTGACACAGGAAAATACTCTCTCAACTGCTCGGATAATACTCATTTCAAGGTCAGATATTATCTGGTCTATTCCATCCATAGTTGGGACATTGTATACAAAATAGAAATATTACCATATTACAATGGATATGGATATAGGAATATTGTTGGGTGAATGTTTCTAGGGTGAGGGAAGGAATGGAATATGTTGGGCGAAATATCTTTGGATTAATATTCTTGGGTGAATTTTCTTGGGTGAAATATTTTAGGTGAATTATCCCTTGTGTGAAATATCCATGGATTAAGTGGCCGTACCCCCGGACATTGAGATACTGCGCATGAACAAACAGTTCAGAATCGATTCTGAACCGTGATGGAACAAACCTAATAATAATAATAATAGTAATAATAATAATAATAATAATAATAATAATAATAATAATGATAATGATAATAATAATATTAATAATAATAATAATAATAATAATAATAATAATAATAATACCAATTGCTTAAAAACTTCCACGGCATATCAATCAAAACGCGGTCTCCATTTTGAGACTGTTAGCTCTCCGAGGCACATCTTGTCTTAAGTTAATACTGAACGTCTCCTTATTGTATTCGACTGTACCTCCTACTCCTCCGTGGAATTCAAGACGAATTTTACCTTCACAGATTCTCTATCAAGTACAGTGCAACAAGAATATATCCTCCAGTCTGTCTGCAAAACAGGCAAGGTGGTGCAGTGGCTATTGTTGCGCTGCAATGGTGCACGCCTCACGTAGCAGAATATCCCCAATTACACACCACAGTTATTGTGTCTTTGAATATTCATAGATTTAAATCCTGTAGGTTGGGTATCTATCCCTAGTAAAAGGTTTCTATTAACTATAGAAACTGTGGACTAAGCAATACATATGCAACTAGCTCTCATTACATATTGATGAAGTTCAGATTCCAAGAAGAATAGCACCGGGAAAGATCTCGTACTGAAAAGTTCATTCTGGTATGAAATGTATCACATAGCGTAATTAGCAAATATAGCAAGAAATAATTTAATCATTCAAACCCTAATTATTTCAGAGTATCAAAGTTCCATAGTGCACAAAACAACTTCAGTGGAAAGAGTTAATTAATAAAGCATATTTTGCCTACAGCAGTTTTTAAGCCTTTGAAAGTCTGCGTTAGCTATTATTAGGCAATATGACGTAATGAGATTTGAACGACAATAAGAGTGTGCAGATTAAAAACTTTATATTTAAATGATGAAACATAAAAGTCTTAGCTACTGTAGTTTCCTTTCCATGCTCCAAAAATAATCAAGAATTAAACAACCTATAATAAACTCATCAGTGTTTTTACAGTAGTAACGTAGTTTACTACCTCTTAATATGTACAAAAACTTTCTGACGTAAGGCTAATCATTTCTCCACGCTAACAATGGAAAGATAGAGGAATTGACCGCCACATAAAAATACAACTCCCTATCGTCTTTGTTCTCCTTGTATTCCCCTTGTTCGCCTTGTATTCCCTTCTCTTCACCTCCTTTTCCTCGCCTTACTTCTGTTCTCCTTGATTTCTCATTTTTCTCTTCGTATCCATTACCTTTGTTTTCTTTTTCATATTGTTTTCCTTGTCTTACCTTTGTTATACTTGTCTTTTCCTAGATCTCTCTTTGCCTTCCCCTTGTTCCACTTGTATACCCCTTATTGTCCTTCTATTTTCTTTTTATATGCCTTCTGCACAATATATTCTCCTTACACTCCTTGTATTCTCCTTGCTCTCTTTGCATTTTCATTTATCATATTATATCCCCTTTGTTCTACTTGTATTTCCTTTGTTTTTGTATTCTCTCTGCTATCCTCGTATTCTGCTTGTTCTCCTTCTCTTTTCCTTTTATCGTGTCTTCCCCTTTTCTCTTTGGCTTCCCTGTTCTCTTTGTCTTCCCCTGTTCTTCTTCTATCCCACTAGTTCTCCTTGTATTTCACGTGTTCTCCTTATATTTCAATTGTTCTCCTTATATACCCCTTGTTTTCCTTGTACACCCTTTGTTTTCCTTGTATACCTCTTGTTTTCCTCGTATACCCCTTGTTTTCCTCGTATACCCCTTGTTTTCCTTGTATACCCCTTGTTTTCCTTATATACCCCTTGTTTTCCTCGTATACCCCTTCTTTTCCTTGTATACCTCTTGTTTTCTTGTATACCCTTTGTATTCCTTGTATACACCTCATACACATTGTATTCTCCTCGTACATTTTGTATTCCCCTTGTTCTCCGTGAATTTCCATTTATCACATTGTATAGCCTACTTATACTTACTGGCTTTTAAGGAACCCGGAGGCTCATTGCTGCCCTCACATAAGCCCGCCATTGGTCCCTATCCTGTGAAAGATCAATCCATTCTCTATCATCATATCCCACCTCCCTCAAATCCATTTTAATATTATCTTCCCATTTACGTCTCGGCCTCCCTAAAGGTCTTTTTCCCTCCGGCCTCCCAACTAACACTCTATATGCATTTCTGGATTCGCCCATACGTGCTACATGCCCTGCCCATCTCAAACGTCTCGATTTAATGTTCCTAATTATGTCAGGTGAACCATTTCTATATTGCACAATTTATTTTCAATCCAATAAATACGTATTCTTCTTTCAGTTTTCTTAACGTATAGTTCAAATTCTCTTGATATACCGCAATCACTGTTTGCTGGTCTGCATAAAACGTTAAATATACCGTTTCATCTTTCATGTTTACAATCGTGTTTTTACACCTTCTAGTCCGTATGTTTAAGGTTCTTCCCTATTATATTTTTAAAAGCGTAGGGCAGGTATGCTCAAAATTGTAAAAGCCCCGATTACACGGATGGTGCTGCACTGCATAACACACACAGTTACGGACTGGGCTCCGCAACTACATTGCAGCACCGCCCGTGGTATAGTTCTTACGCTCTTACAAATAGGATAATAAAATGAATTTGAAAAAGGAAAGAGTATACACTGTAATATTCAGTTATTACATTATTTATTATATTTAATATAGTTATGATATAATAATATCATAGATAATATCATATTCATATTCCACCATATAGCCTACTTTGGGGTCTATTCAACATCTGGATTCTTTTCTGCAAGTAATCGGGAATCTATTTCCAACGAATTTACTGCAATGCGCTAAAGATGCTCATCTGTTAATCGGGACCTATGTTTGGATTTAGTGACCTTCATTCTCGAAAATAATTGTTCGCACACATATGTCGAGGCGAAGGTAGCTAACATAGTGGCAACGAATAAGCTCATCTTGTAATATTTAGTTTTGTTCATTTTTTAAATAATTCTATGCTTGTCAAGTCATATTCTCTGCATTTAGCTCTGAATTCTACGTTACTTAGTAAATCAATTAACTTGTCCTGGAACTGCACTCTCACGGATTGTACTAAATTTATGAAAAGATTAACAAAAATACTAATATCGCTCTCCATACGTCTAAAATCACTAAATCTATGTTCTGTGAATTCACATTTGAACTGTTGCAGTACAGAGACATAATTAACTATATTTTGTTCAGGCACCATACATCTCATTACAAGTTCACCATCCGTGAAGGGTTTTAGTGCCTTAGCTAATTCCCAACATACTACATAGACTAACTTGCTCCAAAACATAGACTCTGAATTGTTCGACTCTCTTCATTGTTTGGCCCTTCATGAAGTGCTTTCAATTCATGAAGCTGTAGTGCACGTTGCATCCCTGAAAAAGTGTTTTATAAAAATATCTATTTCTGCTGGAATGATATTACCACAATAAATAATAATAATAATAATAATAATAATAATAATAATAATAATAATAATAATAATAATAACGTTGGTATATGAAAATGGCTATATTACAGAAAACAGCTTCTCTGTCACTTCGGCATGTTCTGGGTAGCAGAGCCTATAATGTAGTTTTATGTTGCTCAGTAGTATTCCTGACAGTACCTTACAATATAGGAATCACTTTCCGTTTTCACCGAACGTACAACAAAAATAGGCTTCCTCCCACACTGTACGGAATGATCGTTTGCTTACAGAAGGTTTTGACTGTGTCATTGTCCCGTACTGTTCGTGCGTTTACTAAGTACTTGAACAGCCTTCCGCAGTCATCCGTCGAGCTTCGAACAGGGAACAGCACGCTCTACATTCGAAGGTTGTGATTACAGAACGTAATCGCGAGTCAGAGAATGAGCATACCTGGCGTAGGGGAAGAGCTACATCCTTACCTTAATCCTTTTGAAATTATGAGTAATAATAATAATAATAATAATAATAATAATAATAATAATAATAATAATCATAAATCATCTCTTTTAAATATACTAGTAGTGTTGCCAGTAAGGAGTAAAATTTATGACCAGAACATAATTATGTTTAATTTATGAAACAATTATTATTATAAACATTATATTAGCCTACTTCAAGTTTCGTCAGCTATAAAATGATTAATTTACTGTGCAGGGCTTAATACCATCATTTACAATCTAAAATTCATATTTATATTTAAAAATTAAACTATAACCACAATAAGTCACTTAACAGAAACAGTCAATTTGTTAGCCCAAAGGAAGTTCCTTATTGTATAGTACATATAATGCGAAATTGTAACACAATTCTGTCACAATCAGTACACATCCCCAGGTCTACACCAGTATCGCTTTCACGCGGACGGTTCTGTATCCATTTTAGCAGAAATTAGTGCCTAAATTCAATACAGCATTTCTGAGAGATTTTCCTCGGAGGATATTTAGAACGTTCATCCTCGGGAAGAAATGAAGCAAACCGAAATTAAATTATGTTACACTTGCACAAGAAAAATTACCGTAAAATATTTAAGATGTAAATAAATCACGGTGGTGCAGGAATGGGCTACGTAGCTGAAATACTGGAAGCCAGAATCGCATGTTCGAATCCTGCTTGAGACAAGAAATTTTTTAACACACTTTGTCTACTCTTCATTGTTCTTAAATTGAGCATTTTAATTATTGGGAGGTTAAATATCGTAGACCCGTAGAATAAATTAAGTCAGAAACTTTAGAGTGGCCGAACTTAATAGTGCCAATCAGAATGCCTTTTCTCGATACATCACCTGTTCAGCCGAGAGAGGACAACATTTTTAACGATTTTATACATGTTTTACGAAGTGGAGTTAACGTACGAATACGATCGGCTGCGACATGCTCAGCCTCCGAGGAGCAAAATACCGCGCCAGTGGTCAGTACATATACCTAATATAAGCACTGTATGTTGTATTAATTTAATTTATGGCATGATGCTGCTATTTTCTTCTCTTAAACTCTGTAATGTCTTCATATAATTTGCCAGTGTCTACTATTATAATGATATTGTATTCAAGCGTGCTGATTTTGTTTTTGCTTTATTTCTTAATGTGAACAGGACATGAGAGTTTATGTTAGTGTTCATATTATTATACCATTTTATGATGTCGCTGATAAAAGCATTCTTACATTTACAGCAGTGTTTAAATTTGAAACGGATATGGATTTACATGGATTTATTGCTTTCTTTGGTGAACTCTAACAAGTAATTGCTAATTAAAAGCTTTTAAAGAACAAATCCAGCTTGAAATTAACAGAAACGCATACATAATGTCATGTATAAACATGAGTTATTTACAAAGGAAAATGGTAAATCTAGTAAATGGTTCTTCAAATGGTTTTTATAACAAATTCATAATATTCATAGATTAAATTTCGAAAGGTTAAAGAGACATGGCCATACAGGGTGAATGGTAACCTCTGCATCAAAATTTAAGAAGTCATTCTACATGTCAAATAAAATGACAAAACTTTTATTACACTTTCCCTTTGATTAAGCACCGTTAAGCAGGGGAAAAAATAGTATTTTGTCCAATGTTTCCAGCGCTCTATTGTGGTAATGGCCCGAGAGAAATGGCAGATGGCTATGAAAGCAGATAGGTAAAAATAATCTGAACCGCTAATGTCTGGAATATTTTTTTATTTTTTATTTTTTTTTGCAAATTAAACCGTTTAGAAATGAATTTAAATTGAATAATAGCGAAAATCAAAATCGTTGAAATAAAACTTGCAACGCAGCGCATCTCATGTGTCACCGATTGAATACAGCAGAAGGGAAGGGGAAGGTAAGGCGTGCAGGCCGCGCTTGCTTCAAGTTATTGCAGCATCCGTGATGTTGCCAAATGTTTCATAGAAGCATAACAATTTCCTCTAAAACTGTGAATATTAGAGAAAAACGTATTCAGATTTTTCAAATCTCTCCTCATGATCTATTACCAGTTTAATTTTTATGCAGAGGTTACCATCCATTCTGTATAGTTGGTAATAAAATCGAGATGCTCTACCGGAAGCACGTCCTCAACACTGAATAAGCCTACATCATATCACACTGAAGCTTGTAAATGAAACGACGTTTTACTTAAAACAAAATTATTATTTTTATTTCTACTGAATAATTCAGACTTTTCTTGACTAGCCAGTTTTACTCTATACTGGTGTCATGTTTTGAACATGATTTTCAACTTAAGTCACACCCGCAGTGTTTTGCTGCAGAATTAAAGTTTAGCATGTGGGTTTCAAGTAAATTTCAATATGGCCTAATTTATATTGCATTCATCCATGTACATGGGAATTGAGTTCGGATTGAGAGGATTTCTATCGGTATGGTTCTGCATATACTTCACTGTTACTTGTTTCGACTGTATGCGAAATTGAAATTATTGTTGCCATTATTTTTGTATTCAATCGACCTGCTTTAATAACCAATTGAAGGGTTCAGAGCCATAGTGGGCCAAGCGCCATTTATTAAAAACGGAGAAAGCAAGCTTTAAGTTAAGTGATGTTGAGATGTGATGTTTATTGACATTTCTGGCTTTGAGCCAGAGGCCGTTTTAGGGTCTTATACGCGCGGGACGCCCTCTCCAGCCACTATACATAAATAATAATAAATATACTGGGTGTTCAGTTCAAAGTGTGTCATGGCTCGCTGTATGTCGTCATGTGGCTAGTCGATGAGCCTAGAGAATTCGATCTTCCTACACTTCCGCAAAGGCGAATTACCTATGTGGTAGACAAGTTGCCTACAAGTACGGCGTTCATTCTGAAGAGTACGTACCGATACGTACGGTGACGCTGGTAGTGGCAGGAATGTGAACTGTTTCGAAACATGTACTGAGGTGAGTTTTTTTTCTTACTGTCGAGATATGGGGAGAGAGTCAAAACGATTACTTACGTATTTGTTGACATTAACTTCGACGGTCAACATGGACACGGAGCATTTGATTTGTATTGTGGAATGTTGCCGTACGCAACCGATGCTAACAAATACCCTGCGTACGACTTGCCCGAGCAAAACACAGTTCGAAAGAGGTTATGGTAGCACACAGACCGTATAGACCGCCATCTGTTGCTACAACGTTCAAGTTATACCGTACACGTAGTTCAGATTGAACGCCTTAAATATAGGCAACTTCTCTGACATAAAAGCTGAAAATCGCTTCAAATCGCTGACTCAGAACAGTGACGTCATGACACATTTTGAAATGAACACCCAGTATATTCACATACTGTATATGACACTATCTCTGGCATAAGTGCCAGTAGGTGTGTGAGTGCGGTGATTGGTTTATTTATTTATTTATTTTATTTTTTATTATTTTTTTAATTATTTTGGTGTAAGCCTAATTTGTTAATTTGCGATGCTTAAGGAATGGTGAACGGGACAAGAGTTCGGGGTAAAAGATATCAGTTTATAGACAGCAATAAGGTATTATATGGGGAGATTAAGAGGAATGCCATAGTTTAATGAATATTGACATATCATTTAGTTTTAATGTGTATACTTTATATTACTTGCTACATGTTTCCATTGAATTATGGTAATAACTTCATTTTAACCCTTGTTTTCTACGGTTTTAGTAAATGACACTTGGCCCATTATGGTTCTGAACTCTTCCATTCGTCTCTTCGCAACGCTCCCGTGTCTGCTAGGAACCACTGAGTGGCCTCTCATTTTGTTCGGAGTTTTACCTTCTTTCCTTTCGCATTCGAATAATTTATAGGATTTTGAAAATTTTTTCTTTATAACTATTTCGGCACTTGAAAATGAAGTCGAAAGTTTTGTCTTTGATTTCATTTTTCACTAAGTGACAGTTGTTCTTTCAGTAGTTTTGCATTTGAATTTTGTAGATCAGTCCCTAACTAATCGTTTGAGTGGTAGAACATACGTATAGTCCCTCCGGTTACGGAATTACAACTATCGGAATGGCGCGAAACATGGAAAATTTTACTTTGTGTTCAACCGCATACCTCTCTTATCTAAACGCGCCCGACCCCGATAAGTCATCCATCAGAACACGCACAGTTCTCGCCTTACAGCGTGATATTCCTCTCCGACTGTTACACGCCTAACTCAACCGTTTCAAATTTTACCCTTTTTTGTCATAGCTATCCGTCGACATAGTGCGCGTGTGTAGGTGGTGCTGAAAGTGTTGTATTCGTATAAATACTGTGAAAGTGTTAATATTATGCACCATATTTCTTATACACATTACATATATTACCTCACTCATTACATCTCTTGTAACATGACCTCACTCGCAGACGAAACAGTAAGTTGTAAACTAACAACTAGAGCAATTAGAGCTACTAGCGCTCGCCTCTTGCATTCACGAGAGGCAAATTTAACTTGGAGGCGTAATACGTGAAAACGAAAGTAACCCTACAAATCCCGAGCTATCATAAGATTTAGATATAGGTGAACCCACATTCTTTACAGATGACAAAAGTTTAGTTAGTTAGTTAGTTAGTTAGTTAATGGGGTTTAAAAAAGGGCGCGTCAGCTACTATGACTATTTGCGCCCTTATCTAAAATTCTTCATAAAACAAACACAAATAATACAATAATCAAAATGTTAAAAAGAACTAAAAAGCGTTGTCACGGTAATCAACAAAAGTCATAGTAATTACAGCCAATAACTATCATTTCAATCTTCAACACGAATGAACTGAATTATGTTAGCGATAAAAAGACACGTTATTGCTTTGCTCTGGGCATAACATTGTTGCCATTTTCACTTTATTCGACAAATTATTATGAAACTGCATTTATATGTATGAATGACTTTACCGCGAGGTCTCTAATTGAATCATCCTCTCACTCCATTCCCTTTGAACCTCCGAGGAAACAAGATGGCGAAGTGTGACGTCATGAGCACCGGTAGGTAGCAGCACATGTTCGTCCAGTCTCCTTGTAGCAGAGTGGTAATTGAGTTGTCATCTTCAGAGCTCGCCGACATGGATGGATGGATAGATAGGAAGCGTTTAGTGCAGCGCGGCCAGACAAAGAGACGAGGAACTCTCAACACAAAAATGTTTACATCTGTTTGAAGTGCCGCTGCTTCCTTCACAGCTGCTTTATTATTTGGTAGACATATTAAGAAGGAAATAGGGCATTAGAACTATGGATTTCATTCGCACTTTTAGCATTATCTTTAGTTCTCATAAGCAGCAAGATTTTTTATTTCAAGATTTTCGTAGAAATTTACACTTTCGGCATCCTGATAAAGATAAGGTGGCTTTAGACAAGCCGTCTGTCTGTGTCTGTATAAAGTGATTGCGTGATTCAGTAAAATGTCGTTATGACGAATGTCCGTATAACTAAATTATGTTCTGTCCCTTATTTTTCTCCATAAAATTATATATTTAAATACTTTCGCTTTTACTAAAAAAAAAAAAAAAAAACGTAACGAAATAAACATTTCGCTGTCTTTCGGGAAAAATTTACTTCTTAACAAAACTTATTTTAAATAGCCTATAAGGCGGGCTTTAGCAAGGAAGAACATATTATTTTGTATTAAAATAATATTTAAATAAATAGTGACCACGTGGTCATTAAATATCTAGCTAATATAGTATGCTTATTATACTACAGATGTCTCTGAAATTTGTGCTGGTTTTTACGTAGTTGTACCCTTGTTGTCCACATCTAGTTTCCTTCTGCCAATCACAGATCAAATCATAGCTAACTAATCTTACAACATATCACCTCCTATCCTACCAAGTGTTTCATAAAACTTGAATTTTTTACTTCTTCTATGGCTTTCTTTAAACCTTTTCTTTTCTAATACTATGCAAGTTTAGATTTCTATTTTAATTGAGGATAGGATATTTTACAGATCTATATTCGTAGAGAGTATTTAACATACAATGAAGAAATGAAATCTAATATAAAAAATTCTCAGAGCTTTAAAAACAAACATAAAATACCATTTTTTCTTAAAATCAACTTCGGTTCGGACCTGTCGTTTTTATTCTGAGCGCCTCAATTTTGCTTAGAAAAACTCACAGAATATTTATGAAATCTAAAGGAGAAAAATATTTGAAACGGGAGAACCTCTGTTCCCAAGTTACCGTCGAATAACGCTATGTGACGTATTTGTGTATCGTAAACTTGGCTGATGTCAGTAATGAGCAGGAAGAGCGTTTAGATCAGGAATAACCACAATAGAAAAACGTTATCACGGTCAATGGAATCCTACAATGTTGGGTGATTATACTGCTCTTTTCTGAAGAGGGACAGTATATCTAACCACACGAGAAAACCGTCAAATAGCAAGGATTTTTAGGACCTATGGAAGTATGCATTTTGTTATTTCTATGTGTAATATATTAAATAGCTTATATAAATTAATTTCATTGGTATTTTTATTAAAAAGTTTCTTTCACTGCCACCTTTTAAACTTTTAAATATTGCAGAATTTCATTATCTTGAATATTTTTAAGTAGACCAGATAGAAAAAATCCAATCACATTTACGGAAACATAGTTTCACTTCCAAAAGTACTGGAATCAGCTATTTTCACTCCGGAGTTAAGTCAAAAGTTTTTTTTTTTTTTAATTTCCCTACTGCTTTTAAGGATTTCCTACAATACTGTAGTTTTCGTCAAAAAACAAACTTGTAAACCATGAAATATCATTGTTCATTTACATTTTTTCCTCCGCTGTTCCGAGTCCAACGCATCTGTGTCTTGTAATCCTTTCATCCCCATACACCAACTCATTCCTTCCATCTACTTTTCAGCTAGTCTACATTTTCTATTCCTTGCTTCTGATTCCCATAGCATCACTTCCTTCGGTATTCTTTTATCTTTCATTCTCAATACATGTCTGTACCATTGTAAACTTTATTTATAATTTCTACTACATCTTTTACTACATTCATCATCTCCCTTGCTATTGTATTCCTCATTTTTTCCCCTCTTTGACTTTCTAGCTGTTTTTCTCTAAAAGTCCATATCAGTGAATCTTCATTTTCCTCTTCACCCTATTTACATTGCGAACCAAACGTAATTACCTTTGATCGACGTTCTGGCTGATATGTACATCTGTTATTATCAGGTAGTGCATCTCACTTGATGATATGTAAGAGTAAAAACAATTGTTTATGTACATCTGAAGCCTGATTAAGTGTAATAAGTAACTAAGCGGCGATGTATGCAATGGAGGGGCAAAGAACTGGCCACCCTACCACATTATCTCCTGCTCTAGTTGCCTCATAAGCGGTGCCACGTTGGTATCACTTGTGAGGTTCAGACCTGTTTTCGGACAGTTGACTAAACAACAACCACAAGTAATGTGATTAATTTCAGCGGGATAATTTTTTAGATATCTCAAACAAATAAATTTAATACAATTTTTCTCGTTTTTTCTTTCTTTTCGAGATAAAAATTCTTTTCTATTAAACATTTCACAGCGTATTTTGGAAAATCCATTGACTGAATTCTCAATCAGCTATTTTCACTCCGGAGGTAAGTCAAAAGTTTTTTTTTTTTTAATTTCCCTACTGCTTTTAAGGATTTAAGAAAGCCCTGAAACGAATCACAACTAAAGCAGAAGGACCAGACCACGTCAATATTTCGTTATTAAACAAAATCATAGACGTAATACTACCGACTGTGACCCACATTTTCAATGCCTCAATTATGACTTCGACTTACCCACAGCAATGGAAACTCGCTTTTGTCCACCCAATTCCCAAGACCAAAACCGACATCTTATAACGACTACAGACCTATCAGCATCCTACCTGCCCTATCTAAAGCATTGGAGCGCATTGTACACAAGCAACTGACAGAATACTTAAACAAATACAAACTTCTCGACTCTTATCAATCAGGTTTCAGAGCCGGACATAACACAAGTACAGCATTACTTAAAATCACGGAAGACCTACGCGAGGCCCGGGACGAACGTAAATTGACAATAATGACTTTACTTGACTTCAGCAAAGCCTTCGATTCTGTAGACATTGACTTATTAATATGTAAACTCAGAAGACTACACCTAGAAGAGCACGTTGTCCTGTGGTTTGACTCTTACCTTAATGGCCGCCAACAAAGTGTGATAGCTGGAAATCGTTCTTCCCCTTGGCAGGCCGTAAGGTCAGGGATCCCACAGGGATCAGTTCTTGGCCCTTTACTATTTACAATTTATATCAACGACATATCAGAATCTCTAAAGTACTGCCGACACCATCTCTATGCAGACGACCTTCAAATATACATAAAATTCCACACTGACGAAATAAATGATGCAATAACTAAAATTAATGACGACCTGAACTCAATCTGCACATGGATACGGAAATTCCGACTTAAACTAAATCCAGAAAAATCACAGTCAATCATTGTGGGCCATTCACGTTTGTTAAGCACTATTACCATACCAAATTTGTCCCCGATTAAAATACATGGCACCGAAATTCCGTTCAGTGAATCAGTAAAGAATCTAGGTATTTATATGGATAAAAGTTTAAATTGGAACATTCAAGTTGCAGAAACCTGCAAAAAGGTATTTTCATTAATCCACTCGTTTAGACGATTGAAGAATTTTCTACCCCTTTCCATGAAAAAATGTTAGTGCAAACACTCGTGATGCCCCACTTCGATTACTGTGATATTCTGCTTACTGACCTAAGCGTTACTTCGGCGCAGAGACTACAACGTGTTCATAATATGTGCGTCCGTTTCGTCTGCAATATTCGCCGGGCTGATCACGTAACACCATCCCTCGAAATGTTGTCCTGGCTCCGTCTAGAAGATCGTAGGAAAATCCACTGTCTTTCCCTTCTCTTTCACATATTACATTTCTCCACTCCTGTCTATCTTGCGTCTCGTTTTCAAAATTTATCCACCCATCATAACCTAGACACACGATCACAACACTCCTCAATATTATCCATTCCTCCCACCGAACATCCTCATATTCATCTTCTTTCACTGTGGCTGTTCCTCGACTTTGGAATTCCCTACCGAGTAATGTCAGGGACTGTCAGACATCAAATCAATTTAAGAATAGGTTAACGAGATATTTTTCTAACAATTATTGTCAACAATAATAGCTGTTTCAGGTTTCTCAGTGTTTAATGGTTATATATATCACAGATAAATATATAAATTATCTCATTATTATTATTATTATTATTACTATTATAATTACCATTATTATTATTATTGTTATTATTATTATTATCATTATTATTATAACTATTTCTTACCAGTGTTTATTATTGTCACACTAACATTAGTTATCCAATTTTCATCATTTACTTTCATGTTGTTTTATGATCTAGATATTAATGTAATAACTATGTAAGCAAATGTATTTAATTAGAATTAGAGTCTGGCTGGGCGGAAGAGAAGGCCTACTGGCCTTAGCTCTGCCAGATTAAATAAATAAATTATTAAATTATTAATTATTAATATACTCAGCCAATTTAAGAGAGCAGTGTATTATGATAATAGATGATTGAAAGAACATTAATATTGCCATTTAAATGAGCAGAAATTTGATCTGAACAAATGTAACATTGTAAAATTCCTTTGCAGAACGAAAAGTTAAATTTGTTCCGATCAAATATCTGTACATTTAAAAGAAAAAACTAAAATTCTTCAAATCATTTATTATCATAATATTGTTCGCGCAACTTATCTAGGCACTTGCTCTCTCGCTGCCCCTCTCCTTCCCTCTCCTACCACGCTACCGCTACAAGCAACCTCGCTACACCCCGCTTCCCCGCTCTTTTAGCTGCCCAGATAAGTTGCGCGAACAGTACACTGCTCTCTTAAACTGACTGAGGATATTGGGAATTCAATCAATGGCTTTCGTAAAACATGCTATGGAATGCTTCATGTAAAACAATTTTTGTCTCGACAACGAAGCAAAAACCAGCAAAACTGTATTAAACGTTTTTGTTTGAATATGCCAATGAATAAAAGAAATAAGAAAAATTTCTCATTGATTAAAGTTCTCGTTAACACTTTGTTAAAAACATAAAATTTACTCTGTCACACGTTAAAAGTGTTAAAATTGTTAAAAAGGTATTTACCTTCGACAGACGGCCCGTTTCGACGCTATTTGTCGTCGTCTTCAGTGTCTCTTGAACCACTGCTGATTTTGGCTCTGCGATGTGCAGTTGTAGATGGTAGGGGTGGGGGTGTGTTGCTCCTATGGTGGGGGTTGGTTGTCTGTATGCTATGACGTACTATGACGTCAAACAATGTGTGCGTATTGAACTGTAGTTGCGTATTAAGTATATATTGTGGGTGTGCTATTGTATTCTTATATATTTCGTATTGTTCTAGGATGTTTAACTGTGAACTTTTTGGTGTGATGTGTAAAATTTCCATATCTGTTTCTATATTATTGTAGTCATGATTATTGTCGATAATGTGATCTGCATAATTTGATGTAATGTAAGGTTTGGTTATAGCTTTAGTATGTTCGTTGTATCTTGTATGAAAAGATCTTCCTGTCTGTCCTATGTAAAAATGTGGGCAACTATTGCATTTTAATTTGTAAACTCCAGTTGAATTATATATATTTGAATGTTTAGTGTGGTTATTTAAGTATTTCTGTGTTGTGTTATTTGTTTTGTATGCAATTTTGTACTTTAGTTTTCTGAATGAAGTTGCAATTTTGTGGGTATTGGTATTTATTATATTGTATTAATAAAATTCATACATAAAAATTGAAATAACTTTGAATTGTATTCTCAAAGTTATGAAACAAAAGGTATGAATTCTTTAAGATTGTTTGAACCAAAATGCAACACTGCTACAGTATTTAATCATAGTAGAAATTTAGGCCCAAGAATATATTATAACAAATTTATATTTAAATATCCTAATCTTGTCAATTCTAACAGTTCTATTTTCGCTCTAGAGTATGCCATTAGGAAAGTTCAGGATAACAGAGAAGATTTGGAATTGAACGGGTTACATCAGCTTCTTTTCTATGCGGATGACGTGATTATGTTAGGAGAAAATCCACAAACGATTAGGGAAAACACGGAAATTTTACTTGAAGCAAGTAAAGCTATAGGTTTGGAAGTAAATCCCGAAAAAACAAAGTATATGATTATGTCTCGTGACCAGAATATTGTACGAAATGGAAACAAAAATGTTGGAGATTTATCCTTCGAAGATATGGAAAAATTCAAATATCTTGGAGCAACAGCAACAAATATAAATGACACTCGGGAGGAAGTTAAACGCAAAATAAATATGGGAAATGCGTGTTATTATTCGGTTGAGAAGCTTTAGTCATCTAGTCTGCTGTCAAAAAATCTGAAAGCTAGAATGTATAAAACAGTTATATTACCGGTTGTTCTGTATGGTTGTGAAACTTGGACTCTCACTTTGAGAGAGGAAAAGAGATTAAGGGTGTTTGAGAATATGGTTCTTAGGAAAATATTTGATGCTAAGAGGGATGAATTTACAAGAGAATGGAGAAAGTTACACAACGCAGAACTGCACACATTGTATTCTTCATCTGACAATAAGGAACATTAAATCCAGACGTTTGAGATGGGCAGGGTATGTAGCACGTATGGGCGAATCCAGAAATGCATATAGAGTGTTAGTTAGGTGGCCGGGTGGAATAAGACCTTTGGGGAGGCCGAAACGTAGATGGGAGGATAACATTAAAATGGATTTGAGGGAGGTGGGATATGATGGTAGGGACTGGATTAATCTTGCTCAGAATAGGGACCGATGGCGGGCTTATGTGAGGGCGACAATGAACCTCCGGGTTCCTTAAAAGCCATAAGTAAGGAAGTATTAATGACAGTTTTCATATTACGATTAACAGCAGCTATTTATTCTCTCTTGTAATTTTGTCTTGCGTTATCTTGTGTACCTGAAACATCCATCCTCGTACTTTTTTTCCATTAATTCAAAGTTAATTTTTATAATTCAAAAGTAGGCCTATACACAGCTTAAATTCTAAGAGAAACTATGTAATAAAAAGGTATAAAAAACCTAGGAAATCAATAGAATTCGTCATGCGTAGTGTAGAAATGGACGTTCAGTGACAGAAGAAGAGACTGGATGCTGCGCTTCGTAGCGCCTGCAGATTTGTTGGTGATTAACCTCGCAAACAATGGCGACGCTGTCAGACGCTGTTACGGAGATGACTAGTGTAAAGCGAGATAAGATGCGATCAAGATGCCTCCCGCCCGCCTGGCCGGGTTAACGAGGTTTCAGGCACACACACGCCTCTGCGGTGTCACGTCTCCAAGCTTTACAATAACGTTAGAGCACACCTATTGTTCCCTTGACAGTTGTTGATGTGGCAACAGCAAATATCTTGGCTCCCGGCTTCTTTCCTTGCTTTGTTGTAATGCCATCTGAGCTTTGTTCTTCCCTATGGTACATTTCTATTGTATGTTACCAAAACCAAGGTAACCGGAGTTCGATTACCGGCGATGACACTGAAGATTTACAATCTCAAAATGGTGATTGTGTCTTTCCTGCTTTTTGTTTTACCACGTGTTTCATGCCTCGCAATATTTTACGTCTATACTGGGTTCCATAATGTCTGACAGGAGACGTAAACATTGCCGGAAAAAGCTGATTGGTTAACTTTACGAGGGCTGGACCCGGGACGGGTGCTTTTGATTCATTCTATGCCATATACATGCGATGATTCTCGTAGTCCGACAGGTGACTTGGATGGCATTCGTGAATCCGACGCTGTCGGTGGGCCATCCTGCCTCAGTCCCTGATAGAACCGGGTCCCACTTCGAGGATGAGTAGCCTGATAAGCCCCAGGGACCCGGAGCCCTAAGGCCTTAATATATCAGCATTGAAAGCCCGTACTATCCCCAGACTTCACCCCATCTTATTTTTATTTATTTATTAAATTTATTTATTTATAAGCCGAGAAGCAGGTGGGAGGATAATATTGAAATGGATTTGAGGGAGGTGGGATATGATGATAGAGACTGGATTAATCTTGCACAGGGTAGGGACCGATGGCGGGCTTATGTGAGGGCGGCAATGAACCTGCCGGTTCCTTAAAAGCCATTTGTAAGTTTATTTATTTATTTATTTATTTTCCATTTCGTGTCGTCATGCGAGAAATCAATCCGGCTAAATCTCTTTGTAGACATTCAAGCAGTGTTGCTTCCCTCCAACTAGTTGCTAGCAAGAAGGAAGTAAGTCCAGTAGTGGGGCTGCCACCTCACAGCTTCTGGACAAGCTGATTATACTGCATTTCCTCAGTACAAGATGAATAGTTATACCGCCATGACTCAAGCTTTCCTTTGTATCTCATGTAGATATCTCACAAAAAAAAAAATTTAAATTCAATAAATCTGCAGGCATTATCAGCAGTATAATGAAACCTTCTTTAGTCCAGAAATATACCCGCACTTGTCTGTACATGACCTTAGCAAGACCTGTCCTTTGTTACGGCAGCAAAGCTTGTACCTTACGAAAAAGCGATGGAAATAAAATTAATGCCAGTGAAATGATGTTTATGCGCCGAACAACAGAATACACTAAATGGGATCATAAAAGAAATGAAGACATTCTAAAAGAACTGGGAATGGAACCTGTACTGCTGTATAATATTCATCAACATCAAGACAACTGGCTTCATCATGTCAAGCATATGCCTAGAGCAAGGATTCCTCGAGCGATCTTGAACTACAGACCAACAGGGAAAAGATCACTGGGTCGTCTGTGTAGAGATGGCAGGAAAACTTTTGTAGACCGGAACAGTCCTTCTAGGACTATCACCTGTTAGGAAGATGATTTATTTATTTATTTATTTATTTATTTATTTATTTATGTATTTATTTATTTATTCTGGTAGAGTTAACGCCTTGAGGCCTTCTCTTCCACACTACCATGAAAAAAGTCAATAACAAAAGTAGTATTTACTATTGCAGATGATAGATGAAGTGAGAAGGTTATTTCTAATCAACCAATGCCAGAAGTCACATTCCAGACTTATCTTGAAGTTAGGCGGAGGTAGAAAGCTTCAGACGAACCTACGCCCGAGCGCAACTCCGGTTCTGCTGGCAAGCGCCTTAGCCGACTGAGCTACGCCGATGTCGATTTATTATTTCCATATTTTAATTTATTTGTTTTTTAGAAATTAATTTTTATTTTATTACAAATAAATGCTCATGATTGTGTGTATGGTATTCTAATTTCCAATGACTAACTGAAATGATTTACAATTTATATTATAATACTGTGACATTCATTGCTTGTAAATATGTTTTCCACTATGTCAAAATTATGTAGCATTAAGAAGTTTGTCTTTAAATTTACCCTACCTTAATGTTATCTTATAGAGTCACCAGTAACATATCTAAAGTTTATTAATTTTGGTGTACGTTTCAACAATATGTAACAGGACTTCTGAACCATCCTGTGTTTTTAAAAATAGGATGATTATTTTATATTTTTATTTTTTGGATAATTAAATAATTAATAATATATAAATTATTTATATTCCAAATGCTTAACGAAGATTGATGTATGACTTGATGTATGATCGATTTTGACTGGGGTAATTATATTACCCCCTTGGTAGTAGTAAATTGTGAAAAACCTTGGTAGCAGGAGGGTTAAGAATACTCTTCAAATGAACTCATGTTTCTGAACAAAATATCTTTACAATAAGTGGCATTTAACAAATAATGTAACATGAGTTATATGTATTAATATTCAAATCCACAATCTTAAATTTCATACTTTATTTTTCGGCAAACAAATTACACAAATTCAAAATTGAACATTTCTACCAATAAGTTTTCCACTACATAAAACTCATGATAAAATCAATCAACTTTTTATGCATATTACTTTCTACAATTTAATAGATTAAGTTTAGATTTCGTCAAATTTTTAAATATCTGATGATGCCGTACAGGCGAAAACATTCATATCTATTTAAGATGTAATAGCAAATAATAAAATTTGCAAATAGATAAATCATATTGATTGAACATTTAAAAGAAATTTATCATATTGAATAGATTTATCTGAAAACCAAAATTAATAGTAAAATACATATAAGAGAGGACAGGCGTAGCCATCGTTTTGCAGAACTTCATTCTTGTCGTCTTCCTTGTTTTATTTTTCAGTGTCCGATGCCGCACATAAATTGGAATTTTTGTACATTTTTGTCAACGTCATCCTTCGTTTCACTTTTTTTTTTTCATTTACTTCGCAACCTAGGGAGTTAAAACTTTTCACTTGTTATAAATTATTACCCTTCTTGTAATTTTTGAGCCTATTAATGATTTCCCCCAAAATGCCATTATTTTGATTTACATTTGACGTGAATTTGAATTCTTTTCTGAAGGCGCGTGTAGTCTATCAGTCTCGTGGAATACACCTGTGCTATTTCCCCTTTTGTCACAATGCTTTATTCTTGCTGTTTAAGAATTGCATTGTATTCGTGTTATATTTGAGACCATTAAATCTGCTGTAAATGGCGGACAGACACGAAAGTTATCTGCTGCAAGTGAAGTTTTGTATTTAACAGTAGTCGACGTCGAAGTGCTGCTACTGTCAATAAGCTTCCCCGATCCCAGTTGCTGATTTTTATGCGAAACTAATCAAAGATTCAAGTCGAGGGTCCTTGAGGTGGAAGAACAATGTGAAGCCAATTACACGCTCAAACAATTCTCACAGTTGTATTAAACTTCACCGCGATCTCTTGCTGTCAGAGCTGTGTGAGTTTCGACCACTCTACCCAGAAGTCCCAGAAACATACCCACTCGAATCACAAGAACTGCAACTTGCACTTGAGAGAAGATCGCAGTGAAGGAGAAATACTGTAGGCTATATATGTGACAGCAAAAAATTACATAGGATCTGAAATTTTGCGGGGAGCATCTGTAAACATCCAGACTTTTTAAGAGTAAACAAACAATATTTTTATGAAAAAAAGTCATTATTTCACTTCAGTGTACCCTTAACTCAGTAATGTAAATTTAACGTATGTAGATATTTTCCTATGTATTGTGGGTCCCTATCACCACGGCATGGCACGTCCTCAGGTTGCGGATAGAGGAGACGGCCTCCAGATATGGAGGGTAGCTGCGAATATATTGAATAAGCAGTCGTGGACAGCCGATAAGGGGTGGTCCTCCAGCTTGGGGGTTGGGCGAAGGGCTAACAACCCATCACCGTAAAAAACAGCTTGTTACGAATCCTTCAAATAAGCCTCGGAATGGGATGGCGGGCTTATGTGAGGGCGGCAATGAACCTCCGGGTTCCTTAAAAGCCAGTAAGTAAGTAAGATTTATTTTATTTATTTTATTGGATTACTATACGACGCTGTATCAACATCTGGGTTATTTAGCGGCTGAATGAAATTAAGGTGATAATGCCGATGAAGCGAGTCCGGGGTCCAGCACCGAAAGTTACCCAGCATTTGCTCGTATTGGGTTCAGGGAAAACCCCGGAAAAAAACTCAACCAGGTAACTTGCCCCGACCAGGATTCGAATCCGGGCCACCTGGTTTCGCGGCCAGACGCGCTGACCGTTACTCCACAGGTGTGACTCGTATATAGATCTAACTAAGTTTTAATAATATTTTCTGCAACAAAATTAATGGAACTTTTGTACTTTAAATTGTTTAAATATAATTTAGAAAATTTTAAACTCCCTTAGCAACAGCAATAAAATTTTCTCCATTGATGACAAAGTACTGTATTACGTTCTGCCTACCCACGCTTTCAATATTGGCTTCGCCACTGTTCGTATCGATGCCAGTAAAAGTCAAGTCAACCCCATGACAGGCTAAATCGGCTCAGAGGGTGACGAGAGGTTAAGACTACCACCTTTACAGACAATCGGCACTTAATGGCAGTAGGGATGTCAGCGCTACGTGCTCTCAACCTTCACCCTCCAAGAAAATATCTTAGTAGGCTACTTCTGTTAGACACTGAATAAACCCCAGGACCACTGTGTGGCTGGAAGGATTACATCAATGAAAAATGAAAGACACTATGGGAATTGAACCCGCGTCCTTCCAACTTTCAGCGTTACGCCTTCATCACGACGCTACAGCGCCCACATCGATGCCAGTAATGTACAATAATACAATTAATTTATCAATAGAAGACATTTCAATGAGGATTTTGGTCACCCCTGTTTCGGCGAGACTTCTGTTCAAACATTGTTGGTGCAATCAGGTACTCATTGTCGCTGAATAAAGGGGAGCGTCACCTAGACCTCAGCGATATTGACAGGCCTAACTTTAATTACAAGTTGGGCGCAAGATCCACCCTTCTGAGACCCAGTGACGCGATCTGTGTTTCTATTGTTCTTCACTTCACTTGTTCATTCTTTCTAGAATCAAACGCAACGTATACTTTGACAATCGGAGCTCTCACAATTTAACGTGGCTCCATTTGAAGCCTCCAGGAGAGTTAATTTCGAGTCGAGACCTGTGGGTCGGTACTCAAAGCTTATTATAAAAGTCCGCGAATTTCACCTATGTTCAAGAAGACGCAAAATACATCGATTCATCCATTTCTAATGTGTATTCCTCACAATTTGCTTATTCCTTCATATATTTATTTCAATAACTAATCCATTTACTCACGTAAATATTAAGATATTACATGATTTATTATATAATTTAGGAGAAAATCCACAAACGATTAGGGAAACACGGAAATTTTTCTTCATGCAAGTAAAGCGACAGATTTGGAAGTAAATCCCGAAAACACAAAGTATATGATTATGTCTTGTGACCAGAATAGTACCAAATGGAAATATAAAAATTGGAGATTTATCCTTCGAAGAGGTCGAAATATTCAAACATCTTGGAGAAACAGTAACAAATATAAATGACACTCGGGAGGAAATTAAACACAGAATAAATATGGGAAATGCCTGTTATTATTCGGTTGAGAAGCTTTTGTCATCTAGTGTGCTGTCAAAAGATCTTAAAGTTAGAATTTATAAAACATTTATAGGCCTAATACCGTTTGTTCTATATGGTTGTGAAACTTGGACTCTCACTTTGAGAGAGGAACAGAGATTAAGGGCGTTTGAGAATAAGATTCTTAGGAAAATATTTGGGGCTAAGAGGGATGAAGTTACAGGAGATTGGAGGAAGTTACACAACACAGAACTGCATGCATTGTTTTCTTCACCTGACATAATTAGGAACATTAAATCCAGACGTTTGAGATGGGTAGGGCATGTGCCACGAATGGGCGAATCCAGAAATGCATATAGAGTGTTAGTTGGGAGGCCGGAGGGAAAAAGACTTTTACGGAGGCCGAGACGTAGATGGGAAGATAATATTAAAATGGATGTAAGGGAGATGGGATGTGATGATGGAGACTGGATTCATTTTGCACAGGATAGGGACCGATGGCGGGCTTATGTGAGGGCGGCAATGAACCTGCGGGTTCCTTAAAAGCCATTTGTAAGTAAGTATAATATAATTTTTCGGTTACACCACTTATTAATACATTACATTCATTGAGCTACGAATAATTACTTATTGTAAAAATGAGCTAAAATACAAAATAAAATGCATCTGTAGCCTACAAAGGAGTGGCAGTAAGAGATAAAGTGCATAAGATTTGCTGATAATATGGCGTTGTTAGCAGAAGTGGAAATGATACTAAATGGTATGCTAGTGGAGCTAAATGGCAGCTGTGAGTGGTATAGAATGAATATAAATTCAAACAAGACGAAGACCATGGTTATCGGAAGAAAAATAAAGAAGGTAAACGTGCGAATCCTAAATGAGACAGTGGAACAAGTGAACATCTTCAAAAGCTTGGGGTCTGCTATAAAGCAGTAACATGATCTGCTACCAGAAAGTCAAAGGAGGTTAACAATGGCGAAGGAAGCTTTTAATAGATAAAGGAGTGAAGTGATTTGTGTGGAGTGTGGCTTTAAATGGGGCAGATATATGGAAATTACGACGAAGTAAAGAGAAGCGATTTTGTATTTGAAATGGGGATATGGAGAAGGATGGAGCGTGTGAAATGGACAGACAGAGTAAGAGATGAAGCTGTGTTGGAAAGAGTGGATGAAGAAAGAAGAAAAGGAATTGGCTGGCTCACTGGCTGACAAGAAACCGCTTACTGAAGCATGCACTGGAAGAAATGGTGATCGGGAGAAGAGTTCGGGGCGGAGGAAGATATCAAATATTACACGACATTAAAATATATATATATATATGGATCATACGCAAGTCACTTATTGTGGATGGTAGTGGCTCTTGCAGAACATCAAGTTGTCCACTTATCACGTTATTATTATTTTTTTTTACTTTATAACTGCTGACAGTTTTTTTTTATTTTTATGTTCAACATTGTTAATGTTTCTAAATTCAAAATAAATCTACGTATGTTAATAGGACGTTTTGAGACGGAAATTTTACTTGAAGGAAGTAAAGCGGTCGGTTTGGAAGTAAATCCCGAAAAGACAAAGTATATGATTATGTCTCGTGACCAGAATATTGTACGAAATGGAAATATAAAAATTGGAGATTTATCCTTCGAAGAGGTGGAAAAATTCAAATATCTTGGAGCAACAGTAACAAATATAAATGACACTCGGGAGGAAATTAAACGCAGAATAAATATAGGAAATGCGTGTTATTATTCGGTTGAGAAGCTCTTATCATCCAGTCTGCTGTCCAAAAATCTGAAAGTTAGAATTTATACAACAGTTATATTACCCGTTGTTCTATATGGTTGTGAAACTTGGACTCTCACTCTGAGAGAGGAACATAGGTTAAGGGTGTTTGAGAATAAGGTGCTTAGGAAAATATTTGGGGCTAAGCGGGATGAAGTTACAGGAGAATGGAGAAAGTTACACAACACAGAACTGCACGCATTGTATTCTTCACCTGACATAATTAGGAACTTAAAATCCAGACGTTTGAGATGGGCAGGGCATGTAGCACGTATGGGCGAATCCAGAAATACATATACAGTGTTAGTTGGGAGACCGGAGGGAAAAAGACCTTTAGGGAGGCCGAGACGTAGATGGGAGGATAATATTAAAATGGATTTGAGGGAGGTGGGGTATGATGATAGAGACTGGATTAATCTTGCACAGGATAGGGTCCGCTGGCGGGCTTATGTGAGGGCGGCAATGAACCTTCGGGTTCCTTAAAAGCCATTTGTAAGTAAGTAAGTAAGTATAGGACGTTTTTGTTTTATTTTGTAAATCACTCTTCACCGCATGACTCCCCCTCCGCTCTTTACACGAACCCCATCGACGAACAATTACGTTGCGAAACCATGTTCTTTTTCTGTGCAATAGATTACGAAAAATTATTCACTGTTTTGTCATCCTACGAAATTACTTGACTGTCCATACTTTACGACTGATTTACCTCGCATTAGTACAAGCTATATTACAATACGGCATTATAGGATGGGGTAGTATTTATAGTACCTGCCTCATGCCAATAACTCTGCTACAGGAAAGAATAATAAAAATATGGCTTCATAAACGTCTTATTATTCTTCAGAACTGCTGTATTCAGAATTTAAAGTATTTGCCTTTCATCAAATTTATAACGATGTATTATTGAATTTCGTACATCAATATATTTAATTTATATTCACATAAATACAAAACCATAAGATCAGAGAACATATGCTTGACAAAACTAAATCATACCTGCACAAACAGCGCTCAATGAGCGCGCGCGCTCCTTCGGAGCGGGAGAGCGCTGTTTCCCGCTCGCCGAAACGGAGAGGAAGATACGTCAGAATGACAGACTTGCTGTAGGTAGAGGAGAGGGAAACGACCACTCAGCTATCTAGTGGAGTGCAGTGTGTAGGCCTATTCTCAGTAACTGTTTCACGTTGCTTACCTACTGCTACAGTACAGTATGGAGGAATCTAAAAGACGGAACATAACATTTAACGATTTACAGCTCGAACTTATTGATCTTCAATGTGACCTAAGGGCTAAAGTTCGTTTGAATAATAGTACTAGCCTGGTTGAGTTTTACAAGACTAAACATTAGCAATAATATCCACGACTACACAGGCTGACTGTGAAAATGATTGCTATATTTGGGTCAACATTTATATTTGTGAGCAACTGTTTTCTATAATCAACTTTAATAAAGGCAGACATCGAACATCTGTAACTAATGTTTCATTACGATCAGTAGGCTACTGTTCCTTTCAGCTGCCAACAGCATAAAACCTCGTTTTCATGTACTGATAAATAAAAATATAACAAAATGAAATTGTACATTTAAGTAGCTATAGAATTTCTATTATTTCTGTAAAATAAATATTTATTTATTCATTAATTAATAATAAAGATGTATAATTAATAATGGTCTAAGATAGTTTTGCAAACACTGAACGGGGATTCATTTCATAAACACTCGTAATAGTACTTCCTTTTGTGTATATTTTGTACGAGATCACCCCTTCTTCCAGTCCACCCTTATACAGAGCGCAACTAATATCTGCATTCCGCTCATGAGCTGTGAGACGGCTCGGAGAGCGCAAACCTTGTGCAGGCCTGACCTATATGTACTACAACTGTAGCATATAATCACAGTAGCAACTTCGGTCCAAGGCTCTATAACATCATAACAACTAAATTCCCAATCATAGAATTTGCTAATGCTTCTATTAAACAAAATTTAAAAATTGCGGATTGGAGAGAAAATTTAAAGTTAAATTATTGTGATATCTGTGTTTTTCTTCTTATTTTTCCTTCTTTTAAATTTGTCTTTGTTATTTAATAAAAGGTCTTAATATTATGTGGAATTATCCCTAAGCACGAGTAACTTACTCTTTTTGGAGGCGCTAGAGTGTTTTATATGTATAAAAAAAGAAATATGTATCGTTGTTCTGGCAATAAAGTGTTATTCTATATACTGTAGGCCTCTTTCTCGAATTTACTGATATATTAACCTCTGAAGTTCCGAACCCTTTTTTTTCAATGGCTCTCTCTATAAACTTCGTTTTCTGTATTTCACAGTATTGATGGGAACATTGGAGAATAGTGGATTTCTTCCGACAAAACCTATGTTACACGTATAGCCTTTATTGCCTTCCTAAGAACTACACACATAAAAGAAAATCCTGGATTTAAGTTGAAAAGAGACAAGGGGGGGGGGAGCATGAAACAAAGCACGACAGAAACATAAAACTTAGTAGCCTATATATCTGAGCCTCCAATGTAGTTGATAACTTACAATAACGTCCGACAAAATGTCGGATTCAGTCAGCAGTGTTAATCACAAGGAAGGAAGACAGCCTACAGCTGTGAGATCGTCAGCGTTCACCGGGAATTATCAGGCCAATGCATGGCTCCAAAAAGCTTCAATAAGAGGTTTATTTATTACCTAAGAGCAGCCTTATTCTCACTAAAGTGATGTCAAAGAACTAGCATCATTATAATTTGAAAAAAAAAAAAAAACACACACAACGGCGCTCATAGACACAAAGCCAGTCAGAGACAGTCAAAAGATAACTGATACTCTAGCCGTCTGGCTGTTGCTAGGTGTGTACAACATTCAGCGATTTTGTAACATCATTTCTGTATCCAATACACATTTTTCAAGTATTATGAGACATTTTGAATGCTTAGTCTGTTGTAATTTTATCAGTAGCATCGAAACCTGGCCTCTTGGCTTAAAAATCGATAATGTGTTAAATTGGAAAAATCATATTAAAGAAATTACCCCCAAACTAAATTCAGATTGTTTTGCTATTAGATCTATGCAAAAGATAGTAAATATCAATACCTTAAAAACAATATACTTTGCATATTTCCACTCGGTAATGAGTTTTGGAATAATATTCTGGGAAAATTCCACAGATAGTAACAGTATATTTCTATTACAAAAAAGAGTAATTAGAATAATAGCAGGTGCCAAATCTAGGGAATCGTGTAGGACTATTTTAAAAAAAACTACAAATAATGCCCATGGCTTGTCAGTATATCTTTTCATTAATAATCTTCCTCGTATGTAATTGTGAAAACTTTGTAACTAATTCAACAGTTCATAGCATAAATACACGCCAAAAATGACTTTCATACTCCATCGGCAAGTCTATCGTGCTAACAAAAAGGATTGCGTTATATGACAGTAGAAATTTTTAATAGCCTCCCTATCGATATAAAAAATGAAACTCAAAATATAAAATTATTTAGGGCCAAATTAAAGAAGTACCTAATTTCTCACGTCTTCTATTCTGTAGGTGAATTCATGACATTCAATAACGCTTCATGAAATTGATACTAAAACTTTGTGTTGTACTAGTACACTATATTGTAAATCTCGTCTATATATATTTCATCTAGACTGTGACTATAAATTAAGATTTTATAATAGTATTAAGTTTTTTTACTTGTTCCGTATTCTAGCTGTAAGCAATGTATGAATACCATGGAATGTTAATAAATACAATACAATAAAACATAAAAAAGTAGCTTTCTTCATTTAAAAATTCAATTCACTTATCCCGGAATATGGTACGTGTTGGAGCAATTTGGATTTTAAATTCAGATTTAGGGCACACATATTAGTAATATTCATCTATTTTTATTTCGGAGTAAGACAAAAAGTAAAAATGTGTTGTTCAGTGTAATCAGAAACTTTATCTCCTCCATTTTTATTAACAACTGATAACTGTTACATGCTCAAAATACATAATAATAGCTATCGTCCTGTAAATTGAATTGCCCAACTGAAGAAAATCGTTAAAATTTTACAAAACACCCAACTTAAATAAACGACAATATCCTTAAGACGTTTTAATAATGCACAGGTATGGTTTTATGTAGTACTCGTATATAGTGGCAGCAAGACTTTTAACTTCATGGACGTGCTCAATAATGTCCAGAAGTTGAAGAAAAGCTGTGCCTCATCAACAGAAGAGTCCCACGCTCGCTGAGCGAAGTGATGTAATATTGAAGAGGAAAAAAGGGTCAGAAGAGAGAGAAAAGCATACGATACGTTGACACATGCTCGAAGTCCATGTATATTTAAAGATGATAAATTTCATAAGAAGAGTTTCTCCCGAGAGGCAAGGAAGAATATGCTTCCGGGTTACAGATTTATGGCATGAAACAAAACCCTTTCTTGAGAGGGAAACTTGAAAAATTTACCGACCTTTATCGTCTATACACCTCTTCTGATAACATGGTCATTATTGTATTATTGGTTGTCACGAATACCGCTTAAGAGACGATATTTCCGAAGTAAATTATATTAATTCATCTTCATTTGTAAGACATAGATTCCTCCCAACTTCAAGATAAATAATTCTCTTTCTCAATCTTACCTGAATGTGATAGGAACTGTTGAAAGTGCTGCCTGTTTTGGTCCAAGCACTCCTGATATCTCCCAAGAAAGTTTTGTGACACTTATTGCAATTCTTTTTGCGTAATTTCATTTATCACTCTCCGGATTTCATTATGCAGGCCCTCAAGTATTTATAGATTTCTTCTATACCCTTTTTGTTTTAAATTCCCCCACAATATGGCCTCGTAGCATCAGGAAAACTAATACGAAATTTTCGTACAAACCTATCGTAAGATTTCTTCTTTAACAGGTAAGTTTCGACAATAAACACTTTCTGCTCAGTGGTGTACGTAACCATGATTCTAACCCTACCATGGATAAATATATAATAGGATGCGAAACTTACTGAGTTTCCCGTAACACATGCTAGAGGCGCTAATGTAGAAATTGATCTTGCTGCCACCTGTTGGGCGGTGGAGAACTTATTACATCTAGCAACGCACCAAGTAGCGGAAATAAAAACTAATTACTCCATGCATTTAGAAGCGCACCTGGTGACGAAAATGTTAAACTATGCAGAAAGTATTCCCTCCCTCTCGCCCCTCAACACTATTCTCAAACTAACCCAATTTAAAATAAAACATTTACATTTTTATTCCTCACAGCATCTTCCACTGAAAATTCTTACCGGAGCCAACAGGAAGATAAAAGAGACGATCTATTTCACACTACCCAATTAAAATATAACCAGACAGAGACAGAAAATAAAGCAAAAGGTTAGATAATTGGGATTGTATCCTTTGGGTATTTAGTGTACAGCGCAATTGAAAAGTCTGCAAAAACTACTTAGATATTTCAATTTATTATATTACTATTACTTTATAATACATTCAACAACACTATTTTTACAACGTCCATAAACATCACTGTTTAACATTCACTGCTTACACACACACACGTAGTATCACTTTATGTCCACTTATTAGCAAGTTTCTGGCTGCCATCTTGTCTTCTCGAGCAACGTCTCGAACGAACTGTTAAATAGAGAACTCTGAGTAACGTATCCAACACGTAGTTCTAATGTTCACCACCTACGACTTTTTTTTTATTAATTCGTCAACTTTTGGATACAGTATCGAAATCTTGGGTGATCTCCCGACTGTTCCTAATTAATTTTACTTATTGCTGAGAGGTAGTTCATTTATGATGCTGCACTCCCGTCATAACCAGGATGAACAGCGTGAAAACATATTTGACAGATAACTATGAGAAGAGGAACAAAGGTGTACGATGTCTTGTGTAGTACTGAGGGTTATAAGTTCCTAGTTTTGATACATACACATTTTGGTGGGAATGTGCCTGTTTATAAAATGTTTCAGCGAATCTCCTAATGATAACTGGGATACTTTCCACTTGTAGATCTTGATGTACCTCTTCATTTCTTGTGTACCACCCGCTGTTATGAATTACACGTAATACTTTATTTTGTACAACTCGAATGGGATCTAATGTTGTCTTAGGGGCGTATCCCCATACTGTAGGACCATACAAAAGCACTGATCTAATCAGCAATTTATAAATTGTCACTTTTTTAGATGTTGACAATGCACGTGTTTTTAAAAGGGGACACAGTTGTACCATTCTTGCTATTGTTTTTGCTCGTGTATTTGCAATGTTGGTATGCCATAACAGACGACTATCCAAATGGATTCCAAGATACTTAACAGAATCCGGAAATTCAAGGGCAGTACCATACAGTGTGAGTTTAGTTTGTGGTACACTTCGAGTTCTACTGAAGGCTATGACTTGACTCTTCATTGTATTTACAGTTAAGCGCCAATGTTGGAACCATTCTTCTATAAGGTGGACATGCCGTTGAAGTCGACCAATGGCTAGATCGGCATTGCGATGTGTAGTGTATGCTAGTGTATCATCTGCATATAAGGCTAACCTGGTAACGTCAGTTTCTGGAAGATCTGAAGTATATGCACAATATAAGTAAGGGCCCAATACTGAGCTTTGCGGAACTCCTCCTTGAATTTTCTTTTGTCTTGATAAACAGCCGTCTTCCTTAACACAGAAACGTCTGTTCCGAAGAAAATCAGCAATTATATGAATCAGTGCATCCACCTACGACGTCGGCCGCTGATAATCTTATTTGAACCCCCTGCCGTCAGATAGTGCTGACCGCAGTTTCGCATCCTAGTATATATTTATCCATGTTCTAATCCTCTTCACACTATAAACACAAGACAGCAACTGACTTCAAAAGCTTCTTGCCAACAACCCCGGCGCGCGAAGGACAAACGATACACGGGCAATGACGCATAGCTTAACGTTAGCCATTCAACAAACTCGCGCGCTAAAATGCCGTAAAGTCTTGTTTGGTTCATAAACAAATATCAAATATTACATTTTCCAAGTTTTCAGATTTAATATAGACTTTTTCAGATCAAAATTAGAAAAAGAAAGCACCCCTATGAATTTTCTATGACTGGGTACTCCTCGAATCGCATTACTGCAATGTATTCATTTCACAATAATTCTTTTAGCCTACAGAAGTTACGGTGTATGGTGTCATTTTGAACAATACAGCAATGTGGAGTAGTAATTGCAGGTTGAAATCTAAGTACTCTCAGAAATCCTGGTTTATATATTTTATAATCACAACTAATCTGACGTAACTTGTCGGGCATGCAGCCTCGGATTCTTTCTGTAGGATAGTTCGGAGTTATCGGAGGAAATGTTGAAGCGTTTAAGTTCTTTGAGGTTCAAAACTGGATGCTTGGATTTGCATTCTCTCTCCTTTTAATGGGCTGCGGGATTTCTTAGGTCGCTATGTGAAGCTGTAACCCATTCGATGTAGCGGTCAGCGATCTTCTTGATGCTCATTCCAATGTAGACTCTGCAGAACTCAAACAAAACTCTAATGGTCGATCTTTACTGGAACTAGTCACAAAGTCCATAGTGCAGCAACTCTGAGTCTCAGGAATTCAAACATAAGGGGAGACATCAAGCCCTATCTCACCAATGTTAAACCAGCTATATTAATGACCCGTTATCTCAGAACATACTAGGTATAGGAATGTAATATTTTTAAAGAATGTTTATCCATTCCGTTTGAGTGCATTGATACTTTCTGATGATAAGATATCTAATAGAAAAATATATATGATTCTTTTTTAACCTCTAACACTTAAAAAAATTAGACTATTATAGAAAATTCAATCAAAGGAAATCCATAACATTATAGTGTTATCTGTAATGTATGCTAAAAATTTCAAGCAGATAAACCTAGTAGTTTCTGAAAAAAAAAGTCATTTATGTTGAAAATTGTAGTTTTAATTAAATCGTGTTTAAAGTAAAGATTTCCATGAAAAATCGCCTATTACAGAAAAAATATTTTAAAACCCTCCCGGTTGGTAGTCCTTATCTTCTTCTCTACCCTGCTCACCTAATACTGCCCTCCTTCTCTTCGATCTTGCCTCTTTGGTTATGTTTGTTACCGCTATCTCCTTCGCCATGTATCCAAGTTCGCCATGTTTTTAGAGGTATTATACCCTATTAGGATACTTAGATCCTTCAACAACTTCAACATTGTGATATGGTAGAGGGTAAGAGAAGGCCCTATGGCCTAACTCTGCCAGTATTAATGATAGTAATAGTAGTAGTAGTAATAATAATAATAATAATAATAATAATAATAATAGTAATAGTAATAATAATAATAATAATAATAGTAATAGTAATAATAATAATAATAATAATAATAATAGTAATAATAATAATAATAATAATAATAATAATAATAATAATAATAATAGTAGTAATAGTAATAATAATAATAATAATAATAATAATAGTAGTAATAGTAATAATAATAATAATAATAATAATAGTAATAGTAATAATAATAATAATAATAATAATAATAATAATAGTAATAATAATAATAATAATAATAATAATAATAGTAGTAATAGTAATAATAATAATAATAATAATAGTAGTAATAGTAATAATAATAATAATAATAATAATAATAGTAATAGTAATAATAATAATAATAATAATAATAGTAATAGTAATAATAATAATAATAATAATAATAATAATAATAGTAGTAATAATAATAATAATAATAATAGTAGTAATAGTAATAATAATAATAATAATAGTAATAGTAATAATAATAATAATAATAATAGTAATAATAATAATAATAATAATAATAATAATAGTAATAGTAATAATAATAATAATAATAGTAATAGTAATAATAATAATAATAATAATAATAGTAATAGTAATAATAATAATAATAATAATAATAATAATAATAATAACTATAAACACAGAACTGCACGCATTGTATTCTTCACCTGAAATAATTAGGAACATTAAATCCAGACATTTGAGATGGACAGGGTATGTAGCACGTATGGGCTAATCCAGAAATGCATATAGTGTGTTAGTTGGGAGGTCGGAGGAATAAAGAACTTTGGGGAGGCCGAGACGTAGATGGAAAGTAATATTAAAATGGATTTGAGGGAGGTGGGATATGATGATAGAGACTGGATTAATCTTGCACAGGATAGGGACCAATGGCGGCTTATATAAGGGCGGCAATGAACCTTCGGGTTCCTTAAAAGCCAGTAAGTAAGTAAGTAAGTAAGTAAGTAAGTAAGTAAGTAAGTAAGTAAGTAAGTAATAATAATAATAATAATTATTATTATTATTATTATTATTATTATTATTATTATTAATTTTGTTTTTCCGATGAGTTTTGTAATGCTTTTAATAGCTATTTATATTGTCAATCTGAATGACTTATCAATTATTTACAATGAAACAAAAGTTTATAAAATATAATAATTTGCCATTGTATTTTATTGTTATTGAAAGCTAACGTTTTCGCCTTCTGGCATCATTGGACTTGGATTTACAATTACAATATCTAATTTTTCAAGACATAATTATATTTATTTATTTATTTATTTATTTATTTAACCTGGTAGAGATAAGGCCATCAGGCCTTCTCTTCCCCTCAACCAGGGGATTACAATCAAAATATTAAGAATACAATTACAATTATAATTACACTTAATATTAAATTTACAAATAGCCTACAATAAAGATCAAAGTACTATAAGATTAACTGATTAATAAAAGCTAGACAGTTTATTGTAAAAGTTAAGAAGAGAGAAGCAATGTGACAATGGTGTACATGACTAATTGTAGTTAAACACACATAAATTTAAGATAAACACATCAAGATATTTAGTCGTACCATTATTATTACACCTTAAAAAATATATCTAGTCCTATATATATATATATATATATATATATATATATACATGGTCAAAGATAAAAAAATATTGTTGTAATATTATTATTACTAATCACACACTTAAACGGTATTTAAGATGAATAAATTATTTTATGCTCGACCATGCCGAAATGTTGTAATTATACACCTGGTAGCAGACCTTTAATGCATGTCATTAAAGTACACCTACTCATTAAAGGTCAGGTCTTTCAGCCAATGACGACTCAGGTTACAACTGTTCAGCCAATGACAGGTCAGCTTTCTACCGTTATAAAACCGCAAGTATCGATTATTCTCGGATATGCAATCGAAAGAGAATTAGCGAAAAGTCACGGAGGCTGGAAATCCAATACTGTCGCAGAAGGTTATGTTCTGTTACTGTAATAATTAGCGTTAATTGTAAATAATATTAAAATAAATTCAATTTGTCATCTGGTTTTTCAATGTCTAATTTAATTTCAATGTTATCTCTGTAGGTTCTTATGGCCTAGCAAGGTCACTGTGGACATCTGTTCCTCGGAAAAAATCAATACTTTCGCGTCTGCTCACATCTCACAACATACGGGACATTGCTCCAGGTCAGATACAATAAAATTAATAATATCAAGTTAGAAATATGGTCGAGCATAAAAAGTCGTATGAAACTCGCCTATAATGGTAATTAAGAAGCTCGTATGAAAATTATGAAACTCGCTTGCGCTCGTTTCATAAATATCCATACTCGATTCTTAATTACTATCATTATAGGCTCGTTGCATAATGCACTATTAAAAAATCTGTATATAGAATGCATATAATTATATCTACCTTTCTAATTTCTATTAAATTTTGATCATTATACAATATCAATTTTTAAATTATGATACACCATTTACCATTAGTATTCTATGTGTAATCATATGATGCCAGAAGGCGAAAACGTTAGCTTTCAATGAAAATAAAATATAATGACAAATTATTATTCCATAATATTTGTTTTATTATAAATAATTGATAAGTCATTCTGATTGAAAATATAAATAGCTATTAAAAGTAAACCCTGTATTCTTGCAGTGTATCCATCATTAAATGTGAGTCAGCATCTAGTAAACTAAGTTCCAAAGTTGACATCAACAAACACATTTTTTGGGGCACGGTATGAAACAACATTATTGAACGATTCATTAGTATGCTGAATTCTTCCTCTCAAACTTTTTTTTAGTAAATCATAATGGCATGATCTTGAAATACAGCCTTTATGAAGCTTTAAGTTTACTACAAACAAGCTAAACACAACCTTCTACGACAATTAGTTCGCGAGATAATATTTTTGTGTGAAAAGTATTACATTTTTTTTCTCTGAAACATAAATATTATTATTATTGTATTTCCAATGGGGTGAGCCCTATTTTACATATGTATGCTAGGGCTATAGTTTTAAACAAGAAAATAGGCCTAAGCATAAAACAAATTGAAAAGAAAAATAAATTAGCTTACACAATGGAAATAAAACTTAAACAATCCGTAATTTAAACATTGCCATTGCAAATCAAACATCAGTCATCAATTGAGACATACAGAAAACAGTTACAACACATAAACAAAACATTTCTTATAGCCGTTCTCTATAACACAATTAAGCAACTTTCACTAACATACATCATAAATTAATACACAATAGTCACACAAACACAATCAAGCATCCCACAACTATGACTCACATACACAACAAATCAAGCATCCTCTACAACACATACACTTCAACATGATAACTATACTTTTAAAAGTTACAAATTTGGCTGCAAAAGAATAAATAGGACACTGTCACTAAATACTGTTATTTCTACAATGTCTTAAATACACCTGTAATAACTATGTGAAATTCCTTTATGCAACATTGCTTCAGAAGAACTTTTGTAATTGGTGGTGAGAAAGTTGTATCACACATGCTAAGGTGGGTTTCTAGCCGGTATCATAAATACACTACATTTTTTAAAAAATACATTTAAAATAGTAAATATTTGAAAATTTTAATAAACGAAATACTAAATTAAGCAGAATGAACAATAGTTTCATAAAGTGTTATATAACAACAGCCAATACTATCTTCATGATTACAAATTCCTTTTATTGTTGTCTTTTATACGGTCTCAAAGGCAAGAGACAGTAACCAACCAGCCGTCATCTCACATTTCAAGAACTCGTCACAGTAGGCGCTCTACCCAAAAGAGTTGCTTTCAGAAGGATCTAAATTGCTAGTCATCTTTAATTCCTTGTGTCTGAGAGAGATTTGTGTACAATGAATAATTCGTTGACAGCAAACCACTCAGAGCTATCTATCTGATTTTTAGTCGCCTCTTAGATTTAGTCCGTATTAAAGCGTCGATAACACCGAAAATCTAAAGTTTGTTAATGTCGCTTTCAGAAGACAATAGAATTAAGTGTAGAGTGAAATAGCGGATAAACAAAGAAAATTCCTTCAAAGAACTATAGTGTGATTCTTACTGTTGTTCACGTAGATCTTGCACGCTCGCGATAACTTAAGAACCGAGACTATACCTTATACTGGCACAGAAAAACAAGCTGCGAATATACAATGCGTACGCTCGGAACAATAGAACAACTAATACAGCCGGGCAACGTACAAAACATCAGTGGCGAAGCTAAGGTGTAATTTCTGGGTAGGCTGAAAAAATCTGCATATCTGTTACATTTTTATACTGCAGATGTTTCTCGTCACATTATGAAGAAAATTGTGCCAAAATATCAAAATGAGAAATAAATATTTCAATGCTAAAATATCTTCGTTCATAAGTCATTCGGAACAGGTTTACATTATTATTAACAAAATAAACCGTTAAAAATTAACAGTTTTGTCTATAGGGTAAATTAGGGTCTCTTGGACAGTCGGGCATGTTGGACACTTTGTACTTTAACGTGTTACCTCGCCACTTGTGGGCACCACATTTTGCTAGAAGTCAATGACGGAAGTAGCCCCACTCGTGGCTACTTCCGTCATTGACTTCTAGCAGAGTGTGGTGCCCACAAGTGGCGAGGTAACACGTTAAAGTACAAAGTGTCCAACATGCCCGACTGTCCAACAGACCCTAATTTACCCTATTTAATATACTACCAAATAAAATACAACAAATATGCAAAATTAAGCAATTTCTCAACATCATCAAATCCTTGCCCAAATTTCAATTTTTTCACTGTGACGCGAAAAAAAAAATCTTACATTCATTAGATAACACTGGCTACAATATTACACAATTAATTGTTCTATATTCTCTTACAAATGATGTTCACATCTTTTATTAGTTAATATTGTTTTGTACAATGAAAAACCAAAGAAATTTCAAAATGCAAAGAAATTAGGTAGACATTAAAACTGGCGATATATTTGTCATGTTCATTTCTAAGGCAATTTGCTTTTGAAGGTGGATTAATTTTCTGTGAAAGAAAAAACTGTTGAAATTCTAACAGTAAGACTGAGGTGGAGTACACATTACTTCAATCACGTATATTTTTTTTTCCATCTATATTTATCAAAGTCTATTACAGACAGAATCTATAACTACAATTTTATTATAAATAAGCAGGGTTATATTTGTTTCGAAACTTGTATGCCACTGCATGCTTCTATCTGTTCTATTTACACAATAACTACGATACTAACGACACTCTGTGTCGGGCCATAGAAACTACGCTGTTGCCAATTGGACGGAAATTCCGTCAGTTATTCCGTCAAAACTGACGGAATTTCAATGTGGCGGACGGGAAAAGAATGGTTTTGTATTGTACTATATTTATTAACATTCCATGGTATTCATACATGCTTACAGCTAGAATATGGAACAAGTCAAAAAACTTAATACTATTATAAAATCTTAATTTATAGTCACAGTCTAGATGAAATATATACAGACGAGATTTACAATATAGTCTACTAGTACAACACATAGTTTTAGTATCAATTTCATGAAGTGTTATTGAATGTCATGAATTTACCTACAGAATAGAAGGCGTGAGAAATTAGGTACTTCTTTAATTTTGCCCTAAATAATTTTATGTTTTGAGTTTCATTTTTTATACCGATAGGGAGGCTATTAAAAATTTTTACTGCCATATAACGCACTCCTTTTCGATAGCACGATAGACTTGCCGATGGAGTATGAAAGTCTTTTTTTGACGTGTATTTATGCTATGAACTGTTGAATTAGTAACAAAGTTTTCACGATTACATACGAGGAAGATTATTAATGAAAAGATATACTGACAAGCCATAGGCATTATTTGTAGTTTTTTGAAAATAGTCCTTCACGATTCCCTAGATTTGACACCTACTATTATTTTAATTACTCTTTTTGTAATAGAAATATATTGTTACTATCTGTGGTTTTGACGGGTGATGAATTTTCTGACGAAAATTACGATTTACATCTTCTTTTGACTTTTTAGCTCTTGTCATTTTTAATTGTTTAATTTTTGGGGGAGCGTAGACCCAGCACATCTTCTGCAGAACTAGAGGCAGATATTGTGGATGAATTATTATTATTATTATTATTATTACTATTATTACTATTATTTTAATGAAGATTGGTTAGAGAGTTGCGTTAATATTAGCTTTTATTCGTATATAGATATATTGAGTGGGTCTTATTTCTTTTTAATTTTGACGGATTCTGATGGATTTTCAGATGCTAGACTGACGGGGATACAATTTATGTGTTGGCAACACTGGTGATCTCACTTTCTGTCTTCTACTCGTTCTGGTTTCACGTAATACTTATGACGAAATGTTACATGTGAAGAATCACGGATATGACTAATTGTTAATGTGTGACGAGTATGGCATGTGACAAATTAATTGTGACCAATTTTCCAGATTCCATAACCAGGTCTAGTAACTATAAAAACGCAAACCCAGCTTTACGCTATCGCTTGCAGAAATTCAGTATGCGTGAAGTACGTGGGCAACAACCGTAAGAATCGCACTGTATACTGAGGATCACGTAAGAGTAGTTTCCAAAAGACTAATTTGGCCGTCTCTTCAGTGTTGCCAACTAATACTAGATATCACCAAAAGAGGATAAAATCACACAATGGCATGTATAATAATAATAATAATAATAATAATAATAATATAGTATTAACAATAACGAAGTCTTGTTTATTTACCACTTTATGTTGGATAGGTGTTTTCTAAAAGGTTCAATAATTTGTGAAAGAGTATATTTTTCTTCTGGACCTGTCGCATATTATGTCATTAGTTAGTAGATTAGTGTATAAGTATTAGTATTTATTTATTTAACCTGGTAGAGATATGGCCGTCAGGCCTTCTCTGTCCCTCTACCAGGGGATTACAACTATAATATGAAGAATAAAATTACAATTAATATTAAATTTACAATTACAATTACAATAAAATTAAAGCACGACAAGATTACCTGATTAATGAAAGCTAGACAATTTATCATAGAAGTTAAGAACAAAGAATATTTTTGTATTTACTGAATTACAAATTAAACCTAGAATAATAAAATTCTATAGTGATGAAATTATCATATATTGAGATATTTTGTGATAGATTAAGAGAACTATTTACAAGAAACCATGTCTGAACGAATCTCAATTGCTGACCAAGTACCTAGTAAGTGTGCGTTTGAATTCAATTTTATTTTTGATGCTAGCAGGTAACGAATTCCAGAGTCTTGGCAGGGCTATTGTGAAAGAGGATGAGTATGAGGAGGTGCGATGGGATGGTATTGTTAGTATTGTTTCATGGCGAGAGCGTGTGTTCAGATTGTGGTGGGAAGAAAGGTAAGTGAAGCGAGTCGACAGGTACGAAGGAATAGAAGAGTTCAAGATCTAATGTTAAAATATATTTTGTCTGACAACATGAAATTCACTGCTTTGGTTAAAAAATGTAATTTGTTTGAACACGTGAAATGATTAGTACGAATTCCGTAAACGAATGCTACTTTGAAATGTATGCTTTAGAATATCAACTCCATTATTATAAAAGTCTGAAACACGAAATCAATTTCTATCGATTACCCAAGGGCATGTATCACACGAAATAATATTTATTTACACTTAGTCTACATGACTCTAATCTTGAAATTGTAAGCACAACACAAAGCAACACATACAATAACTATTATGTATTAATATTAATACTGATATTAATTAATTATTACTAATTCAAATTTCACTAATTTCCAGTAATGGGCTCAGAAATCTAGAACAATTTGAATTTTCAGAATTTAAACTACCGACAAGTTGGGTCACTGCTGCCAACATAAGGCATAAAATCAGTATTTCTCAGTACCGAAATTCGAAACGAAGTTGGCAAAAGAAAATTCAACTTACAAACTAGAAAATCACCACAATCCACTAGCTTATGTAGTAATGGGGGAACAATTGTTAGATTTCACCCTTAGGGTATTAAGTAAGCTGACCCGGACTATATATAGACTTGACAGTCCTTCTGAAGTAATTCCTAGTAAGATTTATAATCTTGATTCTGAATACAAAGCTCAGGTCAGCTACAAAGCTAGGTAACTACAAGATCACCGTGAATGAGTGAATGCTCACTGGTTTCGAATGCGCTTCATAATTAAACTGATGCTTTATACATTTAAAAGCAGCTTAGCGTTTTGTTTCGATCGCGGTGTGTTGGATGGAAGTTTACTTCATTTGCGGAATGTTTTATTTTCTTCAACTTTGCAGTAACTCCATACATGATGCTGCCCGGAGCGATGTGTTTTGTTAATGAGTGGCACTCACACGCAGCCAGCCATGTTTGTAGTATAATTATTTTAGAAGAGCTGGTTGCATCCGTAATGCAAAACATGGACTTCATCGTCATGGCATTGTAGCCGTGCTGTCGGTATTTTACAAGCCGGTTCTGTTGTAATAACATGGCTGTTATATTACAGTATACGGGCCTTCAACATATTCCATAGCACTCCGCTTTTATATTTGGAACCGATTGCATGAATTAATGCAGTAATATAAAATCTAATATACAGGGACATCATTTTATTTGTGCGAGATCGTGCTTATTTGCTTGTTTTCCGCACAGAACTAATACGCGGTAAGTGTGAAATACCACATTCAGTATTTCCAACGTAACACACACAACAATTTCCCTCTTCTTACCGCTTAAGCGCGACATTCATTTTATTGCTTTAGGCTTTTAACATATTATTTTTAGAGACGTTTAACATAGTAATAATTATAAATTGGAAACTTACCACTGCAATTTCACCTAAATTGCAATGTTAATTATTGTTTTTAAATATTTGCAAAAATTAAGTAAAGTCTACTACTCCACGAAACTTATTGCATTCCTGATACAAGTAACGTTAAGGAAGCCGTGAAAAAATCAACGAGATTCCAGATGCCGATGTTATTACTGCAATATGATAATATTGTTGAAATATTAAAATGAAAAATAAATCATTACATAACCTTACCGCTTGTTTTAAGTTCGCATTTATAGACTGGGGGGAAAAAAGACAGACGCATATCAGGCCTGCTGGAGTATAGTAAACACAGAAAACATTTTACAGCAACAATGTTGAAGAAAGATATTTTGGTGTTCCGAAGTTGGCGTCATTAAACAGAAACCAACATGGAGATTTCATTGCAACTGATTAGAAATTCGTCTTTCAGGTACGTAATAAACGATCTTCACAGAAAATAATGTACGATACACGAGCGGTATGTTTGTTTTCATGTTCTCGGAAATTAAAAAAGCTCAACCACGTTTCGCTTTTTCAATCTTTTCCTCGAACATGAAAACGTCAACATACCGCTCTTGTAACGTAATATTACTATTTTACTAACATTTTTAATATGAACCTGGCTCTACCTTTGGATCAACACCGTTTGCTGCCTCCTTCCACGACTGGAGTTCGATGATACTGGCGTAACATACAAACAAATCACTTTACTAGGTATAGGAGGGAAGAAAGTAGTTCATACATTTACGTAAACTAGGAAATATCGCGATTTTGAGTTTGATCATTTTCATTAGGTTTTTGTTTAATCAAAATACAGTACAGTATTAACAATGAGTGTTTTTCCTCACGAGGTGAGCTATTCATTCGGACGTATTCATTATGCAGTGTATACTCATATTATACTATCTACAGCACATTAGCGTACGATATAGAGAATGAAGTTAAATTAAAAAAATAATCATAATATGGATATTTAAACACATTTTTGAAAATGGTGGCTGTTCATTTCGATACAGGCTTCATCATATTATCGCACTATAGACTATTATACCTAATCCCAATTATCAGTTTCGTCCTTCGTACTAGTAACTCACGTTGAAATAATTCTGTACCTACTATATGAAAGATTACCTTACGTACTGTAAATTCAATCTTGACTTCTGCCCGATCCGGAAAGATAAAATTACTCCGACATACTATTTACTGTCCGTGCAAGTGCTTATGTCGTAGGGTCGTAGAAAGGGAGGAAATCACGTGACAGTTAATTACTTAACGAGGCCCTTTTATTTAAGTTATTTTATACAGTTGTATAATATTACGTAGACGTGCAATTCCTAACATAAATTAATGTTCTCAGAAAAGAGCTAAGACACCCCAGCCACTAGCTGGCAAATAAAATCTGGTGGGGAAAACCGGGATACGACGTAGGCAAATGGACGACAGTACCTGTGCGAAAATGATTCAATATTGAAAGCTCTTTCGTCACTGGAAAACGCGAACATATTTTTGGAACGTGTTTACTATGACCGTAAGGCTACTATGACTGTATATGCGGTCTTGGATCTGTGTGGAGGACGGTTGAACTTCATTAGTAGAAGGGGTGGGAGTGAAGTAAGTACATTCAAAAACTCAGGTAGAATAAAAATTGAAGTAAAAATAAAATGATGTACCTGTATATGTAAGCATTTCTAAACTTTCTAATATTGTGGCACGTCACATTTATTTTCGTATAAGTCTACACTGCGTAGAAGATAAGATTATTTTATTATTGTTAGGCGTTTCCCCTCTTCAGCAGCTGCCTGTAATGTTATTTTCTCTCAACAGTGGGGAGCACACTCAGTCAGTAGCGATATTTCACTAACAGATGGCTGGCTGTCGCGGAAGGTGAGAAGATGATATGATTTAATTATTTACTTATTCGTTTATTTATTTTTTATTTTTACTATCTGATCTTCTAAGGCTTGCCTATAGACACAGAATAGCACACAATTTACAATAATGGATTGTATATGAATGGGCACGTGAAAAAAATATATAGATAAAAATTTAAGATAAAAATACAGATTTTCAATCACAAATACACAATTAAACAATTATGTGGAGTGTTTACCATATAGGTGATTTTTTTAAGATGGCAACTGAGTATTTAATTATGTTTTTGGACAATTTCGTCTTGAATATCTTTGCCTAGTTTATATTTCCCTTTCCACGACACAAAAAATTTAGGGACTGTTCCTCGGGACTCCAACAGCAGACTTGTCACTGTGATACTCTGGACGTTGTTTTTGTTATTTATTTATTTATTTATTTATTTATTTATTTATTTATTTATTTATTTCGAGGCGTGAACATACACATGATAAACCTAATTACAATGTTTATGTTCACAACAACATTAATTATTTAATAGAAAACAAATTTACAAATATTGTCCGTATATTTATAAATTCATAGCTTATTATAAAATATTTATAAACAAGACAATAAGTATTCAATAAATATACATCATATGGACAATTAATGGAGACAAAAAACCAAATCTATTGATATAGAGGTAAAAGAAGTTAAAGTTATGTTTTATTTAACGACACTCGCAACTGCTGAGGTTGTATCAGCGTCGCCGGTGTGACGGAATTTTTGTCCCACAGGAGTTCTTTTACATGCCAGTAAATCTACTGACATGAGCCTGTCGCATTTAAGCACACTTAAATGTCATGAATCCCTATTTCACCCAAAGAAAGAGGGACGATGTTGCGCCATATTCGATTTAAAAATTATCAGGCTAATTTTATCCGGGTTACGGTGATAATGTAAACAAGAAGATATTCACAGAATATGGAGCTACCTGTCATACATCCGAAAGATCGATGAAAACAATATCCAGTTATTGTGACAAAGTAATTATCTCTGCTAATCTATGACCACCACGTTCTCCGATTTTACCAGCTCATATTTCTTATTGTGAGGCTGTCTTAAAGTTAAGGTTTTCCATGAAAGGTTCCAAGAAAAGAATTTAAAAAAGGGAAATTATATTAAAAATAATTTGGGGCTGTGAGACAGTTTCTCCGTAAGATCGAAACCTGTTGTCCACTTATCTCGCTTAGATTTTGGACGTTTCGTCTGAAGAATCATTAAGAGAAATGTAGAAAATGAAGTTCCAACGCATTGTAGGATTCCCAAAACTGTTTTACTGAATATTTTTGTAGTTTAGTCAACTGTCCGAACACAGATCTGAAGTTCATATGTGATACCAACAAGACACCACTTATGAGGCAACTAGGTCAGAAGATAATGGAGTAGGTTGGCCAGTTTCTTTCCCCTTTCATTGCATACATCGCTGACTAGCTATTAATCAGACTTCAGATGCATACAAACAATTTTTCTTCCCCTGACACATATCGTTAAGTGAGACGTATTGTCTGATAATAAATATACACATCAGTCAGATCCTCAGTCAGAGTCAATAAATAGGATATAGTCCAAGTAATAAATCGGTAATGTTTACTACTACATGCAATGGTTGGTTTTTCGAACATTTAATTTAGAGAATGCACAGAGACTCCACTAGTGCATCAGCACTTCCTCTTTAAAGAAAATTCTTCCCGTCCTCAAAGCAATAGGAATAGAGCTATGCGCGGGAACCTGTAGCTGCTGGCACTTTACTTCGAGCCTGAATCGCCGCCATAGAACAGGGAACCGGTCTCTCGTTAATATCGCTAAATCACAGTCAATCTCTCATTTTCGGTCGTCACGTAATCTTCCTACATTATGGATGCCACAGATGTTTAAAGGATTATGCACTGAATCACGTGACCTACGTTTCAATGTTATAGAAACGTCAACTCGATATACGACTTCAAAAAAGTCTACTAGGTGGAGTAACGTTTTATTAAGAGAGCTGGAAATAAGTGAGGGCATAAAACATTGCCATTGCATAACACACCAGAATGGCTTACATTTATTTAAAATGCATAAAAAATATGTGTAGTCCTATCATACTCTAGGTCGCCTGCCGCTACCCTACACAGCTGCTATGTTTGGCTATATCTATAAATACAGGGACATCACTTTATTTTTACTTGCATTTTTATTGTACCTGCGTTTCTGAATGTACTTGACTCCCACCCCCTGCAGTAATATTCTTGCTCCCGTCAGCCACACAAACTTACGGCCGCTGTTGCATTCGAAGTCTGCTAGCAGTGAAGTAAACAGTACAGAGTATAGTGTGTTTCAGAAATATGGTTGCGTTTTCTATAGAAGAAAGAGCCAATATCAATGAAGCTTATTTCCAGGGGTAGGTATTTTTAGTAGGTTATTTTACGACGCTTTATCAACATCTAAGGTTATTTAGCGTCTGAATGAGATGAAGGTGGTAATGCCGGTGAAATGAGTCCGGGGTCCAACACCGAAAGTTACCCAGCATTTGCTCATATTAGGTTGAGGGAAAACCCCGGAAAAAACCTCAACCAGGTAACTTGCCCCGACCGGGAATCGAACCCGGGCCACCTGGTTTCGCGGCCAGACGCGCTGACCGTTACTCCACAGGTGTGGACCGGTAGGTATTTATGGAGACTAACTTTATCATTTGTGTTTTTTAATATTGGTGTCGGTGGAGATTGTTGGAGATTGATTTGAACTCTTGGCAGATATTAATGGAAATTTTGGAAAATACAATTATTTTGAAATTAGAATATTAACTCAGTACGAATATTACTTTCCAAATAATTAACATTAAAGGTTCGCTGGATTCTGGTAAAGATGCGGTAGGACCAATGGACAATATTTGTTGAAAAAAAAAAAAAAGAAAAAATTTGCAGCCCTCAAATTAAAACTTTCAAATTATTAGTGAAATGTTCAATCCTCCGTCTTTTGAGTTCACTAATGTAATCAAAACACCTGGAATACAATGAAATGTGGCCTACTTGGTTGTATAACAAATTCAAATGAAATAAAATCCGAAAAAAGAACTCAGAATATGAAATTCGCTATAAAACGACGCAATAATAATAATTCGCGAATGTGTTCATATTTCGCTATTAGAACTCTATTTCGCGATTTGTCGTGATTGTTTTATCCGCATATTATTAATCAGAATCACTTAATCCGTAAGATTAGTAGCAATCTATTGCATATCTATTATGTCGTGATTTTCGCCATCTCCATTAAACACCCGCCCCTACTTATTTCGCACAGGTACGGTGTGTAGCATGACTGAATAACTTTATCTGTGTGGACTGAGCAGAAGTGAAGATTACAGTTACCGAAAGTATGGTAATATGCTGAATAAAGTAGCCATTATATAATAAATACAACCGCCTGAAGAGTTGAATTTGTGAAAAAAAATGTTACTACTCTACTGTATTTTGATTAAATACCGTAAAAGTAATAAACAAACTGAAAATCGTAATGTCGTATTTCCCTGTAACATAAGTGGATACACTACTTTTCTCTCCTCCTATAACTAGTAAAATGATTCGTTTACATATTGCACTAGTAACACCAAACTCCTGTAATGGAAGGGGGTAACAATGTTTCCGAGTATAGCCAGGTTAATGTTAAAAATGTTGGTAAAAATAAAGTGATGTCCCTGTACAATTTGAACTGGCAATGGAAATTACGGGAAAGTGATTGAACGGATTTTAATGAATGACTCCTCATTTTGAAGCTTGGAATCGAAATATTAAAAAAAAAAAAAAGTAGTTTTCAGTGAAATGTCAATTTTCCTACATAATTTTCCTATTTTCCAAAATCCATCTGTTGTCAGTTTTGAGAACTAGGCCTAATTGCATTTCAGAATAAAACAAAACACATGCTACAATAAACAATAGGTTATTACACGAAGGCCATGACCTGCAGGATTGCTGACATATTTAGAGTTCAAATTCAATTGGTTATTAAAAACTTCAAAACTTATTAAAAATAATTTACAGGTCTGATTCTGCGGTGTGTAATTTTCTGAGTACAGCTGTGTATTGGATATTAAAATTTACAAAACTTTAGGTGGTTTGATGACATTATCATTAGAAATGAAATATTATTATAGTTAATGCCATGATGTGACTATTTTTCATTGTTTATACATATAAATGCTATATTGATGATATGAAAGTGAACGTTTTGGGGTTATATATGTAGTCTAGCTGTAGAGAATATCTTACATTAGATCTTCATTTCTATAATTTACTGAGTGGCGGCTATTATATATAAAATACAAAACTTACGTAAGATAATAATGTTATTAAAAATCAAATATTATTACGGTTATTAATCAAATGGAGTTGGGTCTTTTTCATATACTTAATGGCGGTGTCGTTTAGATATTTATATACGTCATTCTCTTCAGTATTGGCTCAAGAGAGCGCAAAAATTACAGTTCCTAAGGAAAGACCAAAAGGTATTTCTTACTGATAAAATAAGAGGCTTACAAAATTTTGTAGTCTCCGGATCATTTGAGCAAGATCTCTTAGCAGGATAAAATGATTTGAGGCTCTACATTTCAAGCTCAACATGCAGCAGCTATACCAAGATGCTATGTCTATTGTTCGAAAGCATAGCAAACCTGACTTTTTTTTAACTTTGACCTACAATCCACAATGACTTGAATTAATTATTGCTGTACTCCCACATGAAAAACCCACTGATCGTCCTGACATTGTTACTTACGTTTTCGCATTGAAACTCGAAAACTGAAGGCGTATAGGTTCAAGGAAAAAGTATTTGGCATAAAAACATTCAGAGGGAGTATGTTTCATTATTATGGAAGCAAATAACTTTCAAAATGTCTGATATTCTTCATTGAAAATAAATCTGAACAATTTTTATTTCAACGTCTAATGAACTTAGTTCGCAGCATTTGCTGCATAAGCCACTAGTATTCAATATATTTCGAAACACTGCTTTCTGAACGAAAACTTGTAATATCTAAACGAAGATCGTGACTAGCAGACGAAAATTTACGAGTTGTATTAAGAGTGGCAATTTGTGACGTATTTTCCTAGGTTGTTGTAGCGCAGTAAAAATAAAGGTGAAACAAAATTTAATTTGCCCATCTATAAATCAATATTGTGTAGTCTACGAGAGATGATTGAGTTGAGAGTCCGCCACTGGGATCCGAACGGAGTGCTCCTCGATTGATAATACATCTTATGTACTGCGGCTTGCAAATTTTCCAACGGCTGGTGTAGGGTTGCATTATTTGTTGGGTTTGAGAGCATGTATAAAGAAACCAGAACATATTTAGCATTACGATCAGTATAAAACATTGTAACACTTACTAAAGTGAAATGTAAGACAAAATGAATTACACAAGAATCGTATTTGGTGCATTGCGTAAGAATACGAACAAAAGCACAGACTTCTTATGCAACTTTATGGCAATATACGATTTGATATAGATTATTTGACTTACTGGCAGCAATTCTGAAACGGTTATCTAGTGTCATGACTCCTCACACGGCAGGAAGGATGTGCAAACTTCAGTGTCTTTGGTGGAAGGACTTACCTGAAACAAACATAAGAAGGAATTAGACATTTTCAATGTTATATTTCCAGCTACAAATTTAGTGCTCTTTGAAGGGTTTACATTTCTGGACATAAGATTGGATCTCACAAGACAAAGAATCTTATGGGTAACATTCATCATTGAGTGTCATAGAAATATTTAGCCCAACCGACACTATTACGACATTAGTATCAGTGAACCTACGATAATAGGAAATTCCTCTTATACTTCTCACACGATCCCTGTGGAAGATACATAAATACCTTACATGCATTAGCGGGTCGTAGTAACAATAAGGATGAGGAATTAAAGCTTGAATTAAAGATTAAGGAAAAATTGCTAAGGTTCTTCGAAAAAAGTTAATGGAAATGGTGTAAGATAAAGAATATCCACTGCATTTGACCAAAGTTATTCTGAGTTTCTATAACAAAAAACATAAACATTTTAAATGACACTGGTTTGAGGCTATCAAAGAAGACAGTAGAAACAAACCAGAGTGTTCAACAGGGATTTCCCTTGCCACAAGCCTTATGTAATATAGCCCTATGCATTGACGAAGCTACTGAACATCGGACACATGGTTTTAAGAAGGAATTTTATTAATAATAAACATCGAAAGGAAACTACCTTGTTTACAGACGACAAGGTGATTTTTGAAGAAACAGAAGACGGACTTCAAAGAGCAGCCATTTCATCATTCATCACTAACACGACAGCCCTCTGTGGGCCTTGGCCTTCTGGAGAAGTTTTTCCCTATTTAATGCAGAGCTTCTACAGTTCTTAATTCCAATTATCTTCACATCCTCCCTGCCACGGCGGTCTAGTCGCTACAGCGCTGACCTCTTAATTCTTTGGACTCTAATTCGATTCCCGATGTAGGCTACCCTCGATTTATGATTTGTGTTGGGGAAGCCCATGGATTAACATAGAGTTTCTTCGGAAGCTCCGGTTCTCCTGTGCCATTCCAACAAATTTCCAGTATCATAATCAGGCTTCGAGACTTCGGACCCAATAGAGCAGTTCAGTGGGAAATCCGCATAACGGCGTACTGAGTATAGTGGTAAAGCATACAGTGGGTTGGGGTACTGTAGAATGGATGCTAACAAATACGCAAAGGAAAACGCTCTGGATTTGAAGGTTCTGACGAATAATTTGGTTTTCATACAAACTGTGTCTGAAACTATTATACGGTTAGAAAAGTCAAATTAATTTAGAAAATGATGCAGAGAATTAATGAGACATCAAGTATACCGGTTACTGAACGTGTAAAACAGAAGTGGAAATCAATTTTATGTAAAAATAACGGATATCGAACATTGTGTAACATAAACAGCAAATTAGTGGACATAGAGTCACCCGACAATAAAGGACTGTCTCTTAGAGACTGCAATGATGTTAGGTGTTTTCGTTTTGCTCCTATCACGTCATGCGACGTAGAGCGCAGCTTTCTACAGTACAAACTTTGGCAGATAACCGAAAAAGATTTACGTTTGAGTCACTGAGAATGTATCTTGCAGTAGTAGATTGTAATTCGGTACTGTAACTGCACTTCCTAAAGACGATCAATAGGACAAATGAAAAAATTAAAATTGCTACATGCTTATTTCCATCATTAACACTGTGTATAATTAAACACAAATGCTTATAAAAGACAGGAGAATAAATGCTTTTCACATTATTTTGACATTGTCATTGTGTAATGTATATTTACTTTCAGAATGTACATAAGTTATGTGTGTGTTTTCCCATAGTACCGTACTCTACTATAAATAGCAACATTGTTACCTCAACACATCTCTATCTACCTGCAGCGAGTCAACAACCTATAGTGCATGCACAGTAAACTTATTGTATCGGGTCCAAAGTCTCGAAGCCTGATCATAATCTCATGGCGCGTGTAGCGTAGACCAGCCTCCTACAGCACATCCTGGATAAAAACTCTGTAGGCAGATTGGTCTGCACAACTTATTTCGCATGGGTGAATGACGAACAGTAAGGCACCCACCATTAATATATAAAAGATATAGCGTTATAAACATCGAATCACGAATTCAAACAGTTCTTAGTTTATTTAAAAATGCAATCTCATGGAAATGCTCTGATGTCAAGAGATGAGTAACAAGAACATTATTATTACAGAAACATAATATTCCAGAAAATGATCATGCATTTTGTAGGTCGCAGTCGACTACGTAACATGTGTCAGTTTCAGTTCACTCAAGAGACCCATTCAATAAAATCTGATAGTAATAGCATTGATTCGTATATGTAGACTCCACTTCACGTACTGCACCTGTGGGAATAAACTCATCGGTTGCACTGCACTATCGTTATAAGAGTACAGGAAACTCAGAAAATGAAAACTGATAAATGTGTCAACTGAAACGTACGATGAAATGTGCGATGTATTCACATCTGACAATGTACAATATGGGACTCGCCACCACCATACGTTATCAGCAGGCGAGTGTTTCAACAACTCGCCAGACTAACGTTACAAGAATTTTTTCAACTAGAACCGCTGAATATTCTTCATTATTAAATACACTCTATATAGTCACCAAGCCCCGGATTCTCAGGTTCAAACCTATTCTGTTACTATCTTGTCACTCCCGAAATATCACTTTTCTTTTTCGTCTTATATACAGGGTGTATCAAAAATAATTTCACAAACTTTGGTGGCGGATTCCTCACAAACAAACAAAGAAACAAAGTCCATATAAACATATGTCCGAAAATCCTTCGTTTTTTTAATATTTATGAGAGTTTATATTCAAAGCGGTTCGAGGTAAATCCATCGTCTGAAGTTTGTAACTATCCCAATGGTGATGTGGAGTCATGTTTACATTTGTCATTTGTGTACTTTGCCTTCAACGTTGTGATGTGTTGTCATGAAGACTTGTTTACATTTGTCATTTGAGTACTCTCATTAGACCTATCCCGAAAAATAAAATTCCTGAATCCCCAAACGACTACAGACCAATTCGCATCTTACCAGCTCTGTCAAAAGCACTGGAGCGCGTAGTACATAAGCAACTGACTGACTACCTCAATGAGCATTGCTTACTTGACGACTACCAATCTGGTTTCCGTGCAGGACATAATACTACTACTGCCCTTTTAAAAGTGACTGAAGACACTCGAGAAGCCAGCGACAGAGGAGAATTAACACTACTGACATTACTAGACTTCAGCAAAGCTTTCGACACAGTTGACACGGATCTCTTTTTATGCAAACTAAACAACTACAATCTTTCTAACAGTGCCGTTGCTTGGTTCGATTCCTACCTTCGCGAACGCCAACAATGTGTATCAGCCGGTAGTCATTCTTCCAATTGGCGTACCGTCAAGGCCGGAATCCCTCAGGGCTCGGTTCTTGGGCCATTACTTTTTAAGCTTTATATAAACGACGTAACGAAGATCTTAAAATATTCAAAACACCACCTATACGCTGACGACTTACAACTTTACATTCATTCCCGAACTTGTACAATCAATGACTCTGTGACCAGAATTAATGAAGATCTAGCATCTGTAGCTCAATGGGCGCAAAAATTTGGACTCAGACTAAACCCAGACAAATCACAAGCTATAATAATGGGCCACCAACGAGCATTAAACAAAATAGATCTAGCCACTGTATCAAATACAAAAATAAATAATACTGCAATTACATATAGTAAGACAGTAAAAAATTTAGGGATATATTTAGATTCAAATTTAAATTTTCAAAGTCAAGTGACCTACATATGTAAGAAAGCTTTTTTCATAATTCATTCCCTCAAACACTTAACCAATGTTTTACCTCTCAGCCTTAAAAAGAACCTGATCCAAACTTTAGTGATGCCCCACTTCGATTATTGCGATTCTTTATTCACGAATCTAAATACTGATCTTGCCCCTAGACTACAGCGTGTTCACAATATCTGCGTTCGTTTCGTTTGTAACATTAGAAAATTCGATCATGTAACACCGTCACTAGAATTGTTGTCTTGGAGTCCACTTAAAGAAAGAAGATTCTTCAACTCTCTCTTATTACTATTTAAAATCATCCACACCTCCACATCCTCTTACCTAGCATCTCGTTTTGTTTACCTTTCACTACCTCGAACCCGGGACATGTACCTTCTCTCTATTCCTCTGCACAGAACATCCTTCTACTCATCATCTTTCAGCATATCTATTCCAAGCCTCTGGAATTCTCTCCTGACCACGTCAGAGACTGTCGGACAATATCAAAATTCAAATTTAAATTAAAAATCACATTCTAGTTCGTGGAATTGCTTGTTGAACACATGTCAGGTTGCGCAACTTCACCTTAACCCATGACATATAGTAAATATTGTAACTATGCTGTTGTAAAATTGAAAATTAATATGTAATGTATTTATTATTATTATTATTATTATTATTATTATTATTATTATTATTGTCAGTTATCAATATCATCATTGCTATCTCTGTTTTCTTTCTTTTTGTTGTATTAGCTCGATGAGAGCACTATAATGTACTTTTAACTCTGTTGACCCTCTATAGAGCTTTAGCTTAATTTGTATCATTTTCATCAGTGTTTGTATTTCTTTTTGTATTTATATGTGCTATCTGGTAGAATGGAAGAGAAGGCCTTATGGCCCTAATCCTGTCAGATTAAATAAATTATTATTATTATTATTATTATTATTATTATTATTATTATTACTCTCCTGCAGAGAAACGCTCTTTTTTTTTAATTAAAATCTTTCTTGGCCTTTGCTATCCTCCTTTTGACTTCTTCGCAGCAGCTCATGTTACTGCTTATGGTACATCCCAAGTATTTGAAGTTGTCCACTAGCTCTACTGCCTCATTCGGAATTCGCAAGTTTATCTTCTGTATTTTTCTTCCTATGACCATGCTCTTCGTCTTGTTTTCATTTTATCTTCATCTCATACTGCTCACACCTGTCATTTAGCTCCAGTAGCATATCCCTTAGTATCATTTCCTCTTCTGCTAAAAACGCCATATCATCAGCAAATCTTGTGCACTTTATTTTTATTCCTCCTACTATTACTCCTCCCATGTTCTGAAAACAGTTCTTCACTAAATCCTCCAAGTATATGTTGAATAGCGTAGGTGATAAAACGCATCCTTGACGTACTCGTCTCTCTATTTCACTTCCTTCTGACATTTCTTCTCCTATCCTGACTTTCATTCGTTTTTTCATATAAAGAAATTCTGAACAGTCTTCCCTCTTTCCAATCCACACCAATTTTCTTCAGGATCCCATCAGTTTATTCAAATCCACTCTGTCAAACACCTTTTCTAGGTCCACAAATACTACAAACAAACACTTCTTTATTCTTCTCAAAGTATCTTTCGCCGATTTCCGTAGCAGTCCTATTGCATCTCTCGCACCTTTTCCTGCTTAATGTAAAATCTATAATTTTCTGAGCTCTGCCCAATTGTCACATTCTTCATAAAGTGAGTAGCAGAGCCTGTTATCCCTATTAGAAGCGTTTAATTTGTAGTAAACAGTAACAATGAAGTACTAAGTGTCGAAAATATGTGTGACGATGAGGCCTGTGTTGAAAATGTAATGTGTGACGAAAATTCCGCATGTCGAAAAATGTATGACGAAAACACCGGATCACAAATTGTATGGGTCCTAGGATTGCGAGATTTTAAGCTTTATAAACATGAATAAAAACTACAAATCCCATCGGATTTTTCTAATTTCTTTAATAAATGTTAAATTCATGTGTTTAATTCTCAGCAATTATGAAACAATTATACGAAATTGGTGCACGGCTGTACCCCGCTTGGTATGGGGAAGGTTAATTTTAAACTATAAAATAATTCAGATATGAGGAAAACCAATCGCATAATGGATCTCTCGGGATTCGAAACTTACTCACTTTGTGAAAAGCATCAAGTGAAATATTTACAGGAAAGTCAAGGAACAGTGTATCCTGCACGGTTTCTATGAAGTGTCAAAGTTTGAAATTAATTGTATTCCTGGAATGCTCTGAATTCCTGCCTATTATGACAGGTTGCATGAATCCTATGGGTACTGTTATACAAATAACGAAGTCTCGCGTTCGTCCAATGGTATTGAAAAGCTCGTTGTTTCATTAAATATCTGATGCAGTTCAGTTCAAACAGGCTCAGAAATGTTAGCCACAATTCAAGTGGTATGGAGGAATGTCCAATTACTCGAAATCGACTCGGAATGTGTTTGTATGTCATGCCAATTAGTTTGAGTGGAAATGCTAAGCTTAAAATTCAAAATCTGAAGTGGTTTATGTAGTTTACTTCTAAATTGTTACAGATCTAACACAGGTCGTACTTTACCTTCAACGTAAAAGAGCGAAAAAATGAAAACATACATTACACAAGTATTTTTTTACATCAAGATTTCTATGTGGTTCTCCAATATGTTAATCAAAGCAAAATACAAAATACTACAATTGAAAAACTCTGTTGTCACTTAAATTACATATGTTCTCTTATTACATATTTTAGACTAATCACAGGAATTCATTTTGTTTATGGTGTTGTCTATGACATTTTAATTTATAATCAACTTTCTTGGATTGAACTCTCTTTCGTTTTTTCTTTCGTATGATTGCAAACACGACAATGTTTGCTATCGTTGTAAGTAAAACATTGACCATACTATACATAGCGCAACGTGCAGAAATATAGGTCGGACGACAATAATACTAATTATTTCATTTTTAGTGGGTTATTTTAAGACGTTTTGTCAACTGCTGTGGTTATCTAGCGTCTGAATGATATGAAGGTGATAATGCCGATGAGATGAGTCCAGGGTCCAACATTGAAAAGTGACTCAGCATCTGTTCTTAATGGGTAGAAGAAAAAATCTAGAAAAACACCTCAACCAGGTAACTTGTCCCAACCAGAATTTGAACCCGGGCCCGCTCGTTTCACGGTGAGGCATGCTAACCGTTACTCCACAGAAGTCGCCTTATTCCATATTTCTCAACCAAAAGTGAAGATAATCTTGTCGGACGACAATAATATTGAACTGAAAATCCTCAATGCAACGTGAAGATAAGTAGGGCGGACAACAGTAATTATTACAAAAATCTTCAATGCAATGTACATTTAGGTAAAGCCGAAAATGTAAAGGCCTGCAAATGGATGAATGAACTGGCGGGAAATAAAATGAGAAAATTAAAAGGGTACCGTACGCGAAAACTCGTATAGTTAGAGCGTAAGATGAAGAAAGCCTACGAATGAATGAATGAATGAATGAATGAATAAATGAATGAATGAATGAATGAATGAATGAATTGGGAGAATAGGAGACACATGAAAAGTGTACGTGAAAACTTGTATAGATAGAGCGGAAGATGGAGAAAGCCTACAAACGAATGAATGAATCAGTCAATCGATGAATTGGGAGAAATAGAAGGAGAAAATTGAAAGGATACGCAATAACTTGTATAGGTAGAGTGGAAGATGAAGAAAGCCTACAAATAAATGAATAATTGGGGGGAAACAGAAGGAGAAAATGAAAAGGATATGCGAAAACTTGTATAGGTAGAGCGGAAGAGGACGAAAGCCTATAAATGAATGAATGAATGAATGAAGAATGAATGAATTTGTGGAAATATGAGAAAATTAAAAGTGTGCGAAAAGTCATATAGGTAGAACGGAAGATGAAGAAAGCCTGCGAATGAATGAATGAATGAATGAATGCATTTGTGGAAATATGAGAAAATTAAAAGAGTGTGCGAAAAGTCATATAGGTAGAACGGAAGATGAAGAAAGCCTGCGAATGAATGAATGAATGAATGAATGAATGAATGAATGAATTTGGGGAAATAGGAGAAAATTAAAAGAGTGCGCGAAAAGTCATATAAGTAGAACGGAAGATGAAGAAAGCCTGCGAATGAATGAATGAATGAATGAATGAATGAATGAATGAATGAATGAATGAATGAATGATTTTGTGGAAATATGAGAAAATTAAAAGAGTGTGCGAAAAGTCATATAGGTAGAACGGAAGATGAAGAAAGCCTGCGAATGAATGAATGAATGAATGAATGAATGAATGAATGAATGAATTTGGGGAAATAGGAGAAAATTAAAAGAGTGCGTGAAAAGTCATATAAGTAGAACGGAAGATGAAGAAAGCCTGCGAATGAATGAATGAATGAATGAATGAATGAATGAATGATTTTGTGGAAATATGAGAAAATTAAAAGAGCGTGCGAAAAGTCATATAGGTAGAACGGAAGATGAAGGAAGCCTGCGAATGAATGAATGAATGAATGAATGAATGAATGAATGAATGAATGAATGAATTTGGGGAAATAGGAGAAAATTAAAAGAGTGCGCGAAAAGTCATATGGGTAGAGTGGAAGATGGAGAAAGCCTGCGAATGAATGAATGAATGAATGAATTTGTGGAAATATGAGAAAATTAAAAGAGTATGCGAAAAGTCATATAGTAGAACGGAAGATGAAGAAAGCCTGCAAATGAATGAATGAATGAATGAATGCATTTGTGGAAATATGAGAAAATTAAAAGAGTGTGCGAAAAGTCATATAGGTAGAACGGAAGATGAAGAAAGCCTGCGAATGAATGAATGAATGAATGAATGAATGAATTTGGGGAAATAGGAGAAAATTAAAAGAGTGCGCGAAAACTCATATGGGTAGAGTGGAAGATGGAGAAAGCCTGCGAATGAATGAATGAATGAATGAATGAATGAATGAATGAATGAATGAATGAATGAATGAATTTGTGGAAATATGAGAAAATTAAAAGAGTGTGCGAAAAGTCATATAGTAGAACGGAAGATGAAGAAAGCCTGCGAATGAATGAATGAATGAATGAATTTGGGGAAATAGGAGAAAATTAAAAGAGTGCGCGAAAACTCATATGGGTAGAGTGGAAGATGGAGAAAGCCTGCGAATGAATGAATGAATGAATGAATGAATGAATGAATTAATGAATTTGTGGAAATATGAGAAAATTAAAAGAGTGTGCGAAAACTCATATGGGTAGAGTGGAAGATGGAGAAAGCCTGCGAATGAATGAATGAATGAATGAATGAATGAATGAATTTGTGGAAATATGAGAAAATTAAAAGAGTATGCGAAAAGTCATATAGTAGAACGGAAGATGAAGAAAGCCTGCGAATGAATGAATGAATGAATGAATGAATTTGGGGAAATAGGAGAAAATTAAAAGAGTGCGCGAAAACTCATAGTGGAAGATGGAGAAAGCCTGCGAATGAATGAATGAGTGAATGAATGATTGAATGAATGAATGAATGAATGAATGAATGAATGAATGAATAAATGTAGATACATTTTAATTATTGAGAGAATAATGTTTTTTGGTCGTAAGGCGGCTTTAAATAAGTATTTAGTTTGTTATTAAACCCATGTGACAGTAAATTTTGTACGTGAGTACTAATCTTTCAAACACGAATAAGCAGATGGAAACATACGATACGGAGCGGGGAGAAGTCTGACTCGTAGAACGAAGCTAATATGATCCATGTACACCTAACCTGTACTCAAAGTGACCAAACGCCTACGAAGTGCTTTAAATAACGTTTGCGAGAGAATTTTAAAACTCTGGAGTCCGAAAATAAAACAAATGGAATTTTAAGTCGCAAGATCCTTCTAAAGAGATTTCGCACATTTCCACTGATGCTGGAAACTATTTCACACGAAACCAAGGAATCTAAATATTCACTTCACGAAGGTCAGATGCATAATCTGAAGAGGGGAATCGTCATGAAACGGCTCTTCTCTGGTACGTGATTTCCCATATTTGATGCGAGGTACGCAGTAAAAGAACGTTTCTCCTTCGCCTCGCTGTGGTGGAACAATTAGGAGGCTGAAGGCAGGCACTCTGGCGGCCGTCAAAAGAAGCTGTTAAGCGTCAAGGCATGATGGAGCGAGCCTTATCTTAATCCCTCTGGGCTCTGTTCTATCCTACTGCAGCTTCGACTGAGAACCGACTTAATTCCCCGCTCTCGACTCAGGGAAGCTGCTTCTCAAGATAAATACAGCCGGTTTTAAAATCCAACTCGAATAGTCGGAAGACGCCTATATTATGTTGTTCACGTAGAGTTGACGGCATAATTTTGAACATAAGAAATATTTGAGGTCTTGAATTCAAATATTTATTTATTTTGCTAATAATTGTAACATAAAATAATATACAGAAAAATCTAGCTCGTCCCTGAAAGAGTAGAACTCGTGCTCAGGGGCGGATTCCTGGATTGAAAGTAGAAGTATATAATACAATTTGTTTTATGTCTACTACACAATAAGAATATATAAATTTAAAATTACAATTTTTCAATTTTTATAAAATCCATACATAACTTTTTAAATTTAATACTAGAACTATTAGAATTGACAAGATTAGGATACTTAAATATAAACTTGTTATATATTCTTGGGCCTAAATTACTACTATGATTAAATACTGTAGCGCTGTTTCGTTTTGGTTCAAACAATCTTAAAGAATTCATACCTTTTGTTTCATAACTATGAGAATAAAATTCATAATTATTTCGATTTTTATGTATGCATTTTATTAATACAATATAATAAAGTTGTCTCATGTTAAGAACATTAAAGTCTAAAAACAATTTTTCAGATTGATAATGAATAGGTTCATGAAGACATATTTTAATGATTTTCTTCTGTGATAAATAAAGTGGATTAAAATTGGATTTAAATAAGCTACCCCATTCTATAATTCCATACATAATTACCGATTGAAATAAAGTTAAGTATATTGTGCGTAATAAACTTATTGACAAGTAATTCCTCAATAAAACAAAATAATATATTATTTTACTTAATTTATTAAAAAGGTAGTTAATGTGTTGGTTCCATTTTAAGTGATTGTCGAAAATTATGCCTAAATACTTAACTTCAGAGGACTCCTTAATAATCGTACATTTTACATTTGCAAACTAAATCATTCCTTAAGAAAAATATTACAATTAATAGCAAGAAATCAAAACCATTTCATCTAGTTTTTACTTCAATGTTGCAGTGTCCTGAACTTGCAAATGAAAATGTTTCCATATTGTATTATCGAAGTGAATGTCTTTAACATTGTTCATTATAGAGAAAGTAATCTTTACCATTCTGTATAAATTCCCAACTTTCTTTCTTATTTTGCTACTGCATCAACAAATAACAAAAAAATTAAGGTTAATTAACAGGATCCCGATTAATCTTTCTATCTACGTTTTTATTCTGTTGTTATTTTTGTTATTATTAGGCACATGACTTTTATTCTATTTCAATTTTGGTTATTAAAAATATTATTTTTTTTTTCTTTTAATTAAGGGAACGCGCGCTACTGAATTTTGGCCAGTTTTGGTAGTTTCTCCATTTTTTAAATTTATTCATAGCTTTCTGCCCAAGGAGAGCTCTTTCACTGCAAACCCAGCATTCTCCAATCTTTCCTATTTTCTGCCTTCCTCTTAGTCTCCGCATATGATCCATAGGCCATATATCTTCATGTTGTCTACCTTCTTCTGCCCCAAACTTTTTCTCCCGTTCACCGTTCCTTCCAATGCATCCTTCAGTACGCAGTTTCTTCTCAATCAATGACCCAATAAATTTCTTCTTCTCTTCCTGATTAGTTTCAGCATTGTTCTTTCTTCATCCACTCTTTCCAACACAGTTTCATTTCTTATTCTGTCTCTGCATTTCACACGCTCCATTCTTCTACATATCAACATTTCAAATGTTTCTAGTCACTTCTCTTTACTTCGTCGTAATATCCATGTTTCAGCCCCATACAATCCCACACTCCACACAAAGCGTTTCACTAGTCTCTTCTTTTTTAAAATATGATGCCAGAAAATCTACGAGTTTTTGTTAGGAATACTGTTGTGAACATTTCATCTCGATATTTGTATTCTGAGTTATAAATTCTGTTTACCCCATACAATAGGTTACTATATTTAGAATGCATGTCATAACCTTTAAAATGATTTTATAGCAAATTTTAACTTACTAGAAATAAGATATCTTCTGAGTACTATACGTAGAGTAACTTTGCATGCAACATGTGCATGAAATTCTGTATAATTCATCTGCATAATATATTATAATTATTACTAAGAAAGCTATCCTTTCATGTCGGCAGTGAAGTTGAAAAACAACAAAAGAGACAAAAAATAAAACGTTCAAAGTTATTTCTTTTAATAAAGTACGGTATTGACCAGCGAATAACTAATGCACCATTTCATTACAGGAATTCTTTCTTAGCTTCATTTTTTAAAGTTTTAGGAAATTTATTATCTTTATGCGAGGTCCAGATAAATATTTACTAAAAAGTAGTGATTATTTTTACATACCGCTAAAATATAAAATATAAAAATATTTTCTTGGTACGTTGTCCAAAATAAATATTTGGAAAAAAATGTGCTTATGTATTTCAGCAATATGTAACTGGTGTAAAATAAAAAAAAAACGGTGAAAATTGTACGAGTTAAAAAAATTCAGTAGCGAGTTACATTATAGAGCACATCTAGGTCAGAAAGCATGGGTAGACATAACGGCTCGGTTAGAAAAGCCAACGTACTATGGTAGGAACGATCATGATTTTAAAATGAAATGTAGGAAACAGAAAACGGATGTAGGTAAATTCTCATTTTTAAATAGAACTATAAATGATTGGAATGACCTACCTGCAGCGGTCTTTGAGGGCTGTCTTTCCCTAAGGACATTCAAGAATAATTTAAAAAGTTGTGTATAAAGTGAAAATTAAAATTAAGGTGACATTCAACATTTAATTTTTTAAGGTGACATGTATTTATCTAGCCTGACGAATTTACTTCCTTGGTTTGAATTGTAAATTATTTAAAAATAGCGTGTAAGAGGGTCTTAGACTAGAAATGTTTAGTTTAAATGTAGTTCTGTTTATAAGTATGCATAAGGATGTAATTATTTGACTTATTTGAACTGTTGTATCAGTGAAGCGAGGTGAGTCAGTGAAGTTATGGTTTTACAGTGCAGTGAACAGTTCCGATCAGTGATAATTTATAGCGTCAACGAAATGTGTTCTATAGTGTCAGTGAAATGTGTTACAGAGTGTCAGTGAAATGTGTGCTAAAGTGTCAGTGAAATGCGTCATAGTGCCACTACAGGGAATGAGATGAGAGTAAAGTGAAAGACTATTGAAACTTATGTAGGACCTATACATAATTATGTAGGTTGTGTTGTAAAATTAGGTATTTTATTTTATGTTTTATTATTATTATTCTGTGAAATTGTATTGTGTATTCTTATTGTATTGTGTATAAAATTGTATATGTGTTGTAAATTGTATTGTGTATTGTAGATTTTATTGTGTATTGCTTATCATTTTATTGTGTATTGTTAATATTGTATATACCACTGCCACCGGGTGTTTGCCCACTTGCAGTGTAAATAAATACATACATAACATATTATTACTCATATTTACAAACTAATAAATTACAGGGATATGCTAACATTTAATCCTGTCAAATACTGTGTTTCACTTTTTTAATTGTTAAATGACATTAAAATGCCTTTGAAAGTGTAGTCAGGGACGTCACAGAATTGACATTTCCACACTCAGAATTGCTGCTCAGGCATAATATGGTTTAATTACAATTGTCCAAATAATAATTAAATTACAACATGACGGTTGTCGTTGTTTTAGTAAGTAAAATTCTATAATTTCCATTCAGTTGCACAATAAATTTCAAGGACATGTTTTGGCAAATTTCGTGATTTATAGCCATATCATCACACCTCCAAGAATAAAATTCTCCAATGCGGGCAGAAGTTCGTGAAACATTCTGTATTAAACACATATCCTGATTGTTTACTCTTGAATATTACCCTTGCAAGAATGTTTATGAAGCTAAGAGACAGAAGGGACCTTTCCGAAATCTGTTTCCTCAGTATAGCGTTCTAGCTTAGTAATCGGAGCGCGGAATTCGATCTCAAGGGGACCACTCTTTTCAATCATAGCGTCCGTGTCTTTACTTAGTCTTCCAAAGCAAATGCTGGGGCTAAACTTTAAAGAGGCAACGACAGTTTCTTCTTTGATTTAATTCTAGTTCCCTGTCACTAGAGAAAAGAAAGGTACCCAGAAGACAGATATAATAACTGCTGTCATCTCAGATCACCTATCTTACGAGTATAAAGCACTGGATTACTATTATGATCCACGCGACCACTCGAGGGTTAAATTGGAAGGTGTAATTGAGTAAATCTGTTTGAAATGATTCCCTAGTTCGGGAGCCAGACGCTAGAAGGTTCCACCAAGCGGTGGTGTTTTTAAAATTCAATTTTTGGATTACAGTTTTTTTATATGAAAGCCTTAGTTGTAATGTTTTTATTCCTTCACTATTATATTAAAATGAATGCTCAATATTTTTTTTTTTTTTGTGTCAGAAGAAAATATTGATATTTAACCATTTAAAAAAATGAATTTATTTTTTATCAGTCAATCTGTCAAAGGTAGAGAAGTGATCTTGCATCATATTGTAGATATGGCATGCGTAAATACACACAAAAAATTTCATCACAGAATGTTGGATAGTTTTTTAATTATGTGGGAAACGCTTCATCACTGCACAGTGAACTAAATTTTGAAGAAAAAAAAATAATGTAAATATTTTTTTTTAATTGTAAAGATATTTTTTTAATGTAGCAGGACAGCGTTTTACACATACTAATTTTCATTATTGTACAAGATGCAGTAAAGAGAAAAAAGTAAATCCATGGCGCTACAGCCCTTTGAAGGGCCAAGATCGACCAGCCAGCTGCTGGCCTCACGTCCACATGTCGAAGCAGAGGTGGACGATCATCCAACTAGAATGGAGGTATCGTGTAGTTAGAACGATGATCCCCCCAGCCGTCATAGCTGGTTTGCGAAACCGGATTTTCGCTACCTATCGTAGCTCCCCAAGGGCATCACGATGCTAGGTGGGCACCGGTCCCATACACTGGCCGAAATTTCATGAGAAAATTTCTTCCCCCATGAGGACTCGAACCAGCGCGCATTCCGTAACGCGAGTCCTGGGCGGGATGCCTTAGACCGTGACGCCACGGCGCGGGACACAAGATGCAGTAATGGAAGAAAAAAATGTAAATATTTCCAAAATTTTACTGCTGTAAGCTGTACCTAACCCCTTAATTAATGTATTAATCAGATTATTTATAATTATGTTACAAAATGTTTAAATTAAATTATGATTTCAGCAGTCAATGAAAATGTATTTATGTTATAACAAGAGAAAAGCGCAGTACTTGTAAATAACACTGTTAAACTTGTATTTCGCTTTTCTGAATTGACGTTACTGAATAACATTAAATTTCTTTATTGCTATAATCGATATTCATCTATTTCAACTTAATAATGTCTCAATAGGCAAATATTTATAAATATACTATTATTAACATTTTGTGAGCGAATTTTAGGGCTGTATTATTTTTATTTTTATTTTACTCACAAAATAGTCCTAATAAATGTCACTCGATGTCTGAGATTACTATAGACTATATTACTATACAGAGGTTTGGGACTAGTCAGAGCATCATGGGGTGCGTTCTTGCAACACTGCAACATCTGCATTACTTTAATATTAAATGAAAATCCTTATGTAAATAGTATGCGACCTTTGATGTCTGAACTTAATTCTTCCTGTCAACATCTAAGTCTCCCTTGTCCAGTTGAACTTCGTAAATCTGTGACTAGGAAATTAAGAGAGGAATTAAGAAATGCAGAATTCGAATCTTGGAAAGTAATGCCTGGAAGAGGCAGAGATGTAGAATTGTACAGCCAAGTACCTAAAGCCAACGCCTGGATTTTTAATAAGTCTGGACTATCTACATCTGAATGGGTAATCTGCCATAAAATGAACGCCAATTTAGCAGCAGTTAGAGGAGTACCTGGTCGCTCTTTGGACGGATCCCGGTGCAGACATGGCTGCCCGGAGACTGAAACCCTTGCCCACGTCCAAGGTCAGTGTAACAGAGGCTTACTCCTCCGAATTGCCAGACATCATCATGTTCGATCCTTAATTGCAACTGCTTTGAAAAAAAAAAAGTCTTGGACAGTAGAAGAGGAAGTCTTTGGCCTTGCTACTAATGGCTCCTCTAGACGTATTGACATCATAGCGTATTCCCAGACTACCAAGAAATGTTACGGTAATTGATCCTACCATAAGGATTGAAACTGGGAGTAGCCAGCCGAAGGATGTCAATCAAGAAAAGGATAACATTTATCTGCCAACAGTTGATTACTTCAAAGCAAAATACAAGCTTGAAAACATTGAGGTGATTGGTCTTCTTATTGGAGCTCGTAGTGTGATTCCCAAGTACTTTGAAAGCTTCAGGATGACTTCTCAACTACCACAGACACTTACTACTGACATCATAACTTCAGTTTTGAAACGCTCTTGCCAAATTCAGAGTCATCATATTCACTGTATTTAATTTCTCTTTCTGCAGTTTATAATTCATATATGTTTATTTTAATTTTCTGTCAACAAATTTATGTAAACATTTGATATTGTAAAATTCAAGTAGGAGAGTATACTGAGTCCTTCTGGGCTACCTCCAATGGGAGGCAGTTAACAATTTAAATTTGAACTACTTTTCTGAAAACCGATACAGTAGAACCTCTATTATCCGTGGTAATGAAGGGGATGAACTGAACGGTTAATCGAAAAAATGGGACAATCCGTACCATAAAAGATTTTCGTGAATTAAGTCAATAATATTTATACTTTCGTAATTTCCTCCGTGGTCTTGTATTTAACACACTCGTTAGTGGATCAGAAGTTCTTCAAAGTAAATCTGATTGTCAACGACGGGTTTCAAAGGCCAAACAAACTCCTTGTTATGGTTGTCTGTGGTAAGATAGGAATAGTGGAGGTCTCATATTGTGAATTTATGTACTTTGAACACTTTATTCTTGATTATTCTCGAGCAAAGAACAACTCTAATCTCATATTCTGATGCGGAATGAGCCACAGTTTCTCTTTCCAAATCACTCAATTATTTGCACTTTTTTCAATACTTACCACAACACGTTTTGTTTTAACATCCGTGGAAGACATTTTATATAGAAGTTATAGCCTACAGTACGGCAACTCGAACAGTAGACCATATTGTGTAAGGGTTAGGACTTGTAATGACTAATAAATTAATAACACCCTCTACAAAAAAAAATACGTACTAATATAAAGTGTCATAGTACAGGGACATTATTTTACTTTTACTTCAATTTTTATTGTACCTGAGTTTTGGACTGTACTTCACTCCCACCCCTTCTACTAGTAAACTTCCAACCGTTCACGACACAGAGCCGAGGGCGCGTAAGCAGTACTGAGTTACTGAGGATAGTACGTTTCAGAAATATGTTCACGTTTTCCAGTGACGAAAGAGCTTTCAATATTGAATCATATTTTCGTACGGGTACTGTCGTCCGTTTCCCTATGTCGCATCCCGGTTTCCCCCACCTCCTTCTGTTCGCCCCTCTGTTAAGTCTAGTAGCTGGGCTATCTTAGCTCTTTTTTGAAAACATTAATTTCTGTTAGGAATTGGACGTCTACGTAATATTATACAAGCGTTTAAAATAACTTAAATAAAAGGGCCTCCTTAAGTAATTAACTGTCATGTGATTTCTTCCCTTTCTACGACCCTACGATATAACCACTTGGACGGACAGTAGATAGTATGTCTGAGTAATTTTATCTTTTCGGATCGAGCAGAAGTGAAGATTGAATTTACAGTACGTAAGGTATTCTTTTATAGAGTAGGTACAGATTTTTTTTCTTTATTTTAGTAGGTTATTTTACGATGCTTTATCAACAGCTTAGGTTATTTAGCGTCTGAATGAGATGAAGGTGATAGTGCCGGTGAAATGAGTCCGGGGTCCAACACCGAAAGTTATCCAGCATTTGCTCATATTGGGTTGAGGGAAAACCCAGGATAAAACCTCAATCAGGTAACTTGCTCCGACCGAGAATCGAACCCGGGCCACCTGGTTTCACGGCCAGACTTGCTAACCGTTACTCCACAGGTGTGGACGGTACAGAATTATTTCAACATGAGTTACTAGTACGAAGAAAGAAACTGGAAATTGGAATTAGGTACAATAGTCTATAGCGATAATATGCACATTATAACTGAAGCCTGTAGGCCTATCGAAATGAACGGCCACCATTTTAAAAATGTGTTTAAATATCCATATTATGATTATTTTTCAATTTAACTTTATTCTCTATAGTGTACGCTAATGTGCTGCAGACAGTATAATATACACTGCATAATGAATACGTCCACATGGCAGCTCAGTTCGTGAGTAAAAACACTCATTGTTACTACTGTACTGTATTTTGATTAAACAAAAACCTAATGAAAATGATCAAACACAAAAGCGCGATATCTCCTAGTTTACGTAAATGGATGAACTACTTTTCTTCCCTCCTATACCTAGCAAAGTGATTTGTTTGTATATTACGCCAGTATCATCGAACTCCAGTCGTGGAAGGGGTAGCAAACGGTGTTGATCCAAAGGTATAGCCAGGTTAATATTAAAAATGTTATTAAAAGTAAAATGATGTCCCTGTACTTCATATACTGTATTTCTGGTGAAAAAAAAGAGGCGAAAGACAGTCGGGTAATCCGCTAATCGGTTAATGGAGTGACGGATAATCGGGGTTCTACTGTTCTTCTTGTTGTAAATGAAATAGTATAATTTCGGTCTTTTTCTTCTTCTTCTCTTCTCTCTAGGCTTCCAGCCTGTTAATCCAGAGTATCTCTCCGTCTGCTTAATGGTCTTCCTGGGGATCTTCTTCCGGATGGGTAGTTATCCCTGGCGATTCTCGCAATTCTATCCTCTTCCATTCGAGATACATGCTCATTCCATTGTTGTCTCCTTATCTGCGTCCATTCTCTGATTGGTTGTATTTTGCATTGTTCTCTAATCTGATCATTCCGTATATGGTCCCTTCTTGTGATTCCTACTATTTTCCTTAAGGTTTTCATTTCTGTTGTATCTAACATCTGTTTCGTTTTTGCTGTTTCAGGTCTTATTTCAACTGCATAAGTGAGAATAGGGCGCACCACGGTCTTGTAGATTCGAACCTTAGGTTCAATGTGGAGATATTTATTTCTCCATATGGTGTCGTTCAAATATCCCGATACTCTATTTGCTTTAGTGATTTGGTTTAAAATTTCGGTTTGTAAAAGGCCTGAGCTTGATAACTGGAAGCCAAGATATTGAAAGCACATCACTTGTTCAATTATTTGTTTTTCCAATTCTAATTTACGTCGTATTGGGTTCTTACTTATGACCATAGATTTTGTCTTTAATGCAGATATTTTAAACCCATAATTTTGGCAGCTGGTATTGAACTGATGTAACATTCTTTGCAGATCATCTTCACATTCTGTTACCAATATTACATCATCGGCATAACATACCATTTTTATTTCTTTACTTCCCATTTTATATCCTTTCTGAGTCTTTGTTTCTTTAATTATTTCTTCCATTACCATAATAAAAAGTAAAGGACTCAGTGAGTCTCCCTGACGAACACAATTTAGGTAATAGCTACAATACTAAGAATTTGGGCATAAAATATTACAGAATTCTCATTACAACTGCAGGTAAATGTGTACTTATGCCAGAGATTCCACTAATCCTTATTCAATGCGCGTGTTGCAGACAGCTCTCGTGCACATCCGTTAATTTGCTGTGTCCCCCCAGGTAATCACAGTGCATCCTATCAGCCGTCTGCTTATTGCGCATTCATTATTCCCAGCGGTGCTTGCACACTGTGAACCAACCGGCCTGTAATGCGAATCTGTAGCACAAAACCGCGACTGGAATAGAAGCGCCATTTAAGTCATTACGCGACAATTTGCAATCGTTTACTGGCTGAGCGTTCGTATGACATTTTATTTAAATTACAGTATCTCTAGAACACTCTGAACCGGTGAATCGGGTTTATTTACAAATTGTTAGAGGACTCACACAACACTGTAACAGGAAGTGCAATATCAGCTGTAAAAGTTTTTAAATTATGTTCCCTACTTTGCTAAAAACTAATTTTACACCTTACACAGGACATGAAAAAATGTTAGTGCAAACACTCGTGATGCCCCACTTCGATTACTGTGATATTCTGTTTACTGACCTAAGCGTTACTTCGGCGCAGAGACTACAACGTGTTCATAATGTGCGTCCGTTTCGTCTGAAATATTCGCCGGGCTGATTACGTAACACCATCCCTCGAAATGTTGTCCTGGCTCCGTTTAGAAGATCGTAGGAAAATTCACTGTCTTTCCCTTCTCTTTCACATATTGCATTTCTCCACTCCTGTCTATCTTGCGTCTCGTTTTCAAAATTTATCCACCCATTATAACCTAGACACACGATCACAACACTCCTCAATATTATCCATTCCCTCCCACCGAACATCCTCATATTCATCTTCTTTCACTGTGGCTGTTCCTCGACTTTGGAATTCCCTACCGAGTAATGTCAGGGACTGTCAGACATCAAACCAATTTAAGAATAGGCTAACGAGATATTTTTCTAACAATTCTTGTTAACAATAATAGCTGTTTCAAGTTTCTCAATGTTTAATTGTGATATATATCACAGATAAATATCTAAATTATCTCATTATTGTTATTATTACTATTGTTATTAATATTATTATTATTATTATTATTATTATTATAACTATTTCTTACCAATGTTTATTATTGTCACACTAACATTAGTTATCCAATTTTCATTATTTACTTTCATGTTGTTTTATGACCTAGATATTAATGTAATAACTATGTAAGCAGTTGTATTCAATTAGAATTAGAGTCTGGCTGGGCGGAAGAGAAGGCCTACTGGCCTTAGCTCTGCCAGATAAAATAAATAAATTATTATTATTATTATTATTATTATTATTATATTACATATGCATTTCAAAAAGGAAATACTCATAGTACGATTAGAAATATTATAAAACTATACATGGACACTATACAAAAGTAATGATCCAAGGATGACCATAACAACAATTGAAGTACTTCGTAAGCCATAGTCTAGCTTTTTCTTGTTTCGATGTGTAATGATTTCGCAGCTGGTTTTCACAGTGGTCTAGTCTGGTTTTTCCATACACTAAAGGGAAGCATTCTAAGGACATTTATCGCCCTTGAAAATCCATCGTCCCTAGCCGGACATGAGACGGAGAATTTTGGGTATAATGACAAGTGCGGTAACTTCTACACCACCGAAGAAGATACTTCCTAGATAAATGGAAAAAGCTTAATATAATTAGTAATCATAACAGTTGTTCACGCTACAAGGGAGGTAAGTAGTAGTTACCAGCGAGGGCGGCAATTAAGTCCGAGAATAGTCAAATCTAATCAACTCCCGAATTGCATATAATATGTACCCCCCCCCACTTCTACGTAAAAAATATTATATTTTCAAAAATTAGCTTGGGTTTACATTTGTTAATATCGGTGAACGCGTGTGAGTATTCTTTTGTTTTATTAAAAAACAAAGATTTGTATTTACATCTGTTAATATTAGTGAATGCGTTTCAGCATTTTTTTGTTTTATTACATTGTTGCTATAAAATTTGTAATAGTAATATGCGTTACAAGAGCGGTATGTTGAAGTTTTTATGTTCGAGGAAAAGTTTGAAAAAGCGAAATGTAGTTGAGCTTTTTAATTTCCGAGAATTGAAAGAAAACATACCACTCGTGTATCGTACATTATTTTGTGAGAAGATCGTTTATTACATACCTGAAAGAGGAATTTCTAATTAGTTGCAATGAAATCTCCATCTTGGTTTCTGTTCAATGACGGCAAATTTACAAAACAAAAATATCTATCTTCAACACTGTTGCTTTAAAATGTTTTCTGTGTTTACTATACTCCAGCAGGCCGTGATATACGTCTGTATTTTTTCCCCCCAGTCTATAAATGCGAACTTAAAACAAACGGTAAGGTTATGTAATGATTTAGAGTTTACTTAATTTTTGCAAATATTTAAAAACAATAATTAACAGTGCAATTTAGGTGAAATTGCAGTAGTAAGTTTTCAATTTATAATTATTACTATATTGAACGTCTCTAAAAATAATATGTTAAAAGCCTAAAGCAGTAAAATCAATATGTCACTTAAGCGGTAAGAAGAGGGAAATTGTTATGTGTGTTAGGTTGGGAATACTGAATGTGGAATTCTAGACTTTCCGCAGATTGGTTTTGTGCGGAAACCAAGCAAATACGCACGATCTCGCACAAAAAAAATAATATAATTAGTAATCATAACAGTGTTGTTCACGCTACAAGGGAGGTAAGTAGTAGTTACCAGTGGAAGACGAGTTTGCAATTAAGTCCGAGAATGGTCAAATCTACTTAACTCCCGAATTGCATAAAACATTTTCCCCCCACTTTTACGTAATAAATATTATATTTTCAAAAATTAGCTTGGGTTTACATTTGTTAACATCGGTGAACGCGTTTGAGTATTCTTTTTTTTTTATTTTAAAAAGGTTTGTATTTACATCTGTTTTAATATTAGTGAATGCATTTCAGCATTTTTTGTTTTATTACATTGTTGCTACAGAAGTTGTAAAATTGTTTACATATAGGGAAGTTGGACTGCCTTCCGGGCTCGAATCCCGAGCTCGGCTCTCGGTGAATTTTTCTTGAAGAAGAAAAATTGCCTGGGTGTCTAAAGTCTGGAAATTTGTATAAATGTGAGTGTGATTGTGAGTTTGCCGGGTTAATATTAATTAGCCAATCATGAAAATATAAAATACATCAGGACTGTCGTTCGGCAGTAACCTGAACACACGTTTCAGCGACATTGTTGACAAGTAACTCCATCTGTGAGCACAACCATAAAGCACTAATAGATGCTATAGAGTTGCCAACAACGGGGGAAACATAGAGAAGTGTGGTAGGCATTTTGGAAATTGTATTGTAGTTATCAAAAATGATTTAAGTTGATATACAAACATCAAAGGGTGCTTATAAGTTTTTACTACCGCAGAAATAAAAAAAAAAACGATATGAATGTTAGTAATAATGGTGGAAAGGAGACGATTATTTCATGAAACCTCTTTGTTAGCATATGTCTTTGAAAAGTCGGAAATAGTAAACACACAAGCTAATTTCTGGTGTGAATATTCTATGTTAAAGGCAACTATTTTTATTGAGGATAATATTGACATCAAATAATAATATTCATGTAAATGTTGTAACCAATATTAAATATATGCGATAATTGCAATTGTTTCTATAAATTTCAGTTCTCGGCAGAAGAATGAATGAATGTACGAGGCGAGTCCATAAAGTAACTTTCCCACTCGTCCCACAGCTAGCAAACCATATGTTGCGCGAAGCGACTGCGTATACGTGACAGAGTAATGTCCTGGCATGGCGCATGCGCTAGGGGATCTTCCCGAGTGCTCTCAGTAGCTTCGTTGCATTGGTTGAAGATGGACGTTCCTATTGCAGCTCCCGCCGCGTGAAGTGCGGTCAGTGATAAAGTTTTTGAATGCACAGGGCATAGCGCCGATTGAAATTGATCGTCTGCTGTGCCAGATCTATGGGCAAACCTTCTTTAGAATCAATGTAATAACAATGTACGAAACTAGAAGTGGGAAAAGAAAATATTACCAGTTTAATAGGTCTACATTCAGATCTAATTTTGAAATAACGAATATGATATCTACAGGTCTGAATAGAGAAAGAAAAAAGCATTTCGTGAGTGTAGTTCTTTCAATCACCTTCTTATCTGAAGAACTTATAATTGCCCAGGAAGACGGCTAAATTGCATTATTCCACTGATGTCTGCATACTGCAAACGAAATTAAAACGCTGGCAGACCGAGAATATTTTGACGCCATTGTGCAATTGACTCAACAAACTTCAGAAACGTCTGGAATCTCTCCCGATCTTGTGTTGACTAAAGTTTGCGGGCAGGATAAATTCACTACCAAAATTCCAATAAGCTTCCAATTCAGTACTTCTGAGTAAATAGCGTAATGTATTGGCGAACTTGGTTCATTCCCAAGAGCTGCACCACATACCAAAATTTGTGGCCACGAAAATTTCAGTACGGAAGTTATATAAATTTCCGTAACATTAAATAGTAGGCCTAGTGGATTTTATAAATCGTATATGTATATAAATATGATACAGTAATAATTTATTATTATGAGTGATGGGTTCAATATAAATGTAAGAGTTTGCACCAATTCATTATCCATCATACTTGAGCCCCAGTCTTTCATTCCATTACCGCACATTTAATATTACATATTATTTTGTTATTTCCATTTCATTTAGTGATCTATAAACTACGTTGATAAAGAAAAAAATAAAAAAGTATGAATACATTTATGCTCTTTAAATCGCAAGAAAATCAACCATAAACTTTAAAAATGTCTCCCTGTGCCAAGTTTTTCTTCAGATGCTGCTTTACTATGACCAAATATAAAATTACTTTATAATATAAATGTTGTATTAATGTGGATATTGAAATAATAATAAGAAAAATATCGACTATTGATCAGATTTTTTGTATTCGACAGATAATGGAGAAAAAATGGGAGTATAAGGGTACAGTACATCAGTTATTCATAGATTTCAAAAAGGCATATGACTCGGTTAAGAGGGAAGTATTATATGATATTCTTATTGAATTTGGTATTCCCAAGAAACTAGTTCGATTAATTAAAATGTGTCTCAGTGAAACATACAGCAGAGTCCGTGTAGGTCAGTTTCTATCTGATGTTTTTCCAATCCACTGCGGGCTAAAGCAGGGAGATGCACTATCACCTTTACTTTTTAACTTCGCTTTAGAATATGCCATTAGGAAAGTTCAGGATAACAGGCAGGGTTTGGAATTGAACGGGTTACATCAGCTTCTTGTCTATGCGGATGACGTGAATATGTTAGGAGAAAATCCACAAACGATTAGAGAAAACACGGAAATTTTACTTGAAGCAAGTAAAGCGATCGGTTTGGAAGTAAATCCCGAAAAGACAAAGTATATGATTATGTCTCGTGACAGGAATATTGTACGAAATGGAAATATAAAAATTGGAGATTTATCCTTCGAAGAGGTGGAAAAATTCAAATATCTTGGAGCAACAGTAACAAATGTAAATGACACTCGGGAGGAAATTAAACGCAGAATAAATATGGGAAATGCGTGTTATTATTCGGTTGAGAAGCTCTTATCATCCAGTCTGCTATCCAAAACTCTGAAAGTTAGAATTTATAAAACAGTTATATTACCGGTTGTTCTGTATGATTGTGAAACTTGGACTCTCACTCTGACAGAGGAACATAGGTTCAGGGTGTTTGAGAATAAGGTGCTTAGGAAAATATTTGGGGCTAAGCGGGATGAAGTTACAGGAGAATGGAGAAAGTTACACAACACAGAACTGCACGCATTGTATTCTTCACCAGACATAATTAGGAACATTAAATCCAGACGTTTGAGATGGGCAGGGCATGTAGCACGTATGGGCGAATCCAGAAATGCATATAGAGTGTTAGTTGGGAGACCGGAGGGAAAAAGACCTTCAGGGAGGCCGAGACGTAGATCGAAGGATAATATTAAAATGGATTTGAGGGAGGTGGGATATGATGATAGAGACTGGATTACTCTTGCACAGGATAGGGACCGATGGCGGGCTTATGTGAGGGCGGCAATGAACCTGCGGGTTCCTTAAAAGCCATTTGTAAGTAAGTAAAAACATAATTGGAAATCACTGAAAATATTTAAAAAACCTGATACCAGGAAACAGGACATCGTCCTGTGACTGGAAACGTCTGACTATAAACCAAAGTAGAAGATATATAAAGAACTATGTTTTCTTAAATTTAAAACTTACTATTTTTCACACATTTGACAATAAACCAATTCACCACTACTAGAAAAACATTTCTCCTCCTGTTAATTTTCCATGTAGATAATAAATTTTTCTACTTGTTTCTAATTTTGGTATTTTAAAATTTTCATCAGCAAAGATTTGTTAATATATCACGCTAACACTTGTTAATATAAATTAATTAGAAATGTAATGTTTACCCAAGTATATAAATTCTACCATTTTTGTTAACGTATCAGTCAAAGTAAAATGAATAGAGGATAGTCAAAGAGCTATTATACGGAACTCACTTCACCGGCCCTGTGAAGAATCTGTGCGGGAATCTGTGACAGGTTAGGTTAGTTTAGGCTTTTCGTATGCCTTGCATATACAAATCTATGACAGATTAGGTTAGGTTTATGTTTCTGGTAATGCCTTGCATACACGATTGTGACAGGTTAGTTTAGTCTATTGGCATGCCTTGCATACCAATTTTTGAACGCTAATTATAGTGACTATATTATAGTAACTATGATTCACACCTACTATTAATTCTTTAAAATTGTGTATTATCACTACATAATGTATTTCACATGTAACAAACTACAACCCTAATATACCAAAGGTAAAATAGGGTTTCAATATTTGGATAACAATAATAATAATTATAGTGTGTTGAACAGAAGTGAAATGTGCGTTTTGCGTTCATTATAAAGTATCGTATCTCTTTATTTCACATGTTAATAATCACTTTTAGGTTACCTACACCGATAAATTCTTTCTAATTTTTAACTATTTTAAATGGTTTTAAGTCAACTAACATCCCATATGAATTCTTCATATTCCAAAATACCTTGTCCCTGAAAATTAGACCATTTTTCCACTTTTTTCGACAAAAAAATGTCTGTGTTGTGTGCTATAGAAAACAAACAAACTTTTTTCCACGAATGTGTTGAAAAAAATTTATGATAACAAAACTGGCACTGAAAATAAGCTTCCCTTCATCGAGTGCGAAACATTTTCTGCACTCGCTTTTTGCACTCTTCCTAATAAACGCATCAACACATGAACATTGTTTTTATAATTAACACTATATTAAAAATGATGAAGTGTTTCTACAGTGATTTACAAATTGTTACGACTGGTCAATATTAATAGCCTATCAATGTAAATTCTTTTGTTTCATTTTCATAACCAGAATTCATTATTTTTGAAGCAAAATTATTCAGACTGTTATTATAGAATTAAATTTCCTATTCAAAAACGAAAACTCTTGTTTGCATCAACAACACTAGTGTTGCCACTAGATCACAGGCTTCTTGAAATGTATCTTACAAAATACGAGTTTCGATGTAAAATATGAAGACAGTCTCTTTTTCAGGGGAGTGTTAGAATTTTGTAAATATACAATTTCTTTGTATAGTACTTTTCTGGCAATAAAATATTATTATTATTATTATTATTATTATTATTATTATTATTATTATTATTACTGGAACGACCACTCTTACAAATTGAGGAAAGAAGACAGAGGACGGACACTGGAAAGTTTTCTTTTCTCAATCGTACTATCAGGGACTGGAATGCTTTACCTGCAGACTTACTAATAGCTTTACCAACAACCAAAAATGTATTTAAAAATAGGCTTAAGGACTTTACTAATAGACGATAATTATACGCAGTATTTAAAGGGTGTAATTGATATTTTGTTATTGAAGTGTTCTATCAGTGAAGAATTATGTTGTGTCAGTGAAGTGTGTTGAGTAAGTGAAACGTGTTCCTGTCAGTGAAGCTTCATAGTTTATAGTGGCAGTGCAAAGTATTTGAACAGTGAAATGTTTTTGAAGTGTTAGTGAAATCAGGATAGAATCAGTGAAATTTGTCGTAGTTCCAGTGCAGTGAGTGAGTTGACAGCGAAATGAGTGTAGTGTTGAAAGGTACTTGTGCAGATATGAACATATCATACTCGTGGGTTTTAGTTCGAACATAGGTTTAAGGTACAAATTAGATTTACTTTAAATATTATTTTAACTGATCGTGCTTCATTTAATTTAGGATGTTCCCTGTTATTATTATTATTATTATTAGTATTGTTATTATTATTATTGTTATTATTATTAATTATTGTTAGTATTAATTATTAGTATTATTATTAATTGTATTTTTTGTTAATTGTGTTTATTATTGTCTTTATTTGAGTGTATTTAGTTACCACTGCCACCGGGTATATACCCATTGCAGTGTGAATACATACATACATACACACATTATTATTATTATTATTATTATTATTATTATTATTATTATTATTAGTCATTTTGACATGTGAGGAATGTTGAATCGAAATGCACTAAGTCCATTTCAATTTCTTACAGTTTTCCCCTCTTTTTTAATGGTTATGATTCAATCTATTTTGTTTGTATGCTTTAAAAAGTGTTTCTTCCTTGTCTACAAGAGCCTTAAAATACGTATGAAAATGAGTTGTCTGAATTAAAAGCAGGCCTACTGATTAATATTAAGGAGGTAGGTACACTTTACAGCAGTAAAATTTTGGAAATATTGAAAACATTTTTCTTCCATTACTGTATCTCGTACAATAATGAAAATTAGTATGTATAATAGGCCTACACTGTCCTTCTACTATATGAAAAAGTATTTTTACGAAAAAAAAAATAATATTTACATTTTCTTATTTCAAAATTCATTTCACTGTGCAGTGATAAAGCGTTTTCCACATAGGGTAAATTAGGGTCTGTTGGACATTCGGGCATGTTGGACACATTGTAATTTAACGTGTTACCTCACCACTCGTGGGCACCACATTCTGCTAGAAGTCAATGACGGAAGTAGCCCCACTCGTGGCTACTTCCGTCATTGACTTCTAGCAGAATGTGGTGCCCACAAGTGGTGAGGTAACACGTTAAAGTACAATGTGTCCAACATGCCCGACTGTCCAACAGATCCTAATTTACCCTAACTCAAAACTATCCAACATTCTGTGATGAAATTATTCGTGTGTATTTATGCATGTCACATCTACAATATGATGCAAGATCACTTTTCTACCTTTGATAGATTACCTGATAAAAATAAATTCATTTTAAAGAATGGTCAAATATCAGTATTTTCGTCTAACACAAAATAAAAAAAAAATATTACAGTACTTATTAAGGAATGTAGCTGAAAGAGTATGATGTTGTAAACATGCGTTTTAGCAATAAAATAAAAGAGAGCATGAAGTTAACAAGTTTGAGAGTTATGAGAGAAACGCTTCATCACTGCTCAGTGAACTTCAAAATTTTGAAATTTGAAAAAAATATATATATTTTTTTAATCTAAAAATATTTTTTATATAGCAGAAGGACAGTGTTTTTTTACACATACCAATTTTCATTATAGTACAATATACAGTAATGGATGAAAAAATGTTGAATATTTCCACAAATTTTACTGCTGTAAGCCGTACCTAACCCCTTGAAAAAAAAATATTTTCGTTTGGACTAAGTACATTTTGATCCGTTGCTCATGTATACATTTTTCCATGATCTGTTCAATTCTGTCACTTTCGTAGAAAAAAATTGCGTGTAACAAACTTGGGGCAATGGCAATTGCAAATTTCGTGCTCCAACTTTCATAATCATTTTAGGATAGAGTCTTCACTGCATTTCTAATAATGTACTATTGTATCACTATCGACATAATTTTATAGAGCTTTTATTTTGTCTCCCTCATACATATCAAAGAAAATACGTTATCTGAAAAACTTTTGTGCGAGATCGTGCGTATTTGCTTGGTTTCCTCACAAAACCAATCCGCCGAAAATCTAAAATTCCACATTCAGTATTCCCAACCTAACACACATAACAATTTCCCTCTTCTTACCGCTTAAGTGACATATTGATTTTACTGCTTTAGGCTTTTAACATATTATTTTTAGAGACGTTTAACACAGTAATAACTATAAATTGGAAACTTACCACTGCAATTTCACCTAAATTGCAATGTTAATTATTGTTTTTAAATATTTGCAAAAATTAAGTTAACTCTACAACTCCACTAAAGTTACTGCATTCGTGATGCAAGTAACATTAAGGAAGCCGTGAAAAAATCAACAAGATTCCAGACTCATCATAGACTGGGGGGAAAAAAAAGACAGATGTATATTACAGCCTGCTGGAGAATAGTAAACACAGAAAACATTTTGTGCGAGATCGTGCGTATTTGCTTGTTTTCCGCACAGAACCAATACGCGGTAAGTGTGAAATACCACATTCAGTATTCCCAACGTAACACACATAACAATTTCCCTCTTCTTACCGCTTAAGCGCGACATTCATTTTACTGCTTTAGGCTTTTAACATATTATTTTTAGAGACGTTTAACATAGTATTAATTATAAATTGGAAACTTACCACTGCAATTTCACCTAAATTGCAATGTTAATTATTGTTTTTAAATATTTGCAAAAATTAAGTAAAGTCTACTACTCCACGAAACTTATTGCATTCCTGATACAAGTAACGTTAAGGAAGCCGTGAAAAAATCAACAAGATTCCAGATGCCGATGTTGTTACTGCATATGTTATATAAATAATATTGTTAAAATATTAAAATGAAAAATAAATCATTACATAACCTTACCGCTTCTTTTAAGTTCGCATTTATAGACTGGGGGAAAAAAATACAGACGTATATCACGGCCTGCCGGAATATAGTAAACACAGAAAACATTTTATAGCAACAATGTTGAAGAAAGATATTTTGGTTTTCCGAAGTTGTCGTCATTAAACAGAAACCAACATGGAGATTTCATTGCAACTAATTAGAAATTCGTCTTTCAGGTATGTAATAAACGATCTTCGCACAAAATAATGTACGATACACGAGCGGTATGTTTGTTTTCATGTTCTCGGAAATTAAAAAAGCTCAACTACGTTTCGCTTTTTCAATCTTTTCCTCGACCATGAAAACGTCAACATACCGCTCTTGTAACGTATATGACTATTAAAGCAAGAATGTTGAAGATAGATATTTTTGTTTTGCAAATTTGCCGTCATTGAACAGAAACCAAGATGGAGATTTCATTGCAACTAATTAGAAATTCCTCTTTCAGGTATGTAATAAACGATCTTCGCACAAAATAATGTACGATATACGAGCGGTATGTTTTCTTTCAAATCTCGAAAATTAAAAAAGCTCAACTACGTTTCGCTTTTTCAAACTTTTCCTCGAACATGAAAACTTCAACATACCGCTCTTGTAACGCATATTACTATTACATGTTTACTTTTAATAAATAACAAAGTAATTTCAGAAAGAACACGACAGTCTTTTTTTCAGTTGTAGGCCTATTTGATTTCATGAACTAGAATTTTATTATTGATGTATTTTACTGCCTTTCTTATTGTTTAGCAATATTCTATGAGATGCTGATATAATGCATAAAAGTCCCTACATATTAAACTCGCTAGAGAACGCAGAGAAATACAGAAAAGTCACATGCCTCCATTTTATTCTAGCGTTTTATTTCACGAACAAGATTATTATTAATAATGTATTAGATCGACTTATCCCCTGTTTTATTGTCATTTTGCAGAACCAGTATTCCTCGGAAGCTGTTGTTCATGTGTGTTGAACGAGCAAACAGTGAGCAGCTTATTTAAATCCGAACGCAATGTGGCCCCGACCTCGGGGATAGCGGTCGCATTCCCACAGAGCCAAAGCGCAGCGGACATTGGTGTACATGTGCAACTTCTTCATGTAGGCCTCCGGTACTAAATTACGCCTGTAACAAAGTCTGTTACATTAAGGGAAATTTCAACTTTGTGATTCCAATGGATAAGTCCTGAGTCTAATAAAAATGAAGCACTCACATATTGTTTTACATTTCATTAACAATAAGGTGTACATGAATTTGACAACAGTGCCCTCGAGTAGCCAGATATAACGAGCTCAATAGAACAGGAGATTTCTCTGGTAGTACATTCTGCGCATATCGGCTGTGTTTGTAATGTGCAGTGGCGGCTCGTGATAAAATATTGCATGTGTTCAGAATTTTCTTTTTTCAAAATCGAAGATAACTTGAAATAATAAGTCGAAATTAATTAGTAGTAAGAATAAAGCTTAAGTACTTTCTCAAGGTTTATACTTATGAGTATGAGCACTTCCTGTGATTATATACTCGTAACCACAGGAACATACTCATTTTCGTAAGAATAAAGACATTCTACCTAACGCGAATATATACTCATCTCTACAGCCTTCTTGATCGTTTAGAAGTTAGTATATACTCGTGTTACCTATCCTCTTTGACCACATTGCACCGTGATGCTCAATTTTGTTTTTATAGACTTTCACATGCTATCGGCAGGCTGTAGTGGTTTGTTTTTCGCTTTTTGTAAATTTTGATAATGGATAAATAAAGAAATAAAGAAAGAAAGAAATAAATAAATAAAATAATTAAATATATAAATAAAATAAATAATTACATAAATTAATTAATTAGTTAAATTAATTAATTAAATGAATTATGTAAACGAAATAAATAATTAAATATATTATATAACTAAATAAATATATTAAATAAATAAATAAAATATATAAATTATATTAATTAAATATAACTAAATTAGTAAAATAAGTAAATTAAATAAATAAATAAAATAAATAAAATTTAATAATGATAATAATAACGAAATTCCAATTATTTTATTTCAGTTTACTCACCACGTTTGTCTTGTAGCATATGATTGTCATTATAACATGACACATATAGCTAAAGTACTCTGAAGAATAGTAATAAAGTACATATCGTAACAGCATTGTACATAAACCCATACAAAATAAAAGCTCTGACAACGAGAAATGCTGATACCTGTAAACTGTATAGACTATTTCCTACTTAGAGAACGCAGCGACGCACCTGATATATTATGCAGGATAGATTCAATGTTCACTTAACGCCTTGTGCTCTTGACGAGTCATAAGCGGCCAGCTATAGACATTTTGTTCCGCGCATGCGTGTTAAGACGTGTAGCCACCTTCAAAAGAGCACGACTTTCATGTGAACGTGCTTTGCCAAATTTATACAAGAAGTCTGTGAAAGTTGCGGGAAGTTAAACAACTAGATTCGATATTATACATTCTCAGTACGTCAATACGACAATAAATAATAAAAATAGCCGTGCGTGAACGGAAACAAGGTGTTCACGCGCTCGTGCGCTCTTATTGACACATCGAAACTGGTAACTTGTGACCAAGGGTTCATATATAGAAAACGTAATTGTATGAAACAAAACTTGGAGAGACTGCCTCTCTATTGGCAGTTATTACGTTGGTGTATAATTATTGGTTACAGATAAGAATTATCGTGAAATCGGAGAAATAATTTTGGGACACTATGTACAAGTTAAATAGTAATGGTGAAATAGGACAGCTAATTAATTAGCATCTTGTCTACTCTCTGCATATCACCCATTCTTATTACACGTGAAGCGTATCTATACAGACTCTTCATTATTCCACCATAAATTTATCTATCTATCTATCTATCTATCTATCTATCTATCTATCTATCTATCTATCTATCTATCTATCTATCTATCTATCTATCTATCTATCTATCTATCTATCTATCTATCTATCTATCTATCTATCTATCTATCTATCTATCTATCTATCTATCTATCTATCTATCTATCTATCTATCTATCTATCTATCTATCTATCTATCTATCTATCTATCTATCTATCTATCTATCTATCTATCTATCTATCTATCTATCTATCTATCTATCTATCTATCTATCTATCTATCTATCTATCTATCTATCTATCTATCTATCTATCTATCTATCTATCTATCTATCTATCTATCTATCTATCTATCTATCTATCTATCTATCTATCTATCTATCTATCTATCTATCTATCTATCTATCTATCTATCTATCTATCTATCTATCTATCTATCTATCTATCTATCTATCTATCTATCTATCTATCTATCTATCTATCTATCTATCTATCTATCTATCTATCTATCTATCTATCTATCTATCTATCTATCTATCTATCTATCTATCTATCTATCTATCTATCTATCTATCTATCTATCTATCTATCTATCTATCTATCTATCTATCTATCTATCTATCTATGTCTGTCTGTCTGTCTGTCTGTCTGTCTGTCTGTCTGTCTGTCTGTCTGTCTGTCTGTCTGTCTATCTATCTATCTATCTATCTATCTATCTATCTATCTATCTATCTATCTATCTATCTATCTATCTATCTATCTATCTATCTATCTATCTATCTATCTATCTATCTATCTATCTATCTATCTATCTATCTATCTATCTATCTATCTATCTATCTATCTATCTATCTATCTATCTATCTATCTATCTATCTATTTATTTATATTAATAATAAATCTGTAGCCGAATTTGTTCTGGTAATTTTCGATTTTCCAAAAATAATTGGTCCTAACATATATAATTAACCACCCTGAAACAGAAAATCGTTTTTTTTTATTTTTGTCTGTCTGTCTGTCTGGATGTTTGTTACCTTTTCACGCGATAATGGCTGAACCGATTTATATGAAAATTGGAATATAAATTAAGTTCATTGTAACTTAGAATTTAGGCTATATGTAATTCAAAATATTTTATTTGAAAGGGGAGTTATAAGGGGGCTTGAATTAAATAAATCGAAATATCTCTCTTATTATTAATTTTTCATGAAAAATATTACATAACAAAGGTTTCTTCAAAAATAATTTCAGATAAGTTTTATTCCATGCAAAAGTTTGATAGGACTGATATTTAATGAGATAAATGAGTTTCAAAATTACAATAACAACGCCATCTCAGGCGGTGTAATGAAATAAAAAACAAATGACTTCGTCTATAAGGGGCCTTGGACAACAACAATCGAAAGCTATGAAACATACGGTAGCCTACAGAGAATGTTTCTTTGTTTCTATGAAGTAATATCGGAAGCTAAATTAACCGATTTGTATAATTAATTATTAATTCACCATTGGAAAGTGTAGTTTCTCTAGATGGACATAATGCTATGATGTTATTACAGTAACGTCTGAGTGAATCGAGGACAGGTAAGATTAAATTAGCTTCTTATGCACAGAAAACTTGATAGGCATTCGTTTCCTGTATTTCCTAAAATAATTTTTATGACCAAATGAGTAGTCTCTGGATCAAAATGATCGCATTTTAATTTTTTTTAATACAATTTAAATTAAGTAACATAATACAAGATTTATCCTTCTATCAAACACGAATGTTCTCTGGATCAAACGTCCTATTTTAATTATGTAATTACTTTATATTTATTTCTAACGGGTGCAGCGAAGCGCACGGGTACGGCTAGTTTATATAATAATACAGAACAGAAGAAACAATACAGAATAATACATAAGACTACGGAATATAATTACAACAATAGAAATAGAAATAAAATAATACACTCAATATAAAAAGAGGTTACAATAATATTAACAAAATTTGAGGGCCGAATGAGCAACTACATTTTAAAGAATCAGCCAGACACGCGGTAGTTATCAGAATTCTCCTTCTTGTGACGTATTATCTTCAGAAATGGGAACTGGAACTACCTATATCCGGTTTCGGGTCAATAGTTTCCGTACTAGAAGCCAAGTTTATGTCATGGATAAAAAGGCTGCTCCTTCGTACAAGTTACAGACGAGAAATGCTTCTTCAAAAGAAAGAACGAGAGAGTCTTAAAAGAGCAACTTATCGTGTTACTCGTTCAAGACGTTGTAAAACGGAAGAACGTGATGTGTTTGCACTGGTTTCAGGGAAAAGAAACATAAGTGTTTCATGGTGGACGTTCTTGTGTATGTGTCATGTAATAACATCCGCATACGTCAACTAAATTTGATCAAAACCATTGCACACATATATACGCTCTTTACTGATAGCTGTAATGCGAAATATTTATCAACTAAAAGAAGAATAGAAGCTACAGAAATGAGATTTCTCTGCTTACAAGTAAACATTCTCATGGGGGCAGATAAAAAGTTTTTTTTCTTCTTCCAGCATGTTAATAATGTTTAAACAAGTGCTTACACAAATTTTGGCCACTAGAGCGCAATTACGAGAGCGATAAAAATAAGTTTACCTGTGACCGTTTACAAAAAGAAAGCAAAATTTCATGGCAGGATTTATTGAAACAGATACAGCAATTGTTGATCTACCATGGGATCAACTTTTGTATTCCTGTGCCGTAGAAGTCTGTCGCCTGGGATCGAAACCAGTGTGTGACAGCCGTCTGCATCTCTCTGTCGACCAGTGGCATGACAAATGTCTCAATTCCACTGGGGAAAAATAGCTCAACAGTTCCAGTAATTTTTTAACGAAATTGTGTTTTCTTTCTGTAAACAGCACCAGGGAAACTTATTTTTTACGGCCCTCGTAATTGCGCTCGAGTGGTCAAAATTTCTACAAGCACTTGTTTTGACATTAATAACATGGTGAAAGGAAAAAAAAACTTTTTATCTGCACCCATTACAATGTTTGTTTGTTAGATGAATATCTGAATATGTGAAATTACATATCACTCGACAAAGTAAGCGAAGATTAAAACATACCGTATATAAATTAGAAGAAAAATATAACAATATTAAATGAAAATTGTTCTAAGAAATGGAAAGGATGGAATCAATTAGGATCACAAAACAAATTTTACAATATTTACACAAGAATGCCACTCAATAGAACATCTCAGAGCCAGATGGGAAGATATTTTTACGTCTTAACAGGCTTATACAGCCTAACATTACAGTGGAAGAAGAATAAATTTTGCAAGTCACAAAACAACCGATCAAGAATGGAATACAGATATAAAAGAAAAAAATATAAATATTTGAGATAAATGACAGAATAAAGTAATACAGGAATAATTGAGGGGCTCCAACGTAAAACATGGTAACTGACATTTAGGTCAAAAATGAGATATTTAGAGTATAATATGGTATCTTACATTCTGTGTCTAATGCAGTGTGTTAGTTTTCCAACATCTCAACAGATGGCATAATTATACAGATTTTACTTTCCTGGTAACTATACAAACTGTTGTATGTATAAATTTTTACCTACCTAATAACTTCAAAAAACTAAAAAAGTCACTTACCATGTTTTACTCCCGAACCCCTCAATTAGTACTATGCTTTCAATTTTGTAATTTATACCATATATACGACTTATTAGAAATATATTATTTTTCACACAATCTTTCTCATTTAGTGTACCTAAAATATATTAAGGCTTTCTTTAATTTTATTTGTCATCTACATTTTCATATAAAACGAGTCTAATATTAAAATACATCTTTTAGTCTTATTTTCATGTCAATAATGCAACGCAATTTATCTCAAATTTAAAACAGAAACTGAAAATTTTAAACTTGTTTAATATTAAAATGTAATACCATTTTTCAAATAGAATCATAACAATCTTTGAATTACACAACTGTGACCTGGCTGGATGTATAATTACGTATACATATTTTAGTCTCATTTTCATTTCAATAATGCAACACAATTCAAAACAAAAACTAAAAATTTGAAACTTACTCAATACTAAAATGTAATATTCTTTTTTAATGTGGAATCGTAACAACCTTTCAATTATGCAAATGTGACCTAGTTGCGCATAAATTATGCTGCATGTTGGTGGATATTCTGAATGCAGAATAAGAGAGACCAGCAAAACAGTTTATAAATAATGCTCTACGCTGATTAACTTCGAACAAAAACATGTTGACTTACCATGATGCAATGAACGAGTATACCAATATTTGTTCTCTCCACTGGCTCAACATGCTAATTCACCATGTTTAATTAATATGTAAACACTAAAAGATATTCTTCATCAGTTTTGATTTGAGTTTACATTCTATAGTCATTATGCAGATGCGTAACCTTAATATTACATTTCCTACATTTAAAACAGATGCTTTTGTATTTCAGCCGTACATTAAATACATTCATTTCCTCGTAATTATGCATGTACTGTGACCCAGTTTACACTTCGAGCTTTTTCCCCTTTCTACAGTCTCAGGAAATATATTTATATAATGTCGTTATGATTCACCGGATCGATTCCAGGCGTCGGTAGATACTTATATCTTTTCTACGCGTGTGGGATTTTGTCCTTGTAATGTACAGTCAGGGGCATAATTTTGTTGAGCAGGTGAAAATGTTTTAATATCTTTAGCGAGATTCATAAGACACTAAAGGTTTAATGCCTCCTTAGTATATATACCGTACTTAATATTTAAGGGGACACGATACTGAGATTTCTAATCTCCACAATTTTGATTGTAAGTTTTTGAAATTTTAAAATCGAATAGATGTTGATGAGTTACATGTGCAAAATTATTTTCAAAATTTTATGTTGAAAAATGTACTCGGAAAAAAATAAAATATAAAAGAGTGTTTATAATTTTAGTAAACAAATATTTGGGTCTCATATGAAGGTAATTTGTTTCTTAAAATTTTAAAATGATGCTAAGACTACCTACAATGAAATGGTGCATGAGTTTGTTCCTAGTCAATACAGTTCATCAGTAAAAACAATTAACTTTTAACATTGACCAAAATTGACGAAAACTCAGTAGCGTGTCCCCTTAAGCAAAACAGCGAAGCGAATATCTCATCATCTTATGAACCAATGCTTTTCGTTCTTTGAAAATACTCGAGTCCCTTTAACTATTATGTCCCTCACTGCACAGTATAACTCTTGAAGAACTTTACAGAGCACGATTCACAACACAATGTTTTAACAACGGTTCTCAACCCAATATTATTTGAATGGCATTAAAGGAAGATATTTCACAACTAATGCAAAACGCAGGAAATTAATTTGAGAATAAGATCAAATTAATTCAACAAACACTATACAGTACGACAACCCCGATTATGGCAATTCATCGCAAGCATTCCGACAGCTCTGTGTTGCTTGCTCGCAGTTCAGGGTTCAGATACTGTTGAGCACAGAGGTTTTTTTTTTCAATTAACTGTTGTTTAGTCAACTGTCCGAAGACTGATTTGAACCTCATGGGTAACATCAATAAGGCATCACTCATGAGGCAACTAGGCCACGAGATAATGTGGTAGGGTGGCCAGTTTATTTCCCCCTCCAATGCATACATCGCCAATTAGCTACATATTCCACTAATCAGACTTCAGACAAGCAGCTTAATTTCGTTTGCCATCAATCCACTTTAAATATTTGGGATTTAGAGGGATGAAGTCACAGGAGAATAGAAAAAGTTACACAACGTAGAACTGCAAAAATTGTATTCTTCACCTAACATAATTAGGAACATTAAATCTAGACGTTTGATTTGGGCAGGACATGTATCACATATGAGAAGGTGGACATCTTAAATGACTGGAATGCAATGTGGTTAAATAGTACAAATGGTCAAATCACAAAATCACTATATTTTCCCACAGTTAAAGATAGACTAACCGTAAAGAATTATGAACCATCTTACATATCCACGCACTTTATGACTGGACACGGAAAATTTAATTCATATTTTGAACGTTTCAAAACTGACAATCCAAATGGCTCTTCATGTCCCTGTGAACACCCCACGCAAACAGTCGACCACCTGTTATTTCAGTGCTCGCTACAAGAACGCAAGAGATACCGGCTAGAAACCCACCTTAGCATGTGCGATACAATTTTCTCACCACCAATTACAAAAGTTCTTCTGAAGCAATGTTGCATAAAGGAATTTCACATATCTATTACAGGTGTATTTAAGACCTTGTAGAAATAACAGTATTTAGTAACGGTGTCCTATTTATTCTTTTGCAGCAAAATTTGTAACTTTCAAAAGTATAGTTATCATGTTGAAGTGTATGTGTTGTAGAGGATGCTTGATTTGTTGTATATGTGAGTCATAGTTGTGGGATGCTTGATTGTGTTTGTGTGACTATTGTGTATTAATTTATGATGTATGTTAGGGAAAGTTGCTTAATTGTGTTATAGAGTACCGCTATAAGAAATGTTTTGTTTATGTGTTGTAACTGTTTTCTGTATGTCTCAATTGATGACTGATGTTTGATTTGCAATCGCAATGTTTAAATTACGGATTGTTTAGGTTTTATTTCCATTGTGCAAGCTAATTTATTTTTCTTTTCAATTTGTTTTATGCTTAGGCCTTTTTTTGTGTAAAACTATAGCCCTAGCATACATATGTAAAATAGGGCTACCCCCCATTGGAGATACAATAATAATAATAATGTATCACATATGAATCCAGAAATGCATATAGAGTGTTCGTTGGAAGGCAGGAAGGAAAAAGACCTTTGGGGATGCCGAGATGTAGATGGGAGGATACTATAAAAATTGATTTGAGGGAGGTGGAATATGATGGTAGAGACTGGATTAATCTTGTTCAGGATCGGAATCGATGGCGGGCTTATGTGAGGGCGGCAATGAACTTCCGAGTTCTTTAAAAGTCATTTCATTTGTAAGTATAATTTCATTTTACTGCACGATTGATAAATATTCATCTTGTATGACGTATAGATCAATTTTTATTGTTTCTTTTCAAATTCCTTTCCGATTGTGGCAATAATAGAAGTAAAATTAATTTCAATAACTACCAAAGCGATCTCGTGTGTACCACTGCTTCAGATCACCGAGCATGCGCAATACGTTGAATCTGGGACGGAAAACTGAGGTGGGCCATTTTTTTCTGAAACCGTACTCGTCCAATAACGCCTCCGCGGTTGTCCTGCAAACCGCTGTCCATACGTCAAAAATAATTTGACGTAATATATATTCAAAAGACGAACATCGAAATATGCCAAAGGAAAATGGAGAGGAATATAGTTGGCGTTTCACTGAAAGACAAGGTCTCCAACACGGCACTGCAGAAAATTACAGCTTCCGAGAGCATCACAGAAAAAGCCCTCATAACGAAGTGGAAGTGGGGTGGTCATGTAGCGAGGCAGATGGGCGCGAGAAACCACCATGTGGGACCCGTACATAGGAAGGAGAACACAAGGCAGGCCAAGAAGAAGATGGACAGATACATTCAAGCAGCAGCTGGGAGGGAACTGGTCAACCATCGCCCGCAACAGGAACGAGTGGAGACAGATAGTGAACAAACTCATATAGAACTAAAATTTGACAAACTCTCGAGTATCTCACATAGTGAAGGTGAATGTAAATATTGTTCACGTGAAATAGCTCATCATGTGAACCACACCAACTGAGCTTCTCCTCCTGTAGGAGGCCCTAGCCCTTCATGGGACACAGTGGCTTCATTCATTCATTCATTCATTCATTCATTCATTCATATTTTACAGCTTTATTATGAATCATTTAGAAATGTTTCAAAATGTGAGACGACTTTAGGAGCATAGGTTTCCTTTAATCACTTGTGCGTGATTACAAAACACTCTGTATATAGTATATTGCATAACTAATGTGAACATATTAGTTTCATTTATGCACTTTATGTTTTATTTATTTAGCCTACTTAATTATTTATACTCGTATTTATTTATCGAATTACTTCTCTGTGTATGCAGCCTACCTCTTTATGTGTCTGTTTGTTTTAATAAATTTATAGCTACGCATATTTACACGCTAATTTGCTCATTTACATAACTACGCCGCTCTGAACTGCGGATGTCAACAGTTACTAATGGAGCTATGAATCAGTACACCGAACTTCATACCAAATAGGGTGGTTACGACCTGTTTTAAGTTGTTATTCCAAGACTTACGTAGAGAAACGGGCTGCCGGATAACTGAAATGGTGAATCAACTAGGTTAATACTGGAATGTCCCGGGTTTAAACGCGATTGGCGGCGGGGCTTTTGTCGTCAAAATTTCCAGAGCTACCGATGTTAGCCTGTATACATGCTGATCTGAAGATGCGTTTGGTGTGGGTTTGATTCCCTCTGTACTGAATACATGGTTCGGCTTTTCAGGGATTTTACTCAAGTGTAAGGTGAATATCTGGTAATCTCATGGAAAATCCTCAACTTTATCTCGCACACTATCTCGGTATCACCAAATGAATGGATGCTGCGTAATTTTATAGTTGCTACAGTTCTGTAAGTCCCGCGCCGTGGCGTCGTGGTCTAAGGCATCCTGCCTAGGACTCGCGTTACGAAATGCGCGCTGGTTCGAGTCCTCATGGGGGAAGAAATTTTCTCATAAAATTTCGGCCAGTGTATGGGACCGGTGCCCACCCAGCTTCGTGATGCACTTGGGGAGCTACGATAGGCAGCGAAATCCGGTTGCGAATGCCAGCTACAACGGCTGGGGGATCATCATGCTAACCACACGATACCTCCATTCTGGTTGGATGATTGTCCACCTCTGCTTCGGCATTGGGCGTGAGGCCAGCAGCCGGCTGGTCGGTCTAGGCCCTTCATGGGCTATAGCGCCACGGATTATTATTATTACAGTTCCGTAAAAAAATCACTAAAAAGAAACTTCCGAATGGCCTAGAAGTCTACTCATCTTCCTGTCAAATTGATTACCGTCTCTTTCCCGGGAGCAAAATGCGTTCAGAGAGTGATGCTGACCACACCATCTAATTCCAGTGCACCTGCGTCGATGTTTCCCCTGAGTCTACGTTTCATGCTTTGACGTCTGGAATGTTTCGTAATTGTTCAAATCTATTTAGGATATGCTCTCACAGAACATCGCCAAAATTAGGTACAGGAGTTGCATGAACTATGGATTTAAAATGTCTCCAATGATAAAAATCCATTGATTTTAAATCTGGCGATCGGGGAGGCCATTCAGTGGATATCCTCGACCAATCCATCTTTGCGGAAAACGGCTATTCAAATTACGAAATAAAGTGAACTGGAGTGTCATTAGGCAGGTGTCACATTCTGCGAATAACGTCCAGAGGTACATCATCCTGTAACTCTTGCAATTCGTTTCTGACAAGCCGCTTCCATCTGTCACTCCACTCACTGAATTCATTCCTGTTACTATGGGAACAACCAAACAAACAAAAAGCAATTAAACAAAGGAGAACATATCCCATGGCCTCTTATAGAGAAAACGTTACAAGATGACAGCAATTTTGTGATGCCTACTTTTCACGAGTCAATGTAAGGACAAACTTCTCACTAAGTCTGAAATTAAATATTTTTAGGACCATGTTTATATGAAAGTTTTTTTTCGATGTTTTCATTTATTTATTTTGCTAATAACTGTAACAAAATATTATATATATATATTATATATATGGTATATCAATAAGAATTTTATTTCCCTTTAAGATCCACCGCCCCTGGTGGGCTTATATATTTTATGGAATAAATTATTAACAAATTTACATACAGAATTCAAAACATTACTTGGACCAAAAATGTTTATGAAGGAGCCTCATTTATCTTTATCTCTTTATTTTCAATAATTATATTTAATATAAAACAGGAGATAAACAGAAAACTATAGAGGGATTAGTATCCTCAACACATGTTATAAGATATTTAGTAGGATTTTAAATTAAAAACTAAAAAAACATGCTGAAACTTTCCTTCTGGAGTGTCAAAACGGCTTTAGAAAAGGAAGATCATGTGTAGATCCATTATTTAGTATGAAACTATTGTTAGAAAAAAGAAGAGAATTTAATTTAGAAACCCATATAGCTTTTATTGATTTTGTGAAAGCTTTTGATAATGTCCGAAGAGACCTTTTATTCGACATATTACAAGAAAAAATATTCCAAATTTGCTATTGCAAAATATAATAGAAATCTACACAGACAGCAAAATAAGTGTCAAAATAAATAACTGTATATCCGAAAGAAAATTAGTTAATAATGGAGTTCGACAAGGTTGTTCACTATCACCAACTTTATTTAATATTTATATAAATGAAATTATTTTAAAATGGAACCAAATCTACACATCAGAAATCAAAATAACCAGTGCTCTAACATTAAATACCTTACTCTATACCGATGATCAAGTCATAATTTCCAATTCAGAGGATAATTTACAAAGAGGATTGTATACATTAAATAAAATATTAAAAGATTTTGGGATGGAAATTTCAGCACAAAAATCAAAAGTAATGGCATTTTTAGGACAAGACCCAGTCAGAAGTAAGATAATACACAATAACCAATGCCTCGAACAAGTGCAAAATTTCAATTATCTGGGTTGTGAAATATCTTATCAAAATGAAAAAGATGTGAACAAGAAAATTACCAAATTTATACAAATTCTAGGAATAATAAACAATGCATTAAAAGCTAAATTAGTACAAAAATCTACAAGAATAAAAATATATAACACACTAGCATTACCCACCCTTTTATACGGAAGCGAGATTTGGTCATTAAAGAAAAAAGACGTGAACAGAATCAAAGCAACGGAAATGAAATTTTTCAGGACAGCAGGATATACTCTTTTAGACCGAAAAAGGAATGAAGAAATTTTAGAAAAATTAGAAGTAGAGTCAGTAGAAGAAAAAATCAGCAGATACAAATTCAATTGGCTAGATCATGTAAGAAGAATGGAAAATTCAAGAATCCCGAAAATTATGATGCAGTATAAACCTAGAGGACATCGTCGACCAGGAAGACCTTTAAGAAGACTGCTAGATGGGGCCGAAACAGGTCTACAGAGACCTAATTCGTGAAGGATGATGATGATGATATTTAATAACTTCCAAGTTGAGAACTGCGAATTAAATAGTTGTGTAGATAACAAGACACCGAGAACGACATTAAAATATAGCTAATTTAGTAGAAATTTAGCTCCGTAGAAGCATCTACAAAGCCAACTATGCATGGACGTAGGCATGGATGGATGGATGGATGGATGGATGGATGGATGGATGGATGGATGGATGGATGGACTGATAACTGAGATGGCGGGTAGGCAGGCAGGCTTAAAAACATATGAATTAGAGATATAAGAATGGTAAGAAATATTCAGTGATCAATTTATATACGTTCACTTTTCTTGCCACATATTCAAGACCTCAGAAATTTAATTTTGCTCTACGGGATGTGGCGTCAGTTTCCCTCCGAGGAGGTTCAAAAGTTGACCCACGCGGTGTAATAATTCTTCATTGTGGAGAGGCTCTGCCTGGACGGGACGTATTAGATCGCTCTTGTGATGAGGTTAGTATCGACATTCGAAAGAGACGAAGCACTGTCTGCTCTATATATTTTTCCTCGAGTACACACATTTTAGTTTTAGATCTCCTGCTAAGATATTTTGTGCGAAAATGTTCACGGGGACCATTTTTCATTACAGGTAAGTAGTAACTTTAAAATTATGTCCGACATTTAAGGCACTGAAATGAATTGTAGCGAATTTCAACTGCCTGCAATGAAAATAATTTTTCCAGGAGAAATGCATCCATTTACCACATTTTTATGCATTTATTAATTTTCAATTACGAAATTCGCGTATCTTATACATAAGTGCGTAAAATGGAAAGTATTGAATTGAAACTGGTATGATGCATACAATAATTCAAATAATGGACTTAAGTTAATAAAAAAAAAAGGTTTGACATAAATTATCAATGAACGAAAATAAAACCATAATTATTTCATTCTCATCATCTGAAAAATGTAACAAACCTCCTACATCTATATTAAGTATTAAATTACGTAATTTTAATTGTTGCCTTATACAGTGTAAATGTCCGATTATTAAGGAGTCCTCTGAAGTTAAGCATTTAGGCATAATTTTCGACAATCAATTAAAATGGAACGAAGACATTAATTACCTTTGTAATAAATTACGTGAAATAATACTCTATATTATTTCGTTTTATTGAGGAATTACTTGTCAATAAGTTTATTACGCACAATATATTTAACTTTATTTCAATTGGTAATTATGTATGGAATTATAGGATGGGGTAGCTTAATTAAATCCAATTTTAATCCACTTTATTTATTACAGAAGAAAATAATTAAAATATGTCTTCATAAACCTATTGATTTTCCATCTCAAAAATTGTTTTTAGACTTTAATGGTCTTAAAATAAGACAAATTTATTACATTGGATTAATAAAATTCATACATAAAAATCGAAATAATTTTGAATTGTATTCTCATAGTTATGAAACAAAAGGTATGAATTCTTTAAGATTGTTTGAATCAATATGCAACACTGCTACTGTATTTAATCATAGTAGTAATTTAGGCCCAAGAATATAAAACAAATTTATATTTAAATATTCTAATCTTGTCAATTCTAATAGTTCTAGTATTAAATTTAAAGAGTTATGTATGGATATTATAAAAAGTGAAAAACTGTGAAATTTAAATTTATATATTCTTAAATTGCGTAGTAGACATAAGACAAATTGTAATGTATAATTTCAATTCAGGAATTCTCCCCTGAGCACGAGTTCTACTCTTTCAGGGGCGAGCTAAATTTTTTCTGTTTATATTATATTTTATGTTATAGTTATTAGCAAAATGAATAAATTAATAAATAAACAAACAAACAAATAAATAAATAAGTAAATAAATAAATAAATAAATTAATTAATTAAATTGGTAATTTTGATATTTATCGTATTTATGTCAATCAATTCCGTATGTTTCAATATACACTGTTAAGACGATTTGGTCCTAAAATACGTAAAACCAAAATTGACCAAAAATACATTTTAAAAAATCTATTAAGTATCTTTAAATTTTGTTTTACCACAAAAACATAACTTCATAAATTAAAATAAATGGGAATTGGGATGAGAAATTAAAAAGGCACCATGCGAAAATGAGTCCTTTCAAAGGAAGTTCGTCGCTGAATATGTGACTTCCAAGCCTCTTGCGCACTTTTCTCACTCCGGGTTTCAATGCTCCACTGAAGCAGCTGTAGAAAATTTTGAAGGGGAGAAATCTCTTAGGTAGCACATACGGAGGGAACATGACTTTGTAGCATTGTCGCTCTTTTTACGCCCTTTAGCGGTCAGATTTTAATTGAAGGACTCAGATATAAATATAGAAACGATATTGGCATATCCCAGCTTTCAAATTTTTTTTTAACATTCTGCAGTATAAAAATGCTGCAGGGTTCACAAATTTTGTTTCATTTACTCAAAATTTTTACTACAAAATATCTAGAATAAACCAGCAGAAAAACTTACTAAAAGAAATTTTGTTATATATCTTAAGATTTCGACTATTTTAAATATTCAAATATGGAAAAGATAATATAGAACTGTCACGAAAAAAGAGTGCACTTCAAAATAAGTAAAAGAAAATATTTCACTATTAATATATGGCAAATAATATTAAAATAGAAACTGAGAATTCGCCAGATGCACGAAATGGACGTCATAGAAGCACGAGACTTAAGTGCTAGACACAAACTGACGTTGAACCTCTGATCATCCTATTTTCCTCTTGGATAGGCTCGGAAATATGTAAGAAAATATTGACAGCAGCTCTCTAACGGAGTCTACAACGATATGGAGCCGGGATGGCTCGAGGGCTCTCAGATATTACATCTGCATAACAAGATATTGAGATCGGATCAAAAACTAAACGCGTTCCTCGTATTAATTCACTACGCCACGCGATTTAACAGATTCTATTACCAGTCGAAAGGTTCAAAGGGAAAGAGTTCTGATTTTAATCGATAAGGCGATTTTCTTTCGTGCTTAAGTAATTTTATCTTTGTAGCTACATTATAAACTACTCAAATGTGAGAAAGAGTAGGTCTATTGTACCTAATATTAAATATTTCCATACAACGTTTTTACATCTTGTACAATATAATGTTCAATGCTTATAAAGCGATAAGAAATTAAATAGCTTATTTGTAAATAATCTGTGTTACATCAGATCTTACACTTCATATATTTAATCTCTTTTTTAAAGTATTTGAAAAGCAATATTGCTCGTTTAAAATTCATACTGCGGATTTTTGTTAACGGTGACTCGAATAAAGATATAATTTTGATTTGGTTTTAAGCTTCAATCATAATAACATTAATAACTTATCTTGTTTTTATAAAATACCTATACAGGGTGTAAACGATATAAAGTGTCAAAAATACTTGTGATGGAGTATAAATTACTGAACAAAAAAGTCTAATACAATTTTTCTTCAACTTTTACGGGTTTTCTAGAAAAAAAGTGTGAGTCTAATGTTTTTGGAAATGATAGTAGACCGTCATTATTTACTTCGTTCCGCCACTTACACTGCAACTGTTGTGTCCAGAATGTCGCAATATTTATCTGTTCTTGAATCAGAAACATTTTAAAGTAACTTCAGACAGGAAAAATTATGAACTCATTTTCTTTCAATTGCACTTCCAAAAGATTTATCATCATGGAAAAGATTTCACCGCGTTATACATGTCAATTATATTCTGATCACGTCCTTGAAGTAGGCAGTTTAGTTTGTCAGCTGTCCAGAAATATCAGATATATGGAATAAAATTTTACTAATCTCAGAACGCCGAATCACTATTCAGATAGTACTTGATAACAGAATAAGCCACTACTGACAGCGCACGTGGAACTTACGTCAGAGTACAGGCGCTGTTTCACGAAACACAATTTTGCGATGCCTGCTCTAAATTCAAATATTTGGATGTTTTATTTTCTAAAGGAAAATATTTTACAAATTTTATGGCATTAAATCTAAATGGTCTTGGCTGGGTAATATATACTGTTTTGTTTTTCCTAAAGTTTGCAGCACTTACTCATAGAGAGATCAGCTGTTAATATATGTTATTCAAGAAATTATTGTTGAGGGAATGGCTTTAGAGTTGGCACTGTTAATTCAAGAGCTCCAGGATCAAAGAACTTTTTACTCTGTACTGCATTCTTTCTGCTATTTATTTTCAGTAGTTTGGGTTAATAACAATTAATCTTACATTTCAAATGAATATTTTGAGTTCGAAATGTCACAGTTGTTCGAAACTGGAAAAATAAAGGACATTAACTCATCTGTAACATCCGTGACATGGCAGAAACAGTTATAAACTACACTATCTACCAAAAAGTAATTGGGCACTGTTTTTGCCATTTTAGAACCTCGTGGTACCACCTCTTGTTGCTATAACAGCAGCCATCCTGTCAGGCAAGCTCTCCACTAGTTTGGGTAGGATATCCAATGGAATGCGTCGCCATTCCTTTTGAAACATGGACTCAGTTGGACAGTGGAAGTTGGCCCCATGTTTCGGCGGCTACTATGCAGTGGTATACAGACAATAATGTTCACCGGTTGGAATGGCCTGCATACAGTCCTGATCTCAATCCCATTGAGCACCTTTGGGCCGAATTGGACCGGCGATTGAGGTCTAGGGAGATGCGGCCAACTTCCATTGTCCAACTGAGTGCCATGTTGCAAGAGGAATGGCGGCGCATTCCAGTGGATATCCTACACAAACTAGTGGAGAGCATGCCTGACAGGGTGGTTGCTGTTATAGCAACAAGAGGTGATACCACGAGGTTCTAAAAGGGCAAAAAGAGTGCCCAATTACTTTTTGGTAGATAGTGTATTTACCGATTATGCTTTTGTGAACTAGTTGGATGCCATGAGATTTGCATAGCTTCGGGCACTATGAGAATGAATCTGTTTTTTGCTTAAGGCAGAGACCTGAGTTTTACATGTTTTATTAATAAGGTGTGAAGTGAGTTCAGAAATCTTGTAATATCCGTGATGGAACCTTTTCTTTATTTTCTGCAATAATAATAAATTTTAATAAACAACTTTTTTTCTGTAAAATGATAGACTACTCATCGTCTAAATTAATTCTCACAATAAAAGTTGAAAAAAGTCATTTCAGTTTCAATATATAGTTTGAGAATAGTAAAAATCTAACATCCTTGGCAACTGGAATGGAATGACTGTTCAGCACTTCACTTATTTCCGTTTTCTGCTGCCTTGTTCGTTCCTACGTAACACATGTTTAATTCATTTCTCATATTCCGTTCCTGTTTTCATCACTGAGAGCTCAAACTCAACGCTTATTCTTTACTAACTTCATTTTAACACATTATCGAGACTAGAAACGTTCTTCAATTCCCATACACGCTCATTTTCATTCATAGGCTCTATTTTTATAAACAGAAGCAAGTCAAGAACTTACACGAATCTAAAGAAGATTAAAGAACTTTACGAAAAGCATGTTGGAGCATTGTATACTGTACAAGCCCAATATCTTATCTCTTTTAGTTCCTTGTAAGTTTAACGACGACAGTTTCACTGTACTGTATCACCGAAACAGGGCTCGAAATGAAGATACTGTGTATATCTCGATGCCAGAATTTACCAGACATGTCAGATGATTTACAGTGCAGCTAACATACTGCAGTTTAATAATTTCTACTGCCAACTGTGACGACATGTGTCATAGGGAGCGAGTTTTAGTCCCGAAACTACTGAGTTAAGTGAGCATGGACTGCAATCAACTGAAAGTAGTATGAAAGATTTAGCAACTACTATGCAGCGATGCTTACAAGTACAGTCAGCTTAACAACAGTTGCGCCTGGTTCAATAGCTACTTGGGGAATTATGAAACAAAAAATGCTGTGCTGAAAATATAATATGTAGGTAGGCCTGTATGTATAATTCACTGAACAATAAGAATTTTGCTCCGACTTAAAAAAATGTGTCCCTTATGGTTTGGTGTGCGCTGAATCCGAAAATGCATCTCTTTTCTTCGTATCACGTAAGATTTTTAAGATATACTGTGATTTAACTTTTCGATAAGACTCTCCCAGGAAAAATCTGGCGCGGCTTGGGGGGTTGTAAACCAAAACAAAAGCTAATGCATTTTATGAGTTTATGACCTATTTCCGGTTTCTTATGGTTGTTAACATGTTATTTTGTACTTCTAACTTTTATTTTATTTACTTTATTGGATTATTTTACGACGCTGTATCAACATCTAGGTTATTTAGCGTCTGAATGAGATGAAGGTGATAATGCCGGTGAAATGAGTCCGGGGTCCAGCACCGAAAGTTACCCAGCATTTGCTCGTATTGGGTTGAGGGAAAACTCCGGAAAAAATTTTAACCAGGTAACTTGCCCCTACCGGGATTCGAACCCGGGCACCTGGTTTCGCGGCCAGACGCGTTGACCGTTACTCCACAGGTGTCGACTGTACTTCTAATAAATAAACAGATATTGGTCCCTTTTATTCAATAAATTTCATAACAGTTCAAAGTGAAGTCTACGCAATGAACAAACAAGGGTGTGGTTTTTCAGTATTTAAAAGAAAAGTTTACCAGTTTGAGTGAAGGCAAATTAAAAGAGGACATTTTCATCTGTTCACAAATTCGAAAAGTTATGGCTGACTCTTTGCTTGAGGAAAAACTTTCCGTTACAGAAAAAAATGGCATGGTGCGGTTTCAAAGATGTTTACTCAGATTTCCTTGGAAATCTAGGGCAGACAAAAACATCGAACGTGTGGAAACCATGTTAAGTGCATATGAGAAAATGGGATGTAATGTGTGTTTCGAAACACACTTTCTACTTCCTCATTTGGATGTCTTTCCTCCTGACCTTGGAGCGGTATGCGACGAGCATGGGGAAAGATTTCATCAAGAAATATCTGAAATGGAAAGTTGATATAAAGGAAGATCCAGCATGCTTGCAGACTTTTGTTGGTTCCTTGTGAAAGACAGTCCCGGGTTTGGTTGTAAGGGGAAGGCATCCAGAAAATCATTTTAAATGAATAGTTCAAATTCCGAGATTTTCCTCATTATACACACATGAAATATTTTTATTGTTATGTTTTTTTGTGTTTTAAAGTGTGTAACGTCATTTTTGTATCCAGTACACATTTTTCAAGTATTATAAGGCATTTTGAATCCCTAGTCTGTCGTAATTTTATCAGTAACTGTGAAAAATAAGAAAGTTTTTTCATAAGAAATTAAATTCACTTTTCCCGAAAGATGGTGCGTGATGGGGCAATTTTGATTTTAAATTCAGATTTAGGGCACATACTGTATATTAGTAATATTCACCTATTTTTACTTCGGAGCAAAACAAAAAGTACAAATTTCTTGTAAGGCCGGAGAAAAAAACTTTGGGGAGGCCGAGACGTAGAGGGGGAGGATAATATTAAAATGGATTTGAGTGAGATGGGTATGATGGTGATAGAGACTGGATTAATCTTACACGGGATAAGGACCGATTGTGGGCTTATGTGAGGGCGGCAATGAACCTCCGGGTTCCTTAAAAGCCATTTGTAAGTAAGTAAGTATAAATACGAAAATAAATAAATGAAACCACAGTTCCTTTTTGTAAGTTTTAACGTTAATTGAAATATAAAAGTTATTGGATAATGCCTTATTCAAGCAGGAAATGTGTAGTTTTGTAGTTCTTTCCATTTTAATTGAGTTTACTAAACTTTACAGTTTGATTAAAGCATTTAATATCTCGAAATCAATGGTATTTATTGAAATAAGAAATATTTATGGAAATCATAACTTGCATCGAAATGAATGTCATTTCGATATAGATGATCATTGCATAATAACTTCATTTCAGTATGGTCGTAGAAGAAGTATTTTACTATACAAGATTGGAATGTGTTTTTTACTAAATCGAAGAAAAGTTTAAAAAACTCGCTCTGCTCGTTTTTTATTTTCCGACATTTTGTAATGCACTTCACAAAAGTGTATTGTACAACTTAATTTTTGTGCACGATCGTATTTTTAAAATTGCAAGTACAATATATTTTATGCTCGACCATGCCGAAATGTAGTAATTATACACCTGGTAGCAGTCCTTTAATGCATGTCATTAAAGTACACCTATTCATTAAAGTTCAGGTTTTCGATTATTCTCGGATATGCAATCGAAGGACGAGGGAAACGTCACAGAGGCTGGAAATCCAATACTGTCGCAGAAGGTTATATTCTGTTACTGTAATAATTTGCATTAATTTTAAATAATATTCAAATAAATTCAATTTGTCATCTCGTTTCTCAATTCTAAATCAATTTCCAGGTTATACATTCTCTGCATTACATCAAGGTCAATGACATTACTGTTCCTCGGAAAAAATCAATACTTTCGCGTCTGCGCACTTCTCACAATTCACGAGCTATGAACAAGATCACTTCCGATCTTCTGTCAGATACAAATAAAATAAATACTTCTGAATAATTTCAAGTTAGAAATATGGTCGAGCATAAAAAGTCGTATGAAACTTGCCTATAATGGTAATTAAGACGCTCATATGAAAATTATGAAACTCGCTTGCGCTCGTTTCATAAACAAACATACTTGCGTCTTAATTACTATCATTATAGGCTCGTTACATAATGTACTATTGCATTGAAAATTTGGAGCAATATTATTCCAAAGCCCTCGCAAAACTGCACTGTAATGGTAACTAAGTAACAATAAGTGTGCACTTTAATGGATCTATTTCAGTGTAGTTTTATGTTAAGAAGAATGGTTTCCATAGCAACAAGTTTCTGTGTGGAAATTCTAACTTTCAAACCTAACGATAATAGCCGTGAATACAGCAAAAAAACACGATCGTTAAAAAATAGTAATATACGTTACAAGAGCGGTATGTTGACGTTTTCATGTTCGAGGAAAAGATTGAAAAAGCGAAAAGTAGTTGAGCTTTTTTAATTTCCGAGAACATGAAAACAAACATACCGCTCGTGTATCGTACATTATTTTGTGCGAAGATCGTTTATTACATACCTGAGAGACGAATTTCTAATTAGTTGCAATGAAATCTCCATGTTGGTTTCTGTTTAATGACGGCAACTTCGGAAACCAAAATATCTTTCTTCAACATTGTTGCTATAAAATGTTTTCTGTGTTTACTATACTCCAGCAGGCCGTGATATACATCTGTGTTTTTCCCCCAGTCTATAAATGCGAACTTAAAACGAACGGTAAGGTTATGTTTACTTAATTTTTGCAAATATTTAAAAACAGTAATTAACAGTGCAATTTAGGTGAAATTGCAGTGGTAAGTTTCCAATTTATAATTATTACTATATTGGACGTCTCTAAAAATAATATGTTAAAAGCCTGAAGCAGTAAAATCAATATGTCACTTAAGCGGTAAGAAGAGGGAAATTGTTATGTGTGTTCGGTTGGGAATACTAAATGTGGATTTTTTTCTTTCCGCGGATTGCTTTTTTGCGGAAACCAAGCAAACACGCACGATCTCGCACAAAATAATTAACATAACGATTAGAAATTTAGGTACAACTTCCACAGATCCTTAATAAACAGGTACTCTCGAGTGATAAAACCAATAAGCTTTTGCTGAGTCTGATGGAGGGAAGTGGCTTTAAAATGCTTTGAATAATAAGTCTAATACTACAATGCCCATTATTTG